>JBBPDC010000032.1:2245947-2256467 GCA_037974485.1 Hemigrammopetersius urotaenia | reverse complement strand
GCCTGGAAAAAAAAAATGCAGGCAACGGGGAAGTCCTTTTTTTTTTTTTTTTCTTTTTTTTTTTAAAGACTTGCACCTGTGTCCAGGATGGCAGCCCAGAAGGTTAGCATATACTGAAATACATCCATTGGTTTTGTGTTCCTCTGATATGCACTTTGTAGTTCCCCCAACAGCCTCATACTAAAGTTGAAAGACAACATCACAACTGAGGAGATTCAGCACCATCACGCCATCATCTCACCTCACCTTCCCTTCCGCAGAAAAAAAAAAAAAAAGAGACAAAAAACAAAAACAAAACATGAAAAAAAAGTCATTGGCTAGGTTGACAGATCAAATCCGATTATGTTTCCATTGTTTCACATTTCCTTTCTGTCGCCCGTCATGAGTCCATGCCAAACAGGTCTGATTTTAGTACTATACACTGATTGAACACAGCCACAGTGACAAAGTATAATAATGCAATGTGTTTAAAAATAAATAAAACAAAAAGAAAGAAAAGAAAAAAAACAAAACAATATTCTACGTTGGTGCCCATGTTCCTTTGCCAAATGTACCCTACATGAGCTTTGGAAAACTGCACCTCTTCAATACTATCATGGCTTTACCTTACAAACGACCAAGTTCGGCCTTTTCCACCAGCAGAAAATTTGAAAAAACTATGGCATCAGAGCGGTGGGTAGCGGTGAATCCAGGCCTCACTGGGTCATTTGTTCCAATAACAGTTACAGCTGCTCAGAGGCAATGCAGGTCACTTATGGGGTTTTTGTGCAAAAAGTCCAGTGCAAGGAAACAATTTGTGCAGGTCAATTACAGGAAGCATTGCGGTAGGCTGACCTTTGACCTCATCGCATTTAAAATCACAGATGGCAAAGTATCATTGAACGGTTTTGCAGATTTGTGTGGAAAAGAAATTTCTTCATTTGACCTACACCCACATTAAAATCTTGAAACAAAATTAAGCTTATTCTAAACTCCGGCGGAGTGTACATTGCAAGGTAACGTTTGATACTTCTGCAGTAAAATTGGTAAAATGTGTCAGACTGGAGTTGTATCTTCTGCCTTCACATTAATGCTGGATAAGCCAGCAGCACAGCTAGCAATAATTAAAGGAGTCGTATGAAGCACGTCTTTTTTTTGATGGTGGGGAAATATTAGTTAGACGCTGCTGCAAGAAAAGTTGGTGCCTAAATGTATTGTTTTTCTTAAAAATGCTATTAAAAGTTCTAGTTTTATGTTGTCTATTTTGTCTTGTTCTGAAATGAAACCCAAATTAAGCATTCAGAAACGGTTTTGAACATTCAACTTTTGTCTGTTCGCTCAGCCTCAGTAAACACAGACTCCCATTCTGGGAGAGGTCAAAGCCATTTGTTTTTGTCTCAGTTTAACTACTCAATACTCTAGAACTCAAATGTATGCTTTTTCTTGCCCTCTCCCATCTGCCAGTTTGCAAAGAAACAACAGCCAAAATACAACAATGATAAAAATATCAATGACAATAACAACAATAGAATAAAGGTCATTGCACATTCACCATATGAAACAGGGATATCCCGACAGAAAAACAAGTAGAAAAAGAAAAAAGAAAACAAAAAAAAGTACACACATGTACCCACACTCACACAGACATAGTTAAGGAGTAAGGTCAGAGAACAGAAAATAATGAAGGAGGAACAACATGCAAAGAGAGAAACAAAGAAAGAGAAAGAAAGAAAGAAAAGAGAGAGACAGAGAAAGAATTGGGGTGGGGTGGGGGGATGTAAGATTGTTTTTTCACCTTCAAGTATCACCTTGAAGACTTTTCACAGCAGTACCTTGAGTCACACTTAAGTGACCTTTGACAATGAGAACACATAAGAGATATGGATAAAGAGAGATATTGCTCTTCATAAGTCTCTGTTTGGCTCCCCCTGTCTTTTAAACGTCCATTTTCTTTCCTCGCCTTTCCCCACAGGGTTAGGACTCTTGTACCGTAAGTGACTGTGCAACTCCTTTCACGTCTCTGCGCGCGAATGCTGGTATCTTAGGCAATCATGTACTGAGTGATGGCTCTAAGTGCATAGAGCAGCTCAGCCTGAAGCCGAGCCTCCATCACCAGCAGGTTCACATGGACCTGAAGGAGAAAGGGAGAGAGAAAGATTCATGACACAGGAGTCCATACATATGCATTCAACATCTGATAAGAGTAAGAAAAGCATGCATCAATTTGAAATGAGACACACACATAATAGGTAATGCTCTGAACTGACATATCTAAAATGTATCTGATAATGTTTACCTTCTCCAAGGCTTTGAGAGGGGCCCAAGTCAGGGGGCACATCGGATTCTTGGTAGAGTCTGGGTAGCAGGCCACGGCCTTAATATAAAGCTTCAGTCCACGCTCCAGCAGGTGGTTGACTTCTCCATAATCGTAATCATCATATCTGTTGAAAAATGAGAATATTATGCTTTAATTCCTGACTACATGTACATGAAAAGGACTAAAACCGGGCCAAGACATTTACGAGTGTGAAATTTATCCCCCAACCCCCCTAATTTTGCCCTCCACAAAGGGAACGACGGAGAGCAAAGGATTTTTGTGCTCTCTTGAGCTTAAATGGGGTGGTAGGAGCCTAGTGGGTAAAACACTTGATCACCCGATGACCTGATTCGAACCCCCATTTTCTACCATTGTGTCTTTCAGCAAGACACTTAACCTTCAGTTATTCCAGAGGGACCGTCCCTGTAACTAACGACTGCAAGTCACTCTGGATAAAGGAGTCAGACAAATGCCCCCTATAAATGGACTGCAAACTAGCACACTATAGCCTGAAAAAACTGAAGAGACTGTGACTGTAGATGGTGATTGTACCTAATTCCATAGATGCAGTGGATGTAGTTCCAAATGGCTCTTTTGAGATCCGGGTCATGGGGCGAGGGGAGAGAGGCCACGCTCCGGAACCGGTCATCTAGCAGATGCCCAATATCCGAATAGAGTCTGTTTACTAAGGAGAAACCATGGTCCTCCCACGAGTAGTCCTGAACATAAACACATATGCAATTGATTATAGTGCAGTTACCCACTTTTCTTAAGATTATTCATAAAACATCAGCTGCCCTTTCATATTCATCTAACCGCAACCTGTGTTAAATTAAGAGTATTCTCAGTCTCAAATAAAAGTACACTGTGGAGTCCGGTGTTGAGGAAATCCAGAGAGCCAGACATTTCATGTGACCTTTGAGCAGTAAGCACCAAGCTCATCTTTAAGGTTAAGGGAAAATAAAGTGTAGAATTGCTTCTCTAAATCAGACTGGGCTGCTGCCCTGCTGTAACCTAATGCAGTGGCAATGTCCTCACCTGCACCCGGAATACTTGGAAATGGTCCTCCTCCCGTCGGGCAAATTCCTGGTAGCCAAAGTCAGGGTCTGTGACGAAACGAGAGGGGTCTGTAGAGCACATCATCTCTTCTTCCTCTTCCTCTGCATCTGATCCAGAGACAGATAGGGTGCAGAAAAGTGAATGAACAGTCGTCAATAAAAATAACCCCACAAACATGTATGCTTGAGCGGCGTTGAATGGAATCTGAACCATGACACACAGCCTACCTATATGCAGGAGTGTGTGTGAATGTAGGACTGGATCTCCTTTTCTCTCTTTCTCCTCCTGAGACTTCTGGATTCTCTCTCGCAGGCAAGCCAGCTCACAGCTTGAGTCTAGAGACTGCATAAGAAAGAGGGAAAATGCTGTTATGAACATTAGTCCACACAGAGTTCAAGTCTCCTGCACGGCCAGGCTATTCGATTTCAGTATTCTAAGTTTTCATGTGAGATCTGGTTAAGATGCTAGGTCATTTTTGTGGTTTGCGCTAAACATGAAACAGCAAATCTACATTTAACCTTCTGTGCCAAAAAGACCCAGCTCAACCCACGGGAGAACCTCAGAAAGCTCCGGTTGGCTGTGGTGAGCATTAAGACCTTACCCTCCTGCGAGGCGCGCGCTCCATAGGCGGTAAGGCCGTGTTGCCATTGGCAGCATCACACAGGCAGTAGCCTGGGGGTGTTCCATGAGGCACTCTCGGAGTGGGCACGGTGTCTGTTTCGGAGGATGAGCCGAAAATGAAGCTGCAGAGCGAGTGACAATGGGCCAGTAGCACCACGGCCTGGACTAGTTCAGCTAGTGACCAGCACTGCTCGCCCGGCTTCAGCAGAGCCTGCAAAACATTAGGAAACCCGACTCAGTACATTAGGAACATTGAGAATCACCACTCACATTCACTAATAAAAGCCCAGTGATACTCATACTGGCTTACAAAGATAACTCACATAACTCCTTGCAATTAAGTGCAATCTTGGGCTGACCCCGACTACGGATAAATAACACAGGATTGCAACTTATAATTAGTTTGAGGTTTAAATTAAAGCCTCTGTAGTTACATGCAAATGTTTAACACACCCCCAGTCAAAATACATGTTTTATTGATTTTCAAAGTGAAAATAAGTCCATTCCTTTTCAGTGAATCAACATGAAAATGTTTTTTTTTCACCAAAATTAATGCACATTTTCCCCCCAAATTTTGGGAAAAAACACAAGCAAACAATATATGATAATCAATGCATAAGTCCCACTTTATTTTCCCCAATGTATTCAATATAGCACATAAACAGTAAGAGTGTTGCTTAAAAATTTACTGTAAAAACCATGCAGTGATTTGACCAACAATCTCAGTCAACCAAGAAATCAGTCAACCTGATTTTGAGTATCTGAACACAATGTGCCCTCAACTTTACCTGTATGTGGGAGTGTGCAGTGAGCCAGGGTTGGTGAGCCAGCACTTTGTTGATGTGGTCAAGCTGCTGTAAGCGAGGGGGCGCAGCCTCCAATCCTTGAAGCCACACCGGGTCGCCCCCCACGCGCAGGAACTGAGCTGAGTGCAAAGAAACCAGGTAGCTGCAATGATGCCGCGCTGCAGCCTGAAACACACACATATGCATAAAATGTAGATATCACTTCTCCAAATACATAGAAGTGTTTTTGTCTACTTTTTTTGTATTTTTTTTTTACTTACACCAGTTCATAAGTATTTGGGGCTGTGGTCTTTGTATATATGTGCCTCTCATATAAGTTTGTTCACTGTACAAAAGAATAGTGCCAATTCTTCTAGACTAAAGCAGTGCCTCCATTAAGTGGATACCATTTCCTTTCATGAATGTGAATGAGAGCACAGTTGTGTAACATCAGTACAATGACTGCACTCACCATGATGGCAATGTAGTGACGATAGTGATGCGGCAGTGGGCCGTCCATGTACAGGATGTAGTGCTGGGTGCGCAGGAAGCTCTCCAAATACTGCGGATGTGAGGCCATTTGCTGAGATACTGTGTCTAAACGCCCCCTGCTGGCCAGAACCTTCATGCACAATGGAGAGGCACGTTCCTTCTCAGAGTTCACCTTCATCACCTGCATAGGTAAGAAGAGGCAGTGAGCCAGGCACAGAGAATACTGTCAAAGACAAACAGGAAAAAAAAGCAACACAGGTGCACATCGGTTAGATGAACCTCCTGCAAATTTCTCCAGTTGGTAAACAGAGAAAACCAGTTCTGCTTTCGCCAAGGATCAATTGCTTTCTATAGTGTTTTTTTTTTTTCCTTTACTGTGTTTTTGACATCCTTTGTCCTTGAACAAAACACAGGACATCTCCATGCTTCCATTACCCCTGCAGCCCATGTTTCTCAGCTTTGGCTGGACTGCTGCACACTGGCTGGCTCCAAATGGAGAATTATAAAACGGTAACAGGCCACGACTCTGCCGTGGGTAATAAAGCTTCAGTCATTCTCTAAGGAATCCACTTGGACTCCTGAAAAAGAATGGGAGAAGGAAAATAGAAGCAATACCGCCAGAAGCATTCTTCAAATAATTTGTAAGGGGGTGGGAGTGAGAGGGGGGAGAAAGGGGGGGAAAAAAACAAACAAACAAGGCCTCCTCAGTAGGTCCTAGAAGCCTAAAGTCAGACAGAAGAAAATATTTCACAGTGAGAACAGGCGAGTTTGGAGTTAGTCTTCAAGACAATAGCCAGACAGGCGTCTGTCTACTGAGTCTGCCAGACTATACAACCCGAAAACATCGACTAGTGAAAGTAGTGAAAGACAGAATCCTGTCTGGTTCTAAAAACACCTTTGTGTACAAGACATCTGCTTTAAGTAATTAGTTCCTTTAACCTCAAGCAAGACAAAAGAGATCATGCTACTTTTTCATTACAGCAGTGCTGAGGAAATCGAATATTTGTCATGTCTTCCTGTTCTCGTGCAAGTCGTGAAGGCCAGTGGCCTCCTGGTTCTGCCTTTGGCTGGCTTTGTGTTTGGCTGAGGGGATTACTGAAATCCTGCCCTGTACCCTCCTCCAGTCACTTCCCCTATCTGTCCGCATGCACGCGCACGCACCCACACCCACATACACAGGAGTGGGCGAACTCTGGCCGAAGTACGAATCAACGAATAAGAAGGGCCAAAAAATGAACCAGAGTACCAAATAAATGGATGGCAATGGGCAATGGGCTGGAATAGTGGAAACAATGACTGCTGGAAAAATAAGAAAAGTTAACTAAGCAAAAAAGTCAAAACCATTTCCAAATGACAAACCATTTTAATGAAAGATATAAAAATGTAGCTGTTATTATAAGGGGTTATTATAACTAAAACCAAAGTGGGTCTTGCCTCCCTTTCCTGGTATGTGAAACAGGAGACCAGGGCCTCTCACAGCCAAATGTTTCACTGCCAAATGCACAGCAGTGCTGGCAGCAGTTATTCCTTCGAGTAAACCACTGCTCTGCTGGCCTGGCTGACATGTAGTCATGGTGGGAAGGAGGTCAGTTACATGTGGGGAGGGGGGTAGAAGCAAGGCTTCTGACTGAACTCACACATGAATGTTGTCACGTATTTTATCGCGTTCAGTCTTGCAACATAACTCAGACAACTGGCAGTCACAGGCTGGCCTATAAAAATCTGACTCATTAGACGATCAGGATCAAAAAACAAACTCGGTTTCCATTTACACAAGTTTGTGGAAATGATCACATCCTGGATTCTACTTCTCATACGAAGTTTTTTTTAGACAGATGAAAACATGAACTCTTGCTACACTGTAAATGAAGGGGAAATATACAGAGGCCAGGTCCAAATCTCACTACGCAGTCCATGTTCTCTGGAGCATTAAGCCATACTTTTGTGCACACTGGCAAACACGGACGTCCCGGTGTCCACGAAGAGTGCTGAAGTTTCGCCGCTCTGTCCAGCTCATGCCAGCTCATCTAGCGCCTGACCAGAATCAGGCAGTTATAAATATCTGAGCGAGACAGCTGGGATAGCAGTTGCAGAGATAAGAGCTAAATGGCAGCTCTATGTAACAGACAAGCAAGAAAGAGAGAAAGAAAGAAAGCACCCACATTCTCACAAGCAGCAGCTGACTGGGTTCTCAGGTAAAGGAGAATTCAGTTTAGCACCACGTCTTTTGTCGAGGAGAGTCTTAGTGCTAACTGAGCCGCAAACTTATTCCTATTCAAACCATGTTAAGAAAAGGGGGTCATGAGATCAATGCACTGAGATGCAGGTACAGGCTAAATGTATAGATATAACAGATGCCTGAATAGTGCAAATACATTCTTATACATTCTTAAAAGGAAATCCCACTAATTTCACTACAATTCTTCACAATTTAAAGAGTAAACAAAGTGATTCAGAGCGTGGTTTGAGATGAAGACGGTCAGATGTTCCAGAGAAATATCCCTTTGCTTCCAAAGGAACAGATGTCTAAAGTGCTTCCTTACTCTAAAAGCTACCTGGCAAAGTTATGGGTTATAAACATACAAGTTATGAATGTGATGCAGACGTTTTGTGATCATTCTGAGAGGCAGTTTTGTCCTGAAATATATTTTTAAAATACATTCACGGCAGAAAGTTACATGCAAAAGCAAAACAGCACCCGCAGAACATTTACTTCCAGAAAGACCACAATTGTTATAATTAAGCCATACAGAAAACTCTAGTACATGATTCTGCATCTCCATTTTTGTTACTTTCCCTATTTGAAAATGCCAGCTGCCATTTATACTGTGACAATTATATGATGAACTGATTTGTTCTATTGACCTACTGAAAGTAAAAATGTATTCTCCTTATACTGTAATGTTACATTTTGAGACTGGAGGTTTTGTTCCAACTGCGACTATATTAAAACCCCAAAGGTACTTTCACTGGACAGTGGCTCAAATGGCTATATTCGTTTCTGGTTCCGGTCATCACTATTATAAAGAAATCGGAGTAGGTTTCTCAACAGGGCACCATTTTCCAAATAAAAAAAACATGAGAAACTGAATTTAGCGAGAAAATAACTCCCATTTGTTAATGAATTTAAAAAATGTAATCATAATGGACAGTTTAAGACAGCTGATGACATTCCCTGACAGAGGAACAGAGGTAAATGAATGTGTCAGTAGCTGTTGAGAGGCTGAGTGTATCTCTATGTTAGAAACAGGTGTCTTACCACTCGCCATACTCAGTCCTGTGAAAGACATGTAAGGGAAAAAACAGCCACCCACATACATAGTGCAAACAGTGGGTGTGAAATTATACACTCAGCCCACAACATGCCTCTCTGTTCTTCAAATACAAGCCTCGCAATTTAATTTACATTGCCAAATTAGACTTTTTAATAGCACAATTTAATACAGAAGAATGCACAGGCACATACAGGGAGAAGAAAAGAGTTAAACACAATCTAATATATGAATTCACAGTTAAACACCATTTATAGGCACAGCACTGACTGAAGCCATCTGAACTGGTTGCGAATCGCCTTTAAAGAAAGGTTATCTAAGAAATGAATGTCTAGAACTCACAATTAAGTCGACCCATATGTGAGAGTAAACAGTAGCACTATGGCAGGACCACATAAGGTTTTGATTAAGCTGAAGACTAATTGCTAGCAACTCACAAGTGGTGCTTCCAGTGAGGCACACATGAACTAGCCATTAATAAAGGAACGAGAAGTCAGCCTCACAGTCTCGTAACAGCTCAAACTCCATTCTCCCCAGGGAGTCTCCAGGGGCACTTTCCCTGGTAAATAGATCACATGTCACAGGGCCCAGTACCAACGCCCACAGCTCTTCTGCAGTGACCCAGAAAAACAGGCTACTGTAAATTAAGATACATTCAACTTTTAGTTCAGTACAGTGTAACTTGCGTTTACATGACACGACAAACACAAGTATCCTCAAAGGACTTAGGCCAGAAGCTACAAACCTACACTGTTCAGTGTTTGTGGTCAGTGGAAAAGTTTGGTAAAACAAAAAAGGGAAGTGGAAATCACCCAAATTAAGTGTAACTGGCCAAAAAAACAAAAACAAAACACATTTAGAACACAACAGAATAGTTATCTGGTGTGAAATTTGGTTATTTGCGATCAATAAACAGCCTTTATAGCCATCAGCAACATGCACAGGCATGTCCTTACCCACACTCAATATGAAACAGGAAGCAGTTCACACATCCTCCTGGCAAGTCCCTTGAAAATTCAGAATGTTTAAGTGAAGTTGGTACTTTCATCAGTTACAGTTACTATTCTGATAAACAACTGCAACAAGTATTATTAGTATTACAATTGCCCCTACCAGTCATACTACTATTACTATTACTATTATTATTATTATTATTATTATTATTAACAATAACAATTAGAATGACACCATATCAATAATGTTTTTGGCTACTTTGCTTAGTTTCAATACCGCAAGCTTTGTCCTACTTGCCTGCTTAAATAGAGAGCAACTCAACTTGCACTGCAGGTCTATGGAGCATGTTCATATCCATCTTGTCATGGAAAAACCAAACATTGTTTGGATTTGCATATATTTGAATGCATCCTGGCAGGAAGATTTGAATAAGGCCCGACGCTGTGGCTGGTAGAAAAAGACCCAGGTAAAGAGACAAGAGCATCATGATTTTTCACATCCCTTTTCAGGCTGCTTTTGAAGATCACTGCTCTGCGAGAAAGAAGCCTCTTAATTAGAAAATGATGAGACCAACCAAGTGCAAAACATAAAGTAGGGCCCAATACATTGGTAGATTTGAATGTGAGGAGTGTTAAATGTTTACCATGAGAAAAGAGCCCAAGGAGAAAATCATTTGTGTTTTTGTCCTCCATTTAAGGGAATCAGTGCAGGCCTAAAAATAGAGCTCTGAAATACAGGGAGAAGTATAAAGGTATGAGAAGACCAACATTTTTTAACAATTGCTACTACTCAAAGAACAGGAATAATTAAACTATATTTCAAACAGTCTTGCCAGTGTAATTCGCTTTGGAGGGCAGTGAATGAGTGGCGACATGTGGGGACAGAATAAGAGCTTGATGAAATATATTCAATCTGCATTCTCAGAGAGCCTGGAGGGGTCCGTCCTTGTCATGCAAGTGTCCCTACTGTCGTGAGTGTCTCTCTCTCTCTCTCTCTCACACACACACACACACACACACACACACACACACACACACAAGA
>JBBPDC010000032.1:2215518-2234473 GCA_037974485.1 Hemigrammopetersius urotaenia | reverse complement strand
AAATATCAAGGTGAAAGTCATCATAGCTTGCGTAGTATAGACCCAGCTCCCAACCCAACTTTGTGAATAGATTAAGGCGATATTTTTTTTATCGCGCGATAAGAGTCTGGCGTTAACGCTCTGTTAACGGCCCAGCACTAATATATATAGGGCAAAAATTAAAAATTAAAAATGACTTCCATCTACCAATCCACCAATACCAAATTTTTACACCTTTGTACTACACCTTCATTTAACATGTCTGTGTGAAAGATGGGATACTTTATCAAATAAACCAATATTAGTGCATTTTACATATAAAATTGAAAAAGATACATTATAATTAACTGCTGAGACATAAATTTTTACACATGAGACAAATAAAAATGATTCAAAAAGCATAATTATCACGACAAAGACAGCATAATACTTTCTACATCAGTTACAAATTGTCAACTGTGATGAATTCCAGATGATGTGTGTACATTTTCTCAATATACAGTATTACCTTGTAGTGCAGGGTCTGGACTTGTCACATGTGGGGTGATGGAGACAGAAGCACCATCAGACATACATGAGAAGTCTATGTAATATATATATTTGTTTGTGTGTGTGTCCGTGTGTGCAGCTCCAGTTTATTGACAAACATTACAAAGGCTCTATATACATATTTATTAATAATTACTAATTATTACTAATAATGAACTAAATTACCAATAATTACTAATTAACTAAATTAATTAGTTAATTACTAATAATTACTAATATTATTATTAGTAATAATTACTAATAATTAACTAAATAGTTTACTAATAATTAACTAAATAGTTAAAGAGAGAGAGAGAGAGAGAGAGAGAGAGAGAGAGAGAGAGATTGGCTGGTGTCAAATACGTTAGATACATGTACGTTTTGCTCTTCCATCCCACAGATCTGCTGTGGGGCACAATTAAGCCGAAGATGAACCCCGATCTGCTGGTGGTAATAAGTGTCCCATTAGTGATGGGTGAGAAAAAGCTTGTAGACCATGTCCCTTGATGGCCTGCCACAGATGTAAGTGGACACCACCGCCAGTCTTCTGTATGAATTAAAAGGGAGCCTGAAATATTTACACCAGCACCTTGTGACCTTTTGTCTTAAGCCACGCCAGCCATGATGACCACAATAACTCCAAACTTTAAAATCCTTAGAGGCCTCAAGTGCTGAACTACTCTGTTCTGTGCCCTCAGAACCTAATTTTGTAAAACTAAAAAGATTCTTCACTTTTAGTTAAGATGTGTCTTAATAAAAAAAGACCGGTGGGCAGGTTGAGGCTTCAACCCTTCACTCCTGTAGGTCAGTTTCCAATTACCTCCATGTAATTAGTTGAAAAATTGGGAAAAATTTGCAGGTTAAAAAAGCTTGGCTCTGCCCCAGGACATTGATTGAAGTGTTGGTGTTGACTATGAACTTTTATTCTCTGAACACAGAAATGGAGTTCAGTACCCAAACACTTTCATGCACTTTTTTGCTGGTGTAATATTATGCTGCAGTCAATATCAGAGCAACTGTGTCCACTCAGGTACATTTCTGCTGGAACATTCTTTCCTCCATGTCTAGTGTAAATGAACATCACAGCAGTGCCTGCGGGACAGTCTTTGGTTGCTGTGTCTAGCAGCTGTGTGATTGTGAAAGAGATGACCCGACAGTGAGAGGAGTGATGTCATCATGTCTGTGAGGTCATGCCAGTGAAAGCAATGAAGCCAAGGCAGCTCTGGCCATCTTGTTTCTTCCCAGTCTGTACATCACTGCATGATCATTTTACAGCCTTTTTTATTTCAACAGTCAGTATTATAAAAACCAACTCATCTACATACATCCATGTATTCTATTCGTCGGAGTGTAGCTCCACTCTTCCACAAGGACCCTTCAGCCCGAGAGGCCAATCAGAACAGAGCTCCACATATATTAACTTAAAGGTACAGTAGCAACAGCAGCCTGTTTAATGATGAGAGGTTGGAAAATGGTCATATACAAATGAAAACCTCAAGGAAATGCAGGAAAATCTGGACTCTTTAAAAGAAAGATAAAAAATCTGGTCTACTATCTCTGAAGGTCAAGTAAACATTTTTTGTCAGCTCAAGATCAAGCTACTAAACTAGCTGTTGGTGAGATTGGTGAGAATTGCTGAACGCTGAATGCTGAACAAGTTTTGGCACTTTTTATTTACAAAATGAACTGCGTATTTAAAGGAAAGAGCATTCCTCTCAAAATGTTTACTACAAAGTTCTTTCACACTTGCACACTTGTTCAGTGTCAGCAAAGTAACAAAAACTGAATTAATGGGAAATTAGTATTGCAGAACTTGGGTGGTGGTGGCATAGTGGTAGGATACTTGCCTCTGGACCAAGAGGTCATGGGTTCGAATCCTACCTTCAGCACACCACCACTGGGTTCCTGAGCAAGACCCTTAACCCCAAGTTGCTCCAGGGAGACTGTCCCCTGTAGTTAGGGAGTGGAAGTCGCTTTGGATAAAAAGCGTCTGATAAATGCCGTAAATGTGAGACTTAAACTTAGGTGACTGCTTGGATGATCCTCAAGACTTCATGTAGAAAGTTAAGTGAATTAAAGCAGCACCAAGTGCGTAATAATGGAAGCAAACTAGGTGTATTTATACTCAAATATAACATTTATTTTTAATGGGAACAGAAAAAAAAAACATTTAAAGACCATTTTAAAAATGACTTTTACTTTACAATGTTTTATTCCTATCTGATTTGTTGTAATGAGGGACACATAATTATACATAAGCACTGATCCTTGAGAATCAAATAAAGACAAATCAGCAGTTTACAGTTAAGATGGTGGCTGCTCCACGGGTTCATTACACTCTTTCACCTTAAGAGTGGGACTGGGCTCACACACAACACAGGGAGACTCTGTGTAGTCTGGCTCAAAAGCATCCTTCAGTTCCCTGGAGATATAAACCCAGCTCTAACAGAGGAAGAGAGAGAGAGAAATTTGGGGAAAAGGGTATGAAGGTTAGGCCACGAAATCAAAACATATTTTGAGTAGCACAGAGGAGTCACAAGTTGTAGATACCTCAACATTTCCATTATGTTTCTGGAACAAATCTTGCAGGTTCTTGCTTGGGTCAGGGACCGCAAGAAGCACCTTTATCCTGTGTGCAGAGAGGGAAGTCTTTCAGTATACATGGCAGCACAGGACAAACTATTCAGAATCCCAAAGGGCCACCAGCAGGCAGAGTTCAATTCATATACACTAGCATGTCACTACCCTGCTGGCGTCACTGCTGTACTGAGAACGATGACTAACATGTGCACTATCAAAAAATTCATGAACAGGGTTAAAGGGGTTTAACAAATGATGCAGAGGGGCTACTGTCTGCAATCATAAACCACACCGGACACCTATTACCATGAGAGGAGCTGATAAAATGGACAATGAGAGTAGATACTAGGGCTGGGCGATAAAACGATAACAATATGTATTGCGATAGAAACGTGATTGATATCAATAAAAAATATGTTAGATAAAACGTTCAATATTTTTTATTCTTTGTCGGAAGATAAAAGAGGTCGCAAAGCTATTTTGGTTGCTAGTTTGGATCCGTGCCGGAAACGCAGCTGTCATAAATGGTCGTAGCACAGCAAAGCAACTCCTTTCATAAAAGTTCTGCCGTTTTTTTGTGAATCACAAAGCTTCAGATGTCATCCCGAGCCTCGTCTGTACCTCCTGTGTCGTGTAAAAGTAAAGTTATAAGAATTTAAAAAACATGGAAAAATACACATGCACAACTAAACAACAAAAACGCCCCATTTTCTTTTATTTTGCACCTTAAATGTTGAGATAATTGTTAAGTGTTCATTGTGACTTTTGACTTATGTTTACATTTTAATTATTTGAGTTTTCCATGGTTGTTGACATTTCTGTCTTAGTAACTGAGGGGATTATGATCAGAGGACGGTTAAGTTTAAAATAAAAATGTTTAAATGTAATATATTTTTCTCCTGGTTCTTATTTTAAATGGGGCATAAAAATATCAATAATTATCGATATCGAACGATATGAAACACTGATATCATGATACAGTTTTCAGCCATATCGCCCAGCCCTAGTAGATACAAGTGACTTGGTGTGCACTTGATGTGTATGAGCATCTCAGTGACATTAGAAAATTCAGAAAAATCAAACTAATAAACAAAAATCACACAAAATCATCCATAAATCACCTCAAAGCTTTTACCTTTCACAGTAGAATAACAGCACAGCAAGGCAGATCAGAACATTGACTCCTAAGACAGGGACCCACAACTGCCACCAAGACTGAGAGGGCAGTGCAGCACTGTCTTCAAAAAAGCAAAAATGGATGAATAAATAAAATAATAAGTCTGACGATAAAGGCAAGAGAATGGTCTGCAGAGCATCACAACACTGTAGTACCTGTGTAGTTATCCCAATGTAATGGATCACTCCAGTCACTCCAAATGTCAGATTCACCGCAAAGGTTTCCCATTTTGTTCCTTACTTGAAATGTAATATTGCCGTTTGAGACAAAAGGCATACAGTAAGAGGACTCTGGTTGAAGGTGGACCTATATGAGAATAAACAATCCATATGTAAGGGCTCAGGGATGAGGTCATAAAATACATTATTTTTTACAATGTTTGGCCTTATTTCCCTTTAAGAATCTTTTTTTTTCTTACCTGCCATTTGTCAAAGCCTCTCCGATAGCGTACGCTATAAAACAAACAATGTGGCGTATAACTGGGTACCCAATGCAGGCACAGGCCACTCTTAGCAGTCCACACCACTGACAGATTGTACGGAGGGTTTAGCTTCACTGTACATGCAGGATAAGAAAAGTCAGGGATGTAGTGGTTTAACATGTGTACATATCTTTGTGAGCACATTCAGTATTTAGGTTTGTAAAACACACAAACACAGACACAGATAAGCAACTTCATTACGTACATCAACATTCTATCTTTATCTTTTTGTCTGCTCTGCTGACCACAAAGGCGCACTTTGACTGTAATGTGTTAGTCATTCTCTAATCCGTCAACTGTGGTCAAACGCTAAGTGCAACTAGAGAAATGAGTGTAGGTCCTTAGGTTGGTATACCTAATAAAGTGGTATAGAAATGCCCTGGAACTGTACTTGAGAGACTGGAGAAACCATTCTAATTGTGATATTCCCTCAAGTAGTGCATTCATGATGGAGGTAAAGTACTGTGTTTAACTAATCAGTCTAAAATGTTCCTTAGATGTTCACTTGGTATCTGTCAACTGTGTAGGCCATATCATATGATGTACATTATTTTCATACACATCAAACCATTCTGTGACCCCTCATGCCATGTGAATTGGGGCACTGTTATCCCCATCAGAACAGAAATGTTTCATCATAGGATGAAGGTCATCAGAATACGTTGGATTTGCAGTGAACCTCCCTCTAAGCAGACGAGTGAAGCAAATCCGTACTGTACTCTTAAAGGCACTGAAGAATATCATGAAGTATGACTTTGTCTCTTATCTGACTTTGTCTCTTTTTACCAAAAGCCAGTACCTATCTTTTGTGCACCACTGAGCCCATTAATCTGAGAGGCTACAGCCTCTGCTTTTCCTGTAACACTAAAGACAAGCACTGCATTCATTTATGGTTAACCTTCTACAGTTTCTCCTAGTTTGATGAGTCACAGGTAGATTTAAGTCCAGTTGAACAGCTATGGAAGGTTTTTAGATGCGCAAGTTAGACAGTGCTCTCCACCAACATCATGCAGAAATGAGGGGATAGCCTTTGGAAGAATGTGTTCTATCCCTCATGTACAATTCCAGAGATTTGTAGAATATATAGAAAATGCCAAAGTGCTCTGAATAGGTTCTGGAGCTTACAAAGATATTTCATATAGAATTCCTTTATATTTCTCTCACCTATATTTGAGAGTTGGTTGTATTTTTTTGAGACGGACTGGTTTCTACCCGTCGACAGTTTTGTATAAAAATGAATAAATTGATTTTGCAAAGGGATCCTGCAGCCCACATTCTGACCATTCTGCTGTCGATACTGTGGACATTCTTGATACGATTCTTCATTCCGAAATCTGAAGAAGAAGGGAACATGCAGCCACATGACCACCAGTCATGAATTATAGAAATCCTATGATGTAGTAGACAGTAGAGGTAACTTACGCACTGCTGAAGTTATAGCTAATATCTTGCATTTTTGATCTGGTCCAATTGCACTCCACATACTCCATATTGATCACCATGCATGTGATACAGTCTTGACTGATACAGCTCTCTCCTGCACAAGCAAATAAGTGTCACCCTCCTTATGACAACATATGCATAGAAAATACCAAAGAAAATGACCAAATAAAAGACAGGTTGTAAAGGTCTTTAGCTGGAACTGCTCTTAACGCCCCCACATACACAAGTGACTGTAGGGAAAACCCCTCAAACTTTCCAGACCTGTTTTTCTTAGAGCAGTTTTTCTCAAAGCAGCTATTAAAGAAATATTCTGAGAGGTTTTGTGTAATATATATAAAAAACAAACCATTTTTTAATCATTTGATTAAACGACTATCAACTGTGAGGAGATGGATTTTCACCGAGAAACAATTTCAGTTCAATTATCAGTAAGTTCAACAATTAAGAAGAATTAAGTACTTACTAGAAAGAGGCTTAGCAGTCGAACAAGTGCTCTGAGAAAAGATGAGGAGTAAAAGACAACTGACCAGAATCTCTGATGCTGGTACAAAAACCATGGTTCATAGTGAGGCTCTCTAGAGAAAGCTCACACAAAACGCTGCTACTGAAATTAGCCAAGAGGATGTAGGACACAGCAAAGTTTCCGTGTTAACAGCTTCCTCCCATGTGATCATCTATGCTACGTAGACAGAAATGAAGGTGGGTGAAACTAACTGGCTACAAAAATCATTTTAATATTAAGTCTTCAAAAAAAGAAGGGATGCACATGACAGTAAGCCATGGCTCATGGAATAGATTTCAAACGATACAGCAAGTAAAATAAAAATATGTACATACAATCACAGTCACCAAACATCTTAGATATATCCATTTCCCAGGATGCTGAGTTTGTTAGATATTAGATTCCTTTAGTCAGGTTTTTCCAAGACAGCATTGTTCAGTTTGCAGTCTCTGTTATTAAACATTATAGATGTAGTAACATCAAACAAGTCCAATAGCTTTGTCCATAAAAGTAGCAAACTTCTGAGGTTGACCAGGCAGGAATGGCAGCAGAGCGGACAGGTTCATGTCCCTGAGCATTTGAGGTAAAGTGCTGAAATGAAGAGGAAAAGGGGTAAGAGATACACATCTGTGAAGAAAACAAAAAAATAAGAAATTTTGCAGTAAATGTGAATAGAGGTAAAATACATCATCAGAAGGTGCTTTCCAGGTCTTTAAACCAGAAAATCCTGCTCTAGAGAGCAGCACAGCTACACAAGGTGAGTTGTTTGCTAGTGATGATATAAATAAATGAGGCAATCTCAAAAGTTTGGATTCCTTGGAACTCCAAAATAAATGTTTTGAAACGAAATGCACATTCTGTGCATCACATACTAGACTGAACATAAGCCTTTTAAAACTTCTTGCACCTCTTAATGCTTCAGCATAAAATAATATTGATTACGTGTTTTAAGCTTATAAGTTAACAAAGCGCTTAATTAACAGCCAGAAGAGTTTTGTACTATGATGCACAACATGTTGGAACACCGTAACCATCATTGCTGTTTCAGCCATTTGTGGTAAAGTAGCTCTTCTGCAGGATCAGATGGATGTGCTAGGTCTTACTGTCAGCAGGCATAAGTGAGCCTTGGGTGCTCATGACCTTGTTACCCTTGTCCATGCTCGGACCACATTTTTTGCAGGCACCAATCACTGCACACTAGGAAAAACTCACAAGACATATGCTGTGTCCGAAATGTACTTGAGTAGGTACTACATTTGAATTTGAACATACTGCTCTACCGTTAAAACAGTATGTGCTATATAGTACGAATGAGGGCAGTATGAATGGAATCCGGACATACTACATCCGCTGTGTTGATGTTGTCATGTGTCGTCACAACAGCGCGTTTTTACCTTTACAGAGGGCTTTTTTTTTTGTATAAAATCAAGCACCTAGGTATGATGACTGCTTCTACAAACATTTGTGAAAGAATGGGTTGCTTTCAGGAGCTCAGTGAATGCAAGTGTGGTACCATGATAGGATGTGACCTATGCAACAAGTAAATTCGTGAAATTTCCTCACTGCTAATATTCTGTGGCCAACTGTTAGTGGGTTTATAACAAAGTGGAAGTAATTGGGAATAACAGCAACTCAGCGGTAGGCCATGTAAAATTACAGAGCAGCAACGGCCCATGCTGAGGTGCACAGTGTGCAGAAGTCACCAACTGTCTGCAGAGTCAATAGCTACAGACCTCCAAACTTCATGTGGCCTTCAGATTAGCTCAAGAACAGCATAGGGAGCTTCATGGAATGGGTTTCCATGGCCGAGCAGCTGCATCCAAGCCTTACAGCACCAAGTGCAATATAAATATATGGGATGCAGTGGTGTAAAGCACACCACCGCTGGACTCTAGAGCAGTAGAGACATGTTCTCTGGAGTGACGAATAATGCTTCTCTGTGCAGCAATCCAATAGAACTCCTTTGGGATGAATTGCTGTGAGTCAGGCCTTCTTGTCAAACGCCAGTGTCTCACCACACAAATGCTCTCCTGGAAGAATGGTCAAAAATGTCCATAAACACATTTCTAAACCTTGTGGACAGCCTTTCCAGAAGCTGTAATAGCTGCAAAGGGTAGGCCAACTCCATACTAAAGCCTATGTATTAAGAACAGGATGTCATTAAAATTCATGTGCAGGGCAAGTATCCCAATACTTTTGGCAATATAGTGTACCTCAGCTCTTGATGGGTGCCTCATTTGTGTGTACAGGAGTACAACACACTAATACTGTAGGCCACACATATAAACTAGTTCTTCAGTGAAACTCTATGGAATCTATGTGCCACAGACCTGCAGGTGCAGTAGAGGAGATGTGAATCTGCTTGCAGTTGCTTGGCAAGTTCAAGCTGATGGTTGTCCATTAACTTGTCATTGACCACTACAAGGAGAGGTTTTCCAGCTCCAAGCGCCTCCAGACAGCTTCCTGCTCCTGGAGTGAGAAAGGTAGCATCAGTCCCATTGAACAGTATGGAGAAAGGTTATTAAAGATGTTCACTAAAACAGATCTTGAAGTTAGATTTAGGCAGACAAAAGCACGGATACAGTCTATGGTGTTAGTTATAGCGGTTAGGATGTCACTCCTGTGATCAGAAGGTGGTGGGTTCGAATCTCAGGACTGCTAGTGGCACCACTGAGGAAGGTATCATCCCCACACACTGCTCCCTGGGCACTGCATCGCTGGCTGCCTACTGCTTCACTTGGTGAATGGGTTGAATGCAGAGGGAGAATGTCACACTGCCTGCTATGCTGTGTTCTAGGGTGAGCCACTTTATTTCACTCCACAGAACAGTTTAATTATACTAATATAACCACTTCTCATATATAATTAGGCTGCGTTTACCATCAAAAATAATCAAGAATTATCATTTGATACCAAAAGACTTAAGTTTGTGTATGGGGGATAAGTGCTGAGCCCTGGAGAGACACCCACCCGCATGGCTGATCACCAGGTCAGCCGTCTGGATGTTTACTGCTATGGACTCTTTAAAACGGAACACGTCGAGCCTCAGTCCCGGACAGCTCTGAGGATCAGGAACAAACGAGCCCCGGCCAACCTGGAGAACCACGTCCGTGTACCCTCGACCTACTAAAGCCTGAAAAACAATGAGAGTAAGAGCACTGTGGCAAAATACAGCCGCTCTCATACACGAACTGTAGCTCTCTAGCTAGCATAGGCGTAGTGAGTGTAAACACTACCTTTACAACTTCCCCAGAAGTCATACTGGTTATTAAATCATCAAAACTGGTTGTTCCGACTGTGACGAACACTGTTTTCATCGTGTCAGTGTTATTACCACAAAACAACACACCGGTCCAGTTTAAAACTGCATAATTGTGACAGCGGCTCTCTACAAGAACCCCCTTCACAATAAAAGTCCCCAACGAATTCTAATACATTGTGTTAACTTGGTTTGTTTTATTGCTTATCATACGCTGCCAATAGATGTAAATTGATAACTAAATTATGTTTATTTTTGTTGTAGGACATTGGGTATATTGTTCGCAGTTACACTGCGCAAAATATATAAAAAATAAAACAAAAAGGCGTAGAGATCAGATTTCAAATGAATAAAACATATTTAGTTATGATTTACGTAAGAGCTCGATTGCCCATGGGAAGTAAAATATGCAGGGGGAAAAATATTCTGGAAAAAAAAAAAAAAACCTACCAAATATCTGCAAAGGCAGGCAGACTGGTCAAGAGTGCCATCTCCTGGACTGAAGAATAAAAAAGAACTGTGGAACAGGACTGTATTTTGCAGTACTAACAGCATATTCAACCCAGATACTGAAAAAGGACAAAGGATTGCCTTTGAGATAATACGTTGTACGATTTCAGGCTTTTCGGATAGTAACTTATACTAAAGTCTACATCCAACAAGAATTGAAAAAGAACCCTTTTAAAGCTCCAGCCATCTAACTTTCTAAATTATGAACAAACCACCTCCAGTCAGACCAGTGTGAAGAGATCTCTTGTTTATAGAGGTGTCCAACAGTTTGGTGATTTCCCAGATTCAACTCAGCAGGTCCAGGATCAGAGCTTTTCATCTATGTTGACTTACAAAAGTGAAGACGGCTCATGTTACTGGAATTCAGCTCAGCTTTTACAGTTCCACAGGTTGTTTAGTAAAAGGTGTGCATAAGAGCATTAGAAGCCCACTGAACGCCATTTTGGATTTTAGTCACTTTAGTTGAATGAAAATGTTAGGACTTGCATTGAGTTACAAGTATGGACCAGATCAGGAATGTGTATATATGGGGGGACAGCTCCAGTTGGGAACTTTTGTAGAAGCCAGAGTTGAGATTGTGTTGGTATGGACATTGTTGAGTCTCTTGAGTATGTTGGGAGGACGCTGAAAATGGAGCTGCAGGGAAGAGGGACAGAAGAAGGTCTAGTAGGATTACAGATATAGTGAGGGAGGACATGCAGGCAGTTGGTGAGAGAGGAAGATGCAGAGAACAGGAGATGGAGATGGCTGATCCGTTGTACCGACCCCTAATCGTGATCAGCAGAGAGGAGTTGGAATGATTGTGTAAATGGAATAAATTAAGACTCAAACCTAAAAAGTCACCAAACTGATGGGATTTTGTTAGCAGTACTAAGTATTCTCAGAAAGAAATAATCAGTAGATTAATCCCATTTCAAAAGCACCAGTTGAAGTCTGTTTCATTTCACTTTTTTCAGAATTTTTTCTGCAAATTTACAACCGTCTCTGAATCCAAAAACGACTTTGCATCTATGCACAAGTAAAAGTACAGGAAGCAATAACTCCACGCAAGTTTGAGACTGTAATCATTTAAGGCGTCATTAATGCTCCATTTCAGAAACAATGCATACTGTTGTCACAAAAAAGCAAAACAGCCAACAAAACATAAAATGCAATATGTATCCATCTTTGTAATTAAAGATTTTAATAAATAGACTATTATGAGAAAAAGCATACATACTGTAGTTTAAAAAAAGATGAAAAATGAAAAAAAAAAAGTTAGATGGTCCAGGTCTCAAACCTGTATAATGGCTATTATCACTTTAAAATTAGATATCAAACTTAAAATGTTAAAAAGAAAACCTGGGGATGTACAACTGAGCACCTTCAGTGGTTTTACAGCCTTGAGAAGTCCTGCTCATATATAACCCATTTCCCCCTCTAAGAAAATAGATATTAATAGCCCTGTCACAGATGTCCCCGTTTCCAAAGTCCTCTGCCCTCCCACTGATGCTCATCATGTGTTTCCCAAAAAGCCCAGTATACTGTATATATACTGTACTACATATGTGCTCTACAATACAGACACCAATGAAAGTCAGAAATTTCAACGTCCCTGCTTTAGTTGCAGCTAAACCAAGCCTTGTCAGATGACATCAGTCTCAGAGTTCAGGGGGCTCAGTGGCACTGGTGTGGCTCATGGGGTCAAAACATCATTGAAGCAGACACTGGTTCAAAAGGGCATCCTGCCAGTTGGTGTGGCTAGGGAAAATGAAAAGGTACTTGTGTTAGTTATTGAAAAAGCAGTAGTAGGGCTTACATGTCAAAATGAATTACAAATTTGCTAAACATGAGAATTTAAAATTACATATCTGAAACACAAAAGTTCTGAATGTGGTTGAATCTGTAAAGGTAAGAAAAAAGGTCAGAGACAAGTTACAGAAACCTTACCACTCAACATAATACACTTGTTTATAAAAGGCAATTGTTTTAGGATTTCCATCAAAATACAAATATTACCTTCAAATGATGTGAACATTTATACTACAACGTGCATCAATAGAGAACTTCCGCAGACCACCATTTCCTGTTGTTTTGGAACACTGATAGTCATTCAGGACGTTGTGTTTTCCTCTTTCTTTACTGGGAATCTCCCTGCTCGCATATGCCTGACACTAGTCTAGATTGTTTCATGCTTCACCAAGCTGACGCTGGGCTTAGGCAGTTTTGTTCTTCATGCCACATTCTTTGGGTGATCTACTGATAACAGAACAAAGCCTGCCTGGAGTCGCTGGCTATTCTCAACAGTCTCTTCTCATAAGTCAAAGTGCCATCTTGCTTAGATTATACACACAGAGCTACAATACATGCCTCTCTCACTTTGTAAAAGACATCAGTGTGCTGTACATTTCATTTTGAGTCAAACCATTGTGAGATGAATCTTGAACAATGACACTACTAATGTACAGTTTGCACATATTTTAACGGAAGTAAATGAAGTTACCCCCTATGGTTGACCCAGATTTTTGTCACAAATGCCCAGTGTGGGTTTGTTAAAGCAACAGCCTCATACCTTGGGAGATTGTGGTAAAGCCAGGACCCTCACTGCACCACACAGGCTGTGCAGCACTGCTCCTGCTTCTCGGGCAAAGTGGCATAGTTCATCTGCCTCACAATCTCGGCGAAGAGCTCATCCACCATGGTCTTACTCTTGGCTGAAGTCTCAATAAATGGACAACCCCACTCCTGTGCAAGGGCTCGGCCATCCGATCCTGCAACCTCCCTCTCCGACTCCAGGTCCACCTTATTGCCGACCAAAATCAGGGGAACCTTCTCAAAGCGCTTCACCCGCACTATCTGGTCTCGCATTGGTCTGATATCCTGGTGGGGCACAGAGAATACAGATGAATTCTCCAAGACACTTCACTGCTACCACTTGTTGACACTTTGCCATAGTCACATTAAGGCCTGCCACCCTGAAATTGTAGTAGGATATCCTGCACTAATGGAGTTTTAAACTGGCATATACCTACTCTATATTCACATCATTCGACAGTATTTTACAAGGCGTGGCGCAGACATTAAAATCTACTTTCCAAACTGCCCAACATGAACGTCAACCTAACGTCAGGAGCTCACCTGAAATGACTGCTGGTTGACAAGGCTGTAAACCAGGATGAAGCCCTGGCCGTTCTTTATGTAGAGATCTCGCATGGAGGCGAACTGCTCCGTCCCAGCAGTGTCGAGGATCTCCAGCACGGATGGGGACGAGTCCACCTCGATCTCCTTCCGATAGAAGTCCTCGATGGTGGGGTCATATTTTTCTATGAAGGTCCCAGTGACGAACTGCACGGTCAGCGCGGACTTGCCGACGCCGCCGCTGCCCAAAACCACCACCTTATACTCCTTCATCTGGAGCACCACACTCTCCCCCAACCTCGGCCTGGTGGACTTTACCTCCTCCCCAACATACAGTAGGCAGCTGACTGCTAAAATATACCCTCTTCAGTGAACAACTCAAGCCTTACCCAAAAGAGCAGGAAAGCGATTATAAAAATACTGGCGAAACTTGGATTTTCACTCTTTTCTGATGTGCTCGAAACTAGCAGCCAGGCCGGCTAGCTAACCACGATACGCCCCGGCTCCATCCACGCTCGGCCCGGATCGGTTCACACACGGCTCGCCGCCTCCCCGGAGAGGGCTCATTGCAAACAAGGCTGAGGGAAGAGTTTGAAATGGCTCTTTAACTCGCTGGACACAGACTCCAGCAGGGTCCATCCGCAGGCTAGGGTTGAAAGCTGCTAAAGGCGGTCTGTGTTGCTGCCATTCCGGCGGCCATGGGAACAAACACCGCTAGCAGCTAAGCTAGGCTAAGCTAAACAAACCCCGTACAATCATCCCCAGTTCGACTCTCTGGTTCTGGCGCTGGCGCTGCAAACAAATAAGCAAACGAATAATGGTTAAGAGCTTTCGTCTGGTGAATGTGTCGTTTTATTCCGAGCCAGTTCTCGTTTAAATCAACAGGTCAGGTTCTGAAGCGAGCCGTTGTCAGTGTCTAACAGAAACCCGCACACTCCCTCCTCACCCTCCTCTCTCCCGGCCTCTCCCTCCTCCCAGCTCCTGACCAGCCAGCCAGCCTAAATCACCTCACATCAACCAGCGGATGTCGGGCGGAAAGCCCATTTGATCCTTTGTCAGCTATGGCCTCAAGTTTTCATGTATATGGCGAGGGCAGTGTTGTCTAAACCGAGCCGCAGCGCCCTGCCCGCTGTTAAGACATGGCTGCTACTTTTCTTTTGTAAAACCGTGTTGAAAAATCTGCGATTGGCTCTCGGGAGGGAAGCGCCTATGATTGGCTAAGGCGAGGAGAGGGCGGAGGCGATCACACTTAAGTTTCTCCAGCTTTCAGGAAAATGGACCACAATCCTGCAGACACTACAACTGCAGCCAGTTTACTGCACAAAATATTGAAACACAGCTCATTAACAACTAGGCAACTGGAGGAGTAATTGGTTGCCCCTGCAATCAGATGGTTGTGGGTTTGAATCCCAGGACAGCTCAGGTACCCTTGCGCAAGGTATTGTCCCCACAGACTGCTATAAGGAGCCACTTTACTTCTGTATCTGTTTATTAATGCATTTACTGCTGCAGTTATAAAGGGTTGGCTTGGCTTAACTTCCTGGCAAGTCAGAAAGTTAACCCTGCTTCCTTACCTAGTGACACAACAGTGCTATTTATAACTTATTCACTTATTCTCAATTACTGTAGTTCTACTTGAGGAAACTTTTTTGCACACCTCTTTTTTTCAGGCAGGTGCGTTGGAAATGACCAGGGGTCACTAATCAGGAAAGTAGAAAAAAATCCAGCACACATGCCAATTTGCAAGCAATTATTTATTTATACAAAGTTTTGGTCGTAGACCTTCATCAGGTAAATGCCCGATGAAGGTCTACGTATGAAACATTGTATAAATAAATAATTGCTTGCGAATTGGCCAGTGTGCGGGATTTTTTCGACTTTCCTGATTCTATAAGTCTTTCAGTAAGAAAATAAAATGTCCTAATGCTTTTTTCATTTGAAACCCACCTTCTTGGCTCATGATTTGTGCTTTTTGGCCCTCGGGTCACCACAAACATTGCTTTTAGATCCCCAAGACCCCAAAGTATAGAAACGTTTGCTAATCATGTCAGATCATACATAGATAAACACACGAGACAACATTTCTATTTTATGGGGCTAAATTTTAGGCTAAAAAACTGTCTACTGAGGGGTCATCATCTACTGTTTCATCAGCTGTTTGTCCTCATCAAATGTAAACAGAAGAGAGCCCTCATTTTTAAAGACAAAACCACTGCTCGCGATTGACCTTTTCAAGTGCTTTATTAAAATGTCAAACAAAAAGAACAGAGATCATATAAGTATGTATATTTTCTATACATTAATAGAATCGTAAAAGGGATTGGCAAGAAGCACAATTTTTTTTAGCACATACAAGCACAACACACTAAATAGAAAGAGAAGCATTTCATATAAAGAGTCAAAGCATTCAATTATGTCTTGTCCTACAGTGGGGGAAAGAGGAATCTAGTACATATGGCTTTGAAACAAGGTGGACATTCTTTTAACTGCTCCAGGTACAAGATAGCACTTATATGCACTGGCATCAGCGATTTAAATCTACACTTGTCTGATGCCCTTAAAGGGACAAAACCTCAGTCTCGACGGGAGACTTCATGTACAACATCCATAACATTTGTACAACATAAATATAAACTTAAAATCCTTACTATTTCTATATCAATTCCATCGAATATTTCCAAAACATCAATACAATCCAAGGTTAGTTTAGTTTCCACACACAGTCTTAAATATGACATGATTAGATATGGGTCACAACAGAGAAATGGTCTCATTGGTTTTAATGGCTTAAAAAAAAAAGAAAAGAAAGAAAAGCACTGTCTTCACATCACAGAATGTCTAGGCACAGGAGGATGGACAGCAGAAGAGTCTGAGTTGTTTTTCCTCTACCAAGCACAGTGGTAAAAAGTGTCCTTTGATTGCATTCAGTTTCAGCATGTTCTGGGAATTGGGACTTGACAATTCTACGTCTGCATTAAGTCCTAAGTGCTACCTTTCACTTTACAGTCAGAAGGCTCGGGACCACCTTAAAGTGGCCCAAAGGTGCGTCGATATGTAAGTAACCTACGGAGACTCGGTCTCTCCCTCACTACTAGGACAAGTGCCATGGCAACAAAATTATCGGCTTCCAAAGCAATTGTAGAGCACAGAATGTACAAGATTTCTCCGACGGCGGCTTTTGTCTGGCGAGTCACTGCTTGACCGTGAAACATCTTGGTTTTGACTGAGTGAATGCAGTGAGATATTTTCAGAATTACTGTTGTTTTTCAGGGAATGCGTGAGCATTTGAAACACAAACCAAATCCAACAAAGTGTAACCAAAAGTCCTCACGTTGTGTAGCCAGCTGCAGCGCTTTCCTGCTATAGTCTGACCCTGAAGTTGGCGGTGTGTCCGAGATTTGGGTGATGGTCGGCCCACGTCACGGGCGAGAAGCAACTCGTCCGCTCTTATACTCTGCCACCCGCAGGGGGCAGAGCACCACCAGAGTCTGTTTCACAGGAGGCGATCCCATGCAGACCCATTTTGAATCTGCTTTCATTTTCCCAACCAATTAGTATATGGGCCATTCTAGCCAATAAGCACAGAGGAACAAGTGAAATTGAACAGGAAATACATTATCTGAAAGAAAAAAAGAAAAAAACAAAAGAAAAAACAAAGACAGGAGCAGGGAATTCTTTCTTTGGTTTCTAGATACAGCAATGTATTACCTGCATATGTTTTAGTGGACACGCTACAGTTCAGACACTAGCAGTTCTGACACACAACTTCAGGATCAGATATAGACAGCCACAGTACTCAGTGTGATATGCTTTTGTAAACTACGACAAACTACAAAGCATCTGTCGGCAAATTTTCCCCATTTTATCAGCAAGCAGTATCATGCTCATGGTCAGAACAAGGGCTTTAGCGAACAGAACATTTGACAAATCCCTCAAAAACAGCATTTCTTTGACAACCTATTAAAAGGATAGCTGTTTACCTGTATTCCAAACAATACAGTCTTCTGAGTTGAACCAGTTCTTTAATATATATATATATTCATTCTTCTATGTATATTCAAAATAAATTCTGAATATTTTTGACTCAGTTATGTACATAAGTGCAAACAAGGTGAAGAACACACATTCGTACACTGATGGGGAAACAGCAGGATTTATCAGGTCCCAGCACAGCTGGGCTACGGTCTGGGTAGACCAGAGAGGGTAGAAATGAGACTTTACCTAGAGGGGACAGATATGGCTCACCACACCCTACAGACTGTTCTGCTCTTGACATCATCGAATAAAAGATTTACACACAGATCGTCTTCTTTTAAGATCCTTTCTGGAATCTACCGGTCCAGGCAGCCCTTTCCGCACTACGATACATCTTCACGACCCAACAGATCCGATCTAAAGCTCAAACGCTTTCTTGATGTTCTTTTTTTTCCTTTTTATCAAGCAGAATAACAACAACCCTCTTAGAAAAATAAGAAATCATAAAAACAGAAATAACATATGACGTCTCCAAATGGCCTTTGGACTAAAGGTATCTCACCTTTAAATTGTTTTCATTTTTTTTTTTGTACAAAATAGGCAATCATCTCTTAATCCAAGATAAGCTAACTACACATTCCCTTTCAGAATAAGTTAACCTTGTACATTATTTCAATTTAAGTGTGAAAAAATTCACAATTAAGATTCACAAAGGTAGCCATGTTGTAGTTTTGTTGCCATAGCAACAACAACGTACTATCAAGTAACAATGAATCTATCATTGTAATACATATAAATGTGTAGATTAATAGATATATGTTTATATATATATAGAGATAGAGAGAGAAAGAGATATTTCTTATGTTTTTTTTTGTTTTTCTTAAACCACTAACTGCACAAACTATGAATCAGATTATTCAGATTATTTTCCATTTCATGCGATGAGATTTTTATGCTGGATAACAAGCAACTGATATGAACTCATTAATGATCAGGCTAACTAAAAACGGACAGGTCATCTTCAAAATGTCAAACACACCATAACGTGACGTCATTTGTGAAGACACAGCTAAAATATAAGTACCATTAAAAATGACATTAAGGTCAAGTGATAAAAACTATAATGGTGATAAAACTATAATGACGATGCACTAGTAATATGTACAAGTAAGATCATCTAACTACATTATACATGAATACACACTTCTTAAAAAGTGAGTTTTCTTAAAATGCTAAAGCCCCAAAGGAGGCATATTTTTTGTTTTCTTAATCAAGTATTTTGTTGATTCCAGCTGAATAGCAGTTGGAGAAGGCATAACTCTTGATATGAGAGAGAGAGAGAGAGAGAGAGAGAGAGAGAGAGAGAGAGAGAGAGAGAGAGAGAGAGAGAGAAAGAGAGAGAGA
>JBBPDC010000032.1:2199163-2215418 GCA_037974485.1 Hemigrammopetersius urotaenia | reverse complement strand
GGGGGGGAGAGAGAGAGAGAGAGAGAGAGAGAGAGAGAGAGAGAGAGAGAGAGAGAGAGAGAGAGAGAGAAAGAGAGGGATCTATACCTTGGCTAGGCAATGAGACTCATTCAACTACAAGAAATAATCCATTACATAAAATCAACTGCTGAGTACTTGCCTAAACAACTGCCCACAATTACACACACCCACATCCCCAAACACACATGAACATTTTATAAAATGTATACAACACAGATATTCAGTATTTCAATAACACAGTATATTGTCTTGCTGTGATTTTGCATTTGACCTTAGTTTTCTCTACTGACTTTAAGTGCTCCATGCTTATTATATTACCATGGTAAAGCATAGCATACTCTGGGCCGGTTTTCCAAACACAGATTAAGCTTCAGGCTAAATGAAACTGTCGATGATTCTTGTTTTAAATTTGACAATCAGATTTAGTCTTGGATGAACCTTAATCGATGCCTAGTAAAACGTGCCCTTGCAGTTTGGCCTGCAGAGAGTGATGGTCTACTCTAGACAGAAAGCAACACCTGTTTCCCAGGGAGGTTTTTGCCTCTCAACAGACAGAGTTCGTCCATTTTAAATCACCCCTCAGAGTGGCTAGGCTTCCTTTGCAACCAAACAGTTGTTATTTAATTTTTTTACATAAGGACAGCAACAACTCGAAAAGGTCCTCGTGAGTCACTGTAAGTTTCCTTTGACTCTCGCTTGTATAGTAAATCAACAGTGGATGGCATCGAGAGCTTTGTGCTCCCTTGATATGTTGAAACATGTGGTTTGATTCAGGAGAAGGGAAGGTGAGACAGGCATCCTCTGACTTTAATGACATTCTCCTTGTCCTAAATGATCACATTCAAATGTATATAAGGCCCTTTTGTGGCATCTTGTAAGTGAGGTCCTTCTTCAGCACCTCAGCTACTGCTAATCCACCATCTCTGCTTTCGGATGTCACATTTCTCTGTTAGAATCACTGTTTGTAAATGTCACTAAACTGCTTAAATGGCCGACAGGCGACTGTGCTCTCGAGTTTTAGAGTCTGTTGACTTTTGATAAAAAGGATGCGGTATGCAAACAGACTTGAAATCAAACTTCGAAACTGTCACGGATCGTCACAAACAAAACACAAAGCAAGCGAATCCTCTCACATCCAGATCGAACACGCAATCGGGTGGTTAAACAATCAGGGGGACGAACTTGCTCTCTACTCAAACCTTAGGTGGCCTTTTATACTTAATATCACTGTGCTCAACATTTGCAAGCAAATTGGTAATTCTAACACAAGCCAGAATGGCTTCAAACGTCTTCAGGTCAGGGGCAACATGGATACAATGGAAAGTGGCTATAGGGACCCTCCGAATGTGGCAACAGCATGAGGCGACTTAAGAAAGACGGAAGGCTCTGAGGAAAGTGTAACATAAATAACTGAATTAATTGTAGGGGAAATGGCATTTTCAATCAAATCAGGCTGCTTCTGGCCTTGGCATATGGAGTTTGCTCCTTTAATCACTGTAGTCCTTCCTTTCACCAGTGATTGGCACAGATTGACCCAGGTCTGGAAGTCATTGGCACATGAAACGATGCACTTGCAATATATGCAGCCTTCGGTACAAAACAACTGGATTGGCCAATACCAGTCCAGTGCCAGTGGATCTTGCATATATAGTTTTGGTTTGCAATTTCTGATTAATTGATGGGTATTGCGATGATATCATTAGAATATTCTGGATCGTAAACAGCAGAGGTGGAACAAAAAGAAGATTCCCAGTCCAACAAATCTAAAGTTTAAACCACTAAGATGTAAACAGTCATTTAGAGTGGGCTGATGTAAAACGTCCTTCTAGACAAACAGAGTCTGAATTTTCAGTGGTGATAGAAAGCAGATATCTGAAACGTTTATGTTCCCTAAAATCTCCCTCTCAGAAAGTTAATAAACGCTAAAGCAATAGTTTTCATAGTGTTAATAACCTAACACATATATTTCATATAGATCAATCCATGGCAAAGACTTAAAATAGTAATAATTAAAAGAAAAAACTATTGATCATTATCAACTATCTAAAATGCATGCAGTAATTTTAGGTTATGTTAAACATTTAGTAATCCATATACATGCTCAGAAAACACATGTAAGTTTGCTGGTTGTGTTGGATAGGAACTGAAATGTGTTGTAGAAATCAAGACCCCTGGTTTCTATCATGCACCACTGTTAAATAATAGCACATCATTCATCAATTTGAATGGCTTTGTTTATATCTCAATTATTTAACTATTCTGAAATGGTTAAGATGGAACTCCCCTTCAATGGATGGGCTTTAATAAAAACAGTTCATTTTAAAGCTTAGTAGTTCTTATACGTATGGCATCGAATCGGTATCGGACTATGCCCAAGGGTTTACTATCAGCTTTTGAAAAGAAAAGATATAGTGCCATTTCTAATTTGAAGACATGCAAATCACACCCAAAAGGACGAATATTCTATAAAACTCCACTAGATGTGTTTTGCCTGTCATGCTGAGGATTATCTACAGTATGGCCAGTTCCAAGATATCATGTTTCTGTGAGATGTAGCAAACAGGGCCAAGCAATAAGTAGAGACAAACAGACTGTCACACAGTAGGAGGGTCGGGCCATGGATTCTGGCAGAGACCGTCTGCGGCATGAAAAAAACAAAACAAAACAAAGAGCGCTATGGTAGCAGACTCCAGCAATCATTTTGCAATGTTTCTGATAAACCGAGTCGACCTTACTGATTGTTAATATATGAAAATCACAGGAAATAAGCGACAGGGTTAGGGAGAGAAGTGATGTGCTGCGACGTGGCTGAGTAGAGAGGAACAGTTGGACTTAGAAATGGAGCTACTCCAATCGACGACCGCAGCTGCTGCGCTGGCACTCCGTCTCACAGCATGTTGATCAGACTCATCCTGAGCTACAGACATCTATCAGACCTCCAATGCAGCACCAGCTTTGGGCTGTAACCAGACCCTGCGGATCAGTGCGCACTGCACTGCACTCTCACTTCTGCTTAAGGCATTTCGCATTTAGAAAATGGAAGTATGAGGCATGACAATCTACCTAGCCACTGTCCCTCGTTTCCCACCGACCATGTGGCTTTGGACAAAAGGTGTGGAAAACAATCCATGCGTGGAAAAAAATAACACTTAACTTCAGTCTGCAGTCCAGCTCATCAGGCTTAGTTTAAATAAATAATACTCTTTCACCACACGAATGACAGAGAACAGACATCAGTTCCTAAGGATAAGGAACAGTGGATTTGTAGATGGACTGAAGAATAGCACACTGACTCTTAAAGGCTACAAAGTGTATACTCATTTTGTTTTTAGTCTACTGAAAATCTAGGCCGAAGTTGGGAAAAGACTTTCACACACCTGTAACGTGAAAGGCACAAACAAGGATGACCTTTTAACTAATTAGCCATTTGGACAACAAGACCTTAAACTGGTATGAATAGTTCTCTATTAATAATATATTCCAGACTGTCCAACAGAAATCATACATCGATTTATCGGAAAGAAACAAAAAGAAAACGAAACAAAAAGAACCACCAGAGCTATCTAAAAATATCAAGAGCAATCTGAACTCCCATTCACTCCTCTCTCTGCGGTAAGCCCTGTGCACAGACACGCACAGCAATCACATTCTTGTGTTCTCCATGCAAACTGTTGATGCACCTGCAGAGTCCTATGTGCTGTCAGGTGATGTCAAGCCTCAGCTCCACTTTCTCATGGTGGATCGATTAAGCAGGGTCTGAGACCTCTCTGTCACTTCAGGAGAATGCACTGTTCTCAACAGCGTGTGTGTGTGTGTGTGTGCATTTATGATTCTACAAATCTGTGTACTTGTATGGCTGTGAATTCAAAGAGCGCTCAGATTCAGCATCCGCACACTCTTCAAGTCTCCGTGCATCGAGATGGCATGCTTCCTAAAACAGTTGTAGGTCCAAGCTTAAGTATTGCCTGTTTTAGCATCAACAAACCTTTTGTTGACTTTTTGCCCATGTCATGTCCATGTCAACTGTGAGGATGAAAGGGTTGCCCCTGGGAGGGCGCACTGATTAGGCACACGTTTGTTGCATTCACATCTCTGCGGTGTGGTGGGAACTGTATGGGTGGCGGGCCTGATGGTGGTGTCTTAACCAAGGTTGTGGGCGAGGCTTGCTGAGTTTATAGTCATGGGGGCCGCCACCAGAAGTTTTGGGACCGGACAGAACTGGGAGTCCACAGGAATGCAGTGGAGGTTGATGGGTTCAGTGGTCAGTACCTCGGCGGGGTCTACTGGAAGACAAGGACAGGAGAGATAGAGAGAAGGAAAAGAAAGAAGGACAAAACATGGTTGAGACGTAATTGTGTTTCAGGACAGGTCTAACAAGTATTGCAAAAGCAAACAAATGTCGGAGGCAAGGTAAAAACTAGTTTTGCATAAAAACTGTAATCAAAATGTTCCTATCAGGACCCGAACATTTGTGTCTATTCATTCCAAAAGAGGGAAAACAGAAGAAAACTGCAATATCCTGGTGTAATACATCATTGATCTTGCAAGGGAGACGCTGACTTCCAACACAATGTTGATTTTGTGACTTTTAGGGGATTATTTGACTAGAGAAGAAAAAAAACAGACAGGAAATTAATGCTGACTCCTCTACACTCCACAACGGTGTTCAGGCAGACCTTAGAATTGGGGTAATATTAAAAAAGCCATTGTAAAAAGTAAGACTTAAAATACGAAGGCTCTGAATATCTGGGCCATTATTCTTTCCATGTTTTTTGATGTTCAGTTATAGCTAATTTTAGATCTGGGTTACTTCATTATCAAGCAACAGATACTCCAAGCTTGAAGAAATACTGATCTGATGTCAGTATATTTGACCATGCAGCATAGCATTTGGTATTTAGAGGGAGGAGAGCTCAATTGTGCAATGCAGCTGCGCAGAAGCCTGCCAGGCTAGTGCCAGGCACCACGACGATGAAGGAAAAACCCTTGAGTGTATTCCCCTTAATAAGAGCACAACCGACTCCATCCTGAGGGATAACTCCACTATGGACAACAAACTGCACAGCTGGGACTCAAACCTGAATCCTTGCCGGAGGGTGAGCTTCTGCAAAAAAAAAGTTATTTTTTTGCATATGCTCCGGTGACAGTGTCTCTAGACAGGGAGTGACACTGAAATATGACAAAATTAAAAAAAATGTGTTTTAAAAAACTGATAAAGAGAAAGAATGACTGTGAACACTGATGTTTTAACTGCATACGGGATGTAGCTATGCACAGGACAGACATACAGTGGAGACACAGTGAGCAGACACAGAATAGAGGTGAAAACACAGAGACAGGGTGACACTGGGCAACACAGAGGCTCCTCTCTGGTCCATAGAGGGTTCAAATTCAGCCAGGATTAACTAGCACAAACAGCTCACTCAGGTAGCCTAAGGCCAAAGCTCCCTTGCAAAAGTAACTGCAAACTCAACTAAAGTGGATGTATACATGACAAATAAAGTAAAGCGCCTTCCCTCTGCCTATGCCATGTATTAATAGGATCATTATTTGATAAATATGCCAAAATATTTGTCTGATAACATGTTTGGTAAGATTTCCATATGCAATACTAACTGTAGTGTCTGTGGACCAGAGCTGAATGCCCAACAGCTGAAAATAGAAGAGGCCAAAATGAAGGGGCAAACCTGATTGGAGGCAGCTGATTCGGCAAAAGGAACATTGGTGACTGGGGTCGTAGCCGACGAAACAGTGGAAGTGGTGGCACCGTGCATCATGGGAACTTTTTTCAGGCGAGTCAGACAAGAAACAAGGGAGAAGGGGAGGTGGAGGGGAGGAGGAATGTTATGAGTACCATGACATAATATGCCAGAGGAACAGGCGGAACAGTCATGGCAACTAGCATTTATGTTCTGCCAAGATGATGTTTTCACCCAAGAACAAACACATGCAAATAAAACTTAAAGGTAACACTTTATAACAAGGATAATTTGAGTCATCTATAATCTAGGATAATTGACTCAAATCATTTATTATAGGTTTGCTTTAATTTATATTTTGCACTTATATACAATCTTACAAATAACTTTTAGATGGTTATGAGCCTCCTTAACATTATTTCAACCACATCAAGGACAGCTGCCATTCTTTCTTAAACTGACAACCTATTTATAATGTCCATAATACATTATACATTACTCTCACAAAGTATTTCTGACTTTCTCAATTTTTGCATATTTATTATTCATAATGGTTTCAGATGCTCATAAAACATTATGAGACAGGACAAACACCAGGAAGCGCGAAGCATAGGTTTTCATTTATTTAATTATATTTAGTACCTGAATCACTCATATGAAAATAAGCGATTGCCACCTAAACTTGATGGTTGTGCCAATTTTAGAGGCAACAACTGCAACCATAAACACTTTTTGGAGATTAGTCTTTCACACTGCTGTGGAAGAATTTTGGCCCACTCTTGAGGTGGGTGGTGGCTTGACCTATGATCTGCTCATAAGTTCATCGTCCAGACTTTGACTAAGTTGCTCCAAAACCTTAATTTGGTTTCTTGTGAGCCACTCAAAGGTGAACTTGCCATTGATATGCGCTTCAGAATCCTACCCTGACCTCCAAGAGTCTTCAGAGAAGTTACTGACATGTTTAAATTGCTCTAGTTCACTGCAAACTTAGACCCTTCCCACTGGTTTATAAATTATTACTCATGTTCCATTGTGCTTCAGAATGTTGTCTTGCTCATACTTCACATCAAGGAATGATGACAGAACATTCTCCTGCAGGATTTTCTGATTGAGAGCGGAATTCATGGTTCTGTCGATTTTGGCAAGTCACTGGCCAAGCCCTGAACCACCAAAGAATTCCCACATTAACATGCTATTATCTGTGTTTGTTGGTGTGGTTTTCTTCCTGTCTTCCATTGGGGCCAGTTTTGGCAACTGTAAGACAAGACTTTATGTTCCTCATGGTTAGCAGTATTTTTCACCTTGTAAATCTTCCATTTTCTTGCCAGATGTCTTTCTAATAATGGAATCATGAATGCTGACCTTATCTAATGTGAACAAGGACTGCAGCTGCTTAGGTCTGGGTTTATTTTTTAAATTTCATAATGGAGTAACGTTCATAATGGAGGAACTTTTGTAGGCCAGCAGGTTCTTGAAGAGTCCAAACTGTTCAAAATTTTCTCCAAGAACCACTTACTGTTATCCCAAATCCTAATACAGGGCTTTGTAACACTTTCCACACTGACATCAACACATTTATGTTCCCATTTTTATTGGAATTTACTTTTGATCACTTGTTGATTGTTGAGACCTTTAAGTTAACTTTACATTAATGGCAAGTTTCCATTTAACCAATATTTAGAATCAAGAGGGCTGGCACTAATCAAGTCTGGCCGTGAAGGGGCTAATTACTTTTTCCACACGGGTCTAGCTGGTGCTCTGAATGTTTTTTTCTCTCAATTAATTCAATGATCTATTAAAATGTCACATTAAATTGAATGTCAAATTATATTAAATGTTTGAGTATCTGAAGCAACGAAGTATGACAAATTCTTTTTCACGAGACTCTATATAGTTTACTAAGTACCTGAACAAGGTTCTTGTCTTTTATAGTATTTCTGGTCATTTTTATTTAATTTGCACATTATATGACTGGGATTTCTATAAAGCACCCACTGTTTTGTTATCAGGATGTGTTTTTAATAATGAACTTTAATTCAGCAATCTTTCGCAGTAACTCACACCCATTTCGCCATTTTCAGCATGATTTCCTGTTTAGTGGGTTTTTTTCTGGTAAAGGGATGAACAAACCCATTAAGACTGAATATCTACAAATATGTATTTGGTGCAGCTGTACAAAAGTGTACAAACCTTAGGAAAAAGCTAGCAAATAATCATGAAAGCTTACAGATTCTAGACTAGAGATGAGGTAAAGACTACAAGACTACTATGTAGATTAAAAACTGTGGTACAAAGCACAACAGAGCTCAGGTTAGCCCCTTCTTAGGCTCTTGACACTTGGTATTATTGGCAGAGATCTGATCAAAAATGGACAATGAGACGTGTAGCTTTTTACACCTAACATATTCATGAGTCTCCAATGCATCTCCAATGACATTTTGTGTGTTTTCGTGACTGAAAGAAGGGTATTGTGGACAATTACTATGTCCATCTTGTCGTCAGACAGTCCATTGTTTGTGTACATGTTTGAACTGTTACTTTAGCATCCATACCACAAATCTTAAGTAGTCACATGTTTCTCCGCACATGGTTTGAGTGGTTGCATCACAATGTATCTCTGAGATGCACTTTTATGTACTTTTAAGATGAGATCACCCAGGAAGCATGTTAATGCCAGGTGTAAACAGGGCCTTATCCTAAAAAGTCACAGTGTAATGTGTAACACTGTGACATAAATATCCTGTTCACCAATATAATTTTTCTTCTTTATCTGACAAAATAATTTGCTCTCTATAGTATGATAACTCTGTATGCGCTTCAGAATCCTACCACGACCTCCAGGAGTCTTCAGATCAGTTACTGACATGCTTAAATTGCTCTAGTTCACTGCTAGCTTAGACCTTTCCCACTGGTTTATAAATTATTACTCCTGTTCCAGGGCACTCACTACTACATCAAACTGTTATCATTAGATCCCCTTTGTCAAAGTAGTTCCACTCCAGCAGCTACTACTGGAGTACTGAGGAAAGCTTCTGACTGTGGGGCTGCCTGACTTTTTTAGCATTGAGGAAACTGCTACCTCTCAGGTAGAGCAGCACATACATACAGTTAACTGGGCTCTTATGCCAAGGTTAACTTATCCCGCTGCAGATGTGCCTGAAGCTGTTGAGCCCCAGTAACAGCCATAAGCTATAGCCTATAGACTGTTTCAGGCAGACCTTGACCTAACTACACATTCATTTCATGATGATGTTCCAGAAGCAGAAGTGCCATCCTGTTTAAGAATCAAGATTGAAAATCTTTGAGCCCTGCTCTGGCATGTAAGGTACATTTTCAAGGACATGATAAAGGTAAGAGTCATTCAACATCCTATGCATTAAGCTACCATTAGACTATAAGCTACCATTAAACTATAAGGCTTCGTTATAGTCTAATGGAAGCATAGACTACAGTGTTGGGGGGGGTAGTAACTAGCAAGTTAAGTGTTGGGGGGTAGTAACCCAATACTTACAATCTAAGGGCATGATGGACATGGATGATGTTGAACAGTTTTCTGAAGCGGAGTACTGCCAAGACAACTTATCTGTACCTCATGCTTAGAAAATGCTTCACAAAGCTTTTGTCATTTTGCTCAAATCTGGAAGCTAACCTTCCTAAGCTAAGCTGTGAGTCCTTCTCCTTACACTCATGACCAGATGCAATACTAGAATGCTAGCATCCAGGCCAAAACTGAGCTCATTATCACCTGAACAGCATGGCCCCTGCAGATCCCATGGCCCTTGCAGACTTCTCTAAGGGTTTCTCCAAATGAGACTCCATGCTCTAGCTGGTGCTGCCTGAGTGCAGATTCACAAATGAGACCCCAGGGACCATGTAGTGACATTTATATAGGCTTGGAGAACACTTTCTCATTGCTCTAATCTGCAGTTTTGGAGTCAGCTATCAGGGAACCCCTTGATATCTTCCTTCAGCTGAGACACTGGGTTGTATTCCCTAAGTGCTAAGTTTTTAGCTTTTCTGGCTCTGACTACCTTGGGGAGTAATTCTTCATTGCCATGACTAAGCACCATGATGGTGAAAGCTAGCCCCTCCATCAAGGAAACCCTACACAGGATTCAGTGTTTTAACCACTGTATTTTAATAGAGGCTACCTGATGGACAGTTTAATAAGAGTTTCCACTGCTGCTGGCCCATTTTGGCATGGCAGCTCAGAAAAGACCTCCATTCTCAGGCGGGAAGGCCAGTGTGGTACGGCTGATGGACTAAGTGAGGAGTCTTACAAATCAGCCTGCATACAGGTTTTATGACCTGTGAGAGGACAAGTTTAAACTGCTGTTTGTTCTTATCGAGAGCATGTGGGTAGTGTATCTCTCGCTCCACATCATTTGATAAGTACCTCCATTAAGGATGGAGGGCATCTTCAAACATGCACTCATCTTAAAATCCACTGTGGGGGCTGCCAGTCATCTGAGTAGCCATTTATGTCACAAGTGAACACAACACTGCACAGCACAGAACGCAGTGTGAACAGTGTGAAATTCTTCTCTGTGTATAACCCATTCACCCAAGAGATGCAGTGGGCAGCCAGCGACGTAGTGCCCGGGAGCAGTGTGTGGGGACAGTCCCTTGCTCAAGTGTTATCTCAGTGGTGCCTTAATAATCCTGAGATTTAAACCCACTACCCAGGGGCCACGACCACCAGGCCCCTGGCTGCACCATCATATATTTGGACTCCCTCTGACACAAGCATGCCTTAATTTAATCTGGGATCAAAGTGGGGGACAGAATGAGTGATTTTGAAAAAGGTGGTGGTTGGGAGCAGGGCCGAAGGGCTCCAGCGCCCATGCCATGAATACATAAATCAGTGTTTTAAATGGCTTTGTTCACTCATGAGCACACTGCCATTCCCTGTCATGGCTAGTCCTAGTTTTGAGGGATGGATATGGACCACTGTCAGATAAATTATATATTTATTTGCTTCAGTGACAGAAATAAAGAGGCTGCTCTGTCAAAACAGACGTTTTCACACTGAGTGGTGGATTTAATTTCTACAGCCTAAGTCCACCCACTATCTGCCAACAGGGTCAGTGTCACACTTTGGATTTCTACTGCCAGAAGAGTGCTGAAAGATGTTTTGCTGGTGAGTGCCTGTGTAATATGGCTTTAGTTATCTGCTGTCCTTCGTGCTTACTTTGATCACATGACTATCAGGTGTCAGACCCTCAGTTTCCATTTAAACAGGGTATTTGTATTAATGGCTGCTTCACACACTGTCACACTATGTGACTTTGCCGGTTTAAGATGGAGCATGGGGAGAGCCCACTGTGCTTCACACTGCAATATATATGAAACTCAAAGAACCCTAAGAACACCAACTAATGTAATAAGCCATTTAGAATCATTTGTAGCTTTAAATACAGATGATACTATAATTATTTTTGAGTAGATTACTAACAGTTTTATACTTTATACTAGTTTTTTGGTTTATATGTGCCTCCAAAATTGTTATTATAAAGTGTTACCAGAACATGTATTGAAATTCATTGCACAGCACTACTAACTAAGATAATGTCATCTATGAAATAACTGTGCTTCTAACTGTCCTAAAAACATGACATCAAACAAGTCATCAAAATAATACAATCCAATCAGATGTAACTGATTATTGTATTTTGATGGAGCTGGACCAAGTGTTGGAGGAAAGCGAAAGTAAAATAAAATGAAAGCAGAAAAAACAGCAATGTAGTCTAGACATAGTCAGAAAAAAATAGTTCTATGCAGTTGTTTGATTTAACACATAACACTGACTAAACAAATCACTTCAAAAGAAAGACGATTGTGTTACTTTACCATGTATAACCTTCGGAACAATTCTGAACTACCTCTCCTTATATGAGTGAAGAGTTATATTGGATGACGAATGGCAAACTAATACAGCATGACACATGAACTGAGACAGCATCGAAGATGCTAAATGCTCCATAATGCAAAAATACAGACACACAGTTCCCCTCGCATACAAACACACATACAGGCACACTCACTGGTTCAAATCTAGTTTTGGAGGGCCAGTGGGCTTGTAATACCACACCTAAATGAATATTAGGGTAATTCAAACTTACGTAAACTAAAGTAGTGCCACTCCCAACTGTGAAGGGGATCTAGAGCATCTGTGGGGATAAACACTGTGGAGTGAGGTTGATTTAGTTGGTTGGGATCTTGATTCAGACTTTAGCTTGCACACTGCAGTGAGTGAATGGCGGCAGGGTTATATATCTACATGATTAGTAGATGGGTAAGGCGTGCGTGGGTTGTGTGTATGTGGGAGGGGGGGTGGAGGGGGCCTGGGCTCTACCCTCACCAGTGTGTCCAGGCCCTGATAGGTAGCGGCTGTGGGGGGGCCTGCAGCTGCTCCAGTCCCGCCTCTCCCAGCGGCCCTCTGCCAATGGGCCGGGGGGTTTGAAAAGCCCTACAACAGATTTGAGGGGGGTGAGGGAGGAAAAGAAGCACAAAGAAACAAACAGGAACCACTCTTAATGGATTAGGAAAAAGGTCTAACTTTAGCCTAGCTAGTGCCCAGACTGTGCCATCACTTTCATACTCAAGCACGCATACATAAACAAACGTAAAAGCTGTGCAGGAAGCCAAAATAATGAAGAAACGAGAAGGAGCAGAGCAAGCAGACAGGTGGGTGACAAATAATGTGACAGAGAGGACAGGATTAGGGCTTTGATGTCTATTTGAAATGTTGCCTTGTTTACTGAATATTTCTTTTATTCAAAACTCTTCACCACTGATTCAAACCCCTCCAGGCAGATTGTGAAGATACAAATGCAAAAAGTTACTGTGCTTTTAAAAACTCTGAGATATGTAAGTAAAGCAATGAGCCACAAAAGGTTGTGCATTACAATGATCTTAAGCTCAGAAGAAACTTTGCACTCACAATAAGAGGATTTGCACCCACAAAAAAAGTATAATATGATCAAATTCATCAACTGCAATTAACAATTATTTTGCCAAGAAATGCAGCATGTTAATGGTAGGCTGTGGTTGCCAAGAAAAACAATGTTTCTTGTATACCATAACGGACCCGACGGTTTCACAAGTTGGCATGTGAGCACAGAACTCAACTGATGGTAAGGTCATATGCGGGTGTGTTATATTGCTTCAGTGAATGTGTCTCCACCAGACTTTAGAATGAGAAGTGTTCATATGTTTTTCACTTATACTCTACCACCCTGCTACCTTATTTAATCTGGGATGTAAAACAAACAAAAGTATCCCTTTGTTAATGTTATTATTGTTTAGTTTTTCGTTGTTGCATGAGAGAGCTTTTTTATGGGTATCTCTCGCCTTCCTCACTCCTCTGACACAACCTGTGGAGCAGAGTGACTTATGAGGAACCTACCAATACCTCCAGATGGAGCCATGCAGAGAACCGAGCCTGGCACGCCATGCACACAGAGCCCAAGGCAAAGAGGAAGAGGAGGGGTGGAGAAGCAAAAGGGGAAGAAGGGAATAAACAGGGCAGAGGAAGCGACATGAGGACGAGACAAAACAACAAGGTTAGTGTGGCAGGAAGGGCCACGTGGGTGACCACAGGCTACACAGACAACATGGAAGCTCGACAAAAGACAAAGACACAAAGCGCGAAGATGCTGCAAAGCGTGGTTCACTCCAGTTAAGGGTCCATGAGGAGAACCATTAGGAGAAAGCTGGAGAAGGGGATTGACTGTAGTGCTAAAATGCTGCTGGGTTAAGTATATGACGACTGCTTGGTCTCTTTAACGTATTTGTCTTGTCAAATTATATGTATACAGTCTAGCACCTGAGTGTAAGCATAGTACGTAACGCAGTGGAGCACCAAGAAATGGCAAGGCTCAGTGTGCGTGTTACAGGGGACCAATTAGCATGACATGATTAGTGCAGAGTGGACTACCAAGAGACGCCAACTGCATGAGCTAAAAGGGAGAAAGAGCGCAAGCAAGGAAAGAGCTGGGCCTAATTTCACTGTATATACATACTGTTGCAACTGAGTTAAGAAGTGATAAAATGTTAAAGGATTAGCTTGACAAAAAACCTAACTGATACAATTTTGGATACAATCCTTGCCAAAGTTGTCAAGACCAAGTTTGGTTTTCAAATTTTGATTCTTTAGTTTACCACTGGAACTGCGAGGCCAACATTAGCAACAATGAAGTCAATAGACATAAATCTTTTACATAAATACAACCTCCAAATAATAACCTACTCAGACTGCACCCAGCTCTTGATTAAGGTGGAATTAATTACTCAGCGTGCTTTAGTCTAACTTGGTTAGAAAAATGAACAAAATTTCACCTCTACAGACAGCCATAATAGACAACACCAGGGCTGAGGAGGGTGCTGGCAGTGTCTACATGTTGAAATTTAGAAAGCTCTCAGTTAGTCTGTGCCACCTTACTGGAGAGCTGGATGTGGTTTGAGTGACTCAAGAGAAGTTAGTCTTGCATCTCCGGTTCTAAGCTAATGAAGTAAAATTTGGACTCTAAACATGCCCTAATCATTCTTTTAGGCACTAAACTGAGTGTGTATGGATTCTGGCCCAGTCTGAGTAGATGCAGAGGATTGCAGAGGCTCACCTGTGGGGATGAAGGCCGGTTGCTGCAGATGCATGCTGGCCAGAGCCTGCTGGTAGTGGAACATGCTGGGGTTGAAAACAGCTGCTGCCCCGTTATTCTTCTCCAGGGTGGGCCTCTTTGGTAGCTGCTGCATGGTCCCTGGAGGCAGGGCCTTGGGGGAAAAGAGATGTGGAGTAGAAAAGACAACAAGGGAGAGGGACATGAAGAGATACATCACCAGGTTATGACAAGATTACGGGTGCAACGATAATTTAAAGTGAAATATTGTCCTTTGAATAATTTAATGCTGGCTCTGTTGTTACTGGCATCTGTGACCTGTGCATTATGCTCAAAGACAGCGTTTGTAAAATAACTTACTGACTTCATTTAATTTGCATAACAGCAAGCTGCGTACTAAAGCTATTTTACTGAAGAAGCATGGCAGTATAGCATGATACATTAATTCAAGCTGTAATATACATGTTGTTTAGTGCTGCACCATATGGCCAAATTCATCACTCTGGAAATATGTTGCAAACTATGCTATAACATCTACTGGCGCTATGTCTCAAAAGCATTTACTTCCAGGTATCCCAACACCCTAATGCTACACAACTTTCTGCTCTATGCTGAGCTTAATTGGGATATTTTAAAACAAAACTAAATCCTTTTGCAATTAGGAAACTCCACAAGCCAGATCTGCAGCATAAATAATTCATTGTTCAGCCTTAGCGTAACTCTGCTGAGTCAAGCTGGTTATTTCATTTTGTTTTCATTATGATTATGCTTTTGAAAGTCGTACTTAAATGAGCACAGAGTATACATGAGTGCGTGGCAGTGGAAAATAGTCAATAGGAAATGAAAAAAGGGAGAGAGGTCAAAGTACCAGGTCAGGGGTTGGCTGCAGGTTGCGCTTCAGAGGACGCGCTGTAGGTTGCGGCTGGGTTAGCAGGCAGTGAGCGCATGATGGCAGCAAACCAATCAATGAAGACAGACAAACAAAACACACACACAAGGCACACAAGACTGTAACCAATGTGGGGATGGTGTCAGCTTTGATGGAATTTCAGTGAATAATTGTGTGAGAGAGAGAGAGAGAGAGAGAGAGAGAGAGCAATAGAGAGGGAGAGATAGAGAAAGAGAGAGAGAGAGAGAGAGAGAGAGAGAGAGCGAGAGAGAGAGAGAGCGAGAGAGAGAGAGAGAGAGAGAGAGAGCGCGAGAGAGAGAGCGCGAGAGAGAGAGAGAGCGAGAGAGAGAGAGAGAGAGAGTGACAGAGAAAGACAGAGAGACAAAAAGAGAGAAAGATAGAGAGATAGAGAGAGAGGATGTTAGGACAACAGAGGGAACAAACATCATTCTGTCCATGAACGACTGTCCAATGGACAGCATGAGGAGAGAAAGCAAGGCCTGAATTAGAGCAAAAAGGCTAAAAACAAAATGAAACTACAGCAAGCTAATGAGGAAGCCCAAAGGGTAGAGCATGACAACACTTCAACAAACCAGTTCAAACATAATAGAAGACGGTGCAAAAAACTGGCTGCTGCAATACTGAAAAGCTGCAAGAATTGCAAAGGACACAGAGCAAGCACTCATGTCATGCGAGGGAGAGCACACTGCAGCAAAACAGCTGCATGCAGAAGAGGGGGAGGCCGTTAGCTATTGTTGCACCATTTCCTTTTCTACGCTTTATCTTTCTCTCACTCCTTTCTTCCCTCAGTTCTGCCTACACCTGCACTGCAGAGCCAGTTTGTGTAACTGATCATAGAGCGAGAAGTTTCTATATATCACTAGGAAGACAATGGGCCAGCCTCTTCAACTCGTTCTCATTCCTTGCCTCTCTCTCTCTCTCTTACTTTTCATACACACTCACACACACACACACACACACACACACACACACACACACACAAACAGGTACACAATGTATTGACAGGC
>JBBPDC010000032.1:2166051-2176243 GCA_037974485.1 Hemigrammopetersius urotaenia | reverse complement strand
GAACGACGTCCCGTGGTCCACGCCCGCGTCGCCCGGGCTGACAAGGAGTCAGCCCCACCACAGAGACAGTGGGGAGGTGACGTGGAAGGGGGAACGGGGGCATTGTTCTCAGTTAATAAGAGATCTAGACAAAACCCAGCAGTACTGCATGAATGCAAATTCGTCATGTCTAATGCAGTAATGCCCTGTGAAGTCACTTACTAAAAATAGAGAAAACATCAGTACAGGAGTGTTGCGGTTGATACATGCAAAAGCTGAGCATAAAATGGAAGCCAGACAGTTGAGGCTGAGGTGAGTAAGAGGAGTGGTTAAGAGACTGGGGCTGGCAGCTGCACGAGTCAGACTGAGAATAGACTGAGAGAGAGAGAGAGAGAAAGAGAGAGAGGGGGAAAAAGCTCAGAGCCTGAGAGAAAAATAATTAGGTTAAGTATCTATAATCCCCTCAGCCTACTCCAGTGCTACACTCTCCATTCACAAAAACCTTCAACAGTCTACATCCACTTAGAAACATGCAGCTATGACAGGAGATATGCTGTTTTACAGAGGGTCTTAAGAATCTGGGCTAGGCTTCATGACAGGTTCAAGCCAACTGAGCTTCGCTCTTCTCTCTGCTCCAACTAGTCTGACGGTTCAACAATCTAATCAAACCGAGTGAGACCACATTACTCCTGTGTTATTCAACTAATCCTCCGTTAATGGATATGAGGATTTGTGGCCTAATGATTATTGCTGGCCATGAAATGTCTTCTACGTTCCCTTTGAGCAAAAGGACAACCATTAGAGCGCAGACACAAAGAATTCATTACCTTATCTCTGATAACAAAAAAATGAACACACTTCCAAACAGACAACTAAATAAATAAGATCTGCAAAGGAGGTACCACAGATGGTAATTACTGCTGAATAAGCTATCCGTGAGATTACATGCTAATAAAGTAAGATAACCGTGAGATTACATGAATACAAAAATTGCTTAATCCGTTACGGCAATGTGCTTTAATATAGACACGGGCTCACCAAAGCGTCCCAAGCTTTTCAAAGGGGCCTTCAGTAATATACAATAGTCATTTCCACATCATGAAATATTCAAGATCACACTTCACAAACTCAAATGTGCCTCATTCTCCTTGTGAAAGGGAGAAAACAGACATGTTTATGAATATCTGAACTACTTCTTGCACGGTCAGCACATCGAAAGACCTTTTCCAGGCCATTTTTTAAACACCAAATGGCAGAACTGGTCAGAGCCGGCCTGTCGGGGGAAAGGGGAAACGAGGACATGTGTGTGTGTGTGTGTGTACAGTAACGTCGCTCCACACTCTTATCAGTGTTTCCACAGCAGGAGGGAGAGTGAGCTAGACGAGTGCAAAGTCCACTGCCTGAGAGACACATGGCGAGTCCAGGCCTGCAGTGGGCTTACTGTAAATGAGGCACTGCAATACCATGGCTGATGTAGCCATTGTGTGTGTGTGTGTGTGTGTGTGAGAGAGAGAGAGAGGGTTTGTATGTACTTGTGCTTCAGCAGTGTTGTTTCCTCATTTCTGAGCATGCTCTCCCCTGCAAGAAGGAATTTCAGCTCCGTTCCCACATCTGTCGTCAACACCGCTGATGACAACAGGCTGTTGTAACCAGCTTTAATCCTGTTACAACAGGTTTTTTTTTTGGTTGATTGTTTGTTTTCCTGTTTACGCTCTCCATGCAGAGCACGAAGGACTAATTACGGCTCTCTCAGTCCATAAGTGACACGCTTGCCATGATTGATTGCATCAGAATGGTCGACAAAGAGGAAGGGCGCGACAAAGGGAGAGTTTACAGCGAGAAGTTCCACCTAAAAACAACGCGAGAGTGTAGGTGTGGATGACAGTGCAAGTTACACAGGCTCAGGCTAAGTAATAACATTGTATTAAGATTGGCACATGGCTTAAAACCAAATCCGGAGCCAATGAACTTGAACAAAGGGCAACGGACAGAAGCTCTTCAAACACCCTTCTGGCCTGATGTGGCACAGAGCTCTGACGGGGCGGTGTGGGAAGGGGGGGGCATGGCCACATCATGAGGTGTGAAATCAAACAGAATTAACTACCTCTCACTTGCCCATGCACACACAGCTGCCCCACCCACCTGCATGACTCTGGCTTGCCCCATTTAACCTTTTAGTACACGACACTGTGTGCTGACTGTTATAAACATGTAATCTGTGTTCGGCAGGAGCAGGACCAAGAGGAGGCCACAGCACAGGAGACCGGACTTCAATCGAGAGACTGTGCAGCCATCTTGAATCTGGCCAGAGAGCAAGAGGTCCAGCCCTGTTGGCCAGGACATGCATTTCCTGCAGGCCTGCAAGAAGCATGCACGCCACAGAATAAAGACAACCGGGAAAACATGTGGCTGTGGACTAAAGAAAATGGGGTTTACAAATAACACACATTTGCTACCAGACAAATAGACAAATAATAGGATGGATTACTGGCCTCCACAAACACTGTGACCCAAACTACTTCAAACTTACTTTCTTCTAGAAACACAAGCACAGACCAGTTCTAACATGGGAAATCATGTTGGGACTAATTCTATTTCTGTGCTACCTTATGGCTGGCAATATGCACAGCTCTGGCCATGCAAATGGCAACATACATAGCCCTGTGAGTTTTACAGCTTTATAGCTGTAGAAATGAAAGATAAATGTTTTGTACACACAGTCCTTTCCCCAATTTCTCCTTGTTTAAGTGTTTCCACAAATTAACCTTTACAGGCAAGTGTTAACCCAAGTGACTTTTGTGCAGTTTCCCCTTTTCCTCCTGATTCACTGCCACTCAATGTCATTAGTGACAGGATCAACAGCTGCACACACACGCACACACACACAGACACGGCAAAAACACTCACTCTCACATTTCACAGCTCCGGGGGACCTGTCCGAGTACAGGGCGAGGGTAAAAATACACCAAAAAAAAAACACGCAAGCCCTCCATTAGCAGAATAAGTGGTTAGAACATGAGTCATGGTCCGAGGCCATGTGCAGAGCCAGGTTAGCCCGAGGTGCTAGCGCCCTGCTAAGCTACTGTCAAAAAAACCTCGGAGCGGTTTCCTGATGGCGCATTCTTTCGTGACCACTAAAAGATTACTTATAACAGTGGGCTTTTGTCTAATAAGTCCAATCATAAACCCCAGGGCCGTTCAGCTCGAAGTGTTAGGCTGAGCAGGAGCAGAGAGGGAGCTACACTTACCTGCGCAGCGCTCCTGCTGGTCCTCGTTGAAGATATGCTGTTTAAACCAAACGCTGCAGAAACAGACCCTCTTATTTAGGCTACGCCGCCTTCATTGGTTCATATAAGCGTTTCCTTCAACACTGAACCCGTCTTACAGAGTTCAAACTTTTGAGAAAAAAAAAAAAAAACTAGAGAAGCTTTCTGTTCGCTAAATTAAACTGCGAAATGGGTAAAAGCTGCGCGCTGAAATAAAGAGTGTTTTGAGCGAAAATGCCGAAGCGAGCGGGGGAGCGGGAGGAGAACTCGCCAGCAGCGACCAGGAGGGGAACCGAGGCGAGGAGGAGGAAAAACGAGGGAGGAGTAGAGCAGCAGAAAAAAGTGCCTGTCTGCGCCTTCTGGGTGGGTCCAATGCGCCCAGCTCCTCCATTTTAGGGGAATCCCACCCGGGCCGATTGTAAACCCCTCCGCGCAGGGTGGAGCCGGGCTGGACACGAAGACCCGGGAATAACGCTCTCACCCACAGAATAACTCCAGCCCTTCAACTCTTTAACTGAAGGAAGTATTGTGTGAAAATGAATAGGTATTTTATGATACAGTCGTTTCTCGCTCAACAGTTGTGCTGTTTAAATGCACATAAACAGCAAAATCAGTTTCGTTTTCTGTTTAACGAAAGTTAAATTTTTCGTACGCAACGTCTAAAATGTAAACGGGACGTTGGCGCCACCTGCTGATCAAATGGAGAAGTGCAGGAGAACGATAGACAGGCTTCCTGGTGATGGGCTATTAGTGAACCCCCCTCCTTCCACTGGAACAGTGAAAAGAGTCCATTAGGTAATGGGCATAGACTGCATTGTACAGGGAAAAAAGGAATAAATACAGTAATTATATGTATGCAAAAATATACATAAATACTACACACACACAATACACAGATATCCTCCGCTAATTTATCATACTAAATAATTTAAAAATATATGATTTACTAATTTTGTAACAAATAACAGAAATTCAGCTACATTTCCTTACAAAATATAATATAAAATATAATATATATTTTTGATACTGTCCAGAGAAGAGAAAGCAAGCATGTCTTGGTGGTGAAATAGGCTGCAGCTCCAGTCCAGAATTCCTGCATCAGAACAGTTTGCAGCATGGTTAATCTCGAGTGTTCTTGTGATTTTCATTTTGTTCTCAACACCACAACCAACTACTTTTATTACTGTAAATTAAAGATTTTTTTACTGTATTAACCCTGTTTATACCAATGATGACAACTGCGCATACCAAAGAAGCATATTTAGGGGCATATTTAAGGTTTATACTATAAAAAAATTTTAACATCGCAAATGTGCATTTTTTTCACTATTTGCAGGTGCTCTTGGAACATAACCCCCACGAATGTCAAGGTTTACTGTATATACATACGTAAACATCCCAAAGAAACAATGCAGACAGCACTCCACATCTACGAGGAATACACTCACAGTCCAGTCTCCACAAAGCAGTAACAATTAATATAAAAATTTATTTGTGTAGCGACAAATTCCCTCCACCCAGCCTCCAGCTAAACCACATGTGTACCTGTTCATTCACTTTAAGGTATAGCTTATGTTAGGTATTACAAATAATGGCATTTTATATTGAAGCCAGAGGGCACACATCAGTGCAGTAAGAATGACAGAAAATATCAGAATGTCACTCACAATCAATATTGTAAAGAATGTTCAAATAAAAAAAGTGGAAAAAAAATCCCAGACTCAGTATATTTTTTTATAAAGACACATTCAGGCAGACCTTCAGGGACACTGACAAATATGGGTGGCTGTAGTGTTCATGGCATTCATCTGTCTGTAAAAATCATACAGTTCAGAGTTCTGTTTGTTATAAACTATATGTGCTAATGTAGAACATAATAGTGTTCAGGATTTCTGTTGTAGGAGAACCCATTTGCCAACTGGGTTGTGTTGCAGAAGTCCCACCCCTTTTTTCTCTCCCCTATTATGTCCCTGGGTCATCACCATTGTTCTACATTGTCTATATAGTCTTCAATGGTACCATTCTCATCCTCCTCCTCCTCCTCCCACCATGGATCTTCTAACTCTCCCTCCAGCTCATTCTCTTGGTTTCTTCCAGTTTCTACCGGTTTTGGCTCTGCAGTCCTAGTGGCTGGAGACTGTCTTATTTGTGGCGTTTTGGTGGGCTTAGGTCCCGTCCCGGGACCCCCCCACCAGGGAAGCACTTTGGCACGCAGCCTGCGCCTCTCCTGCTGGCGGCGTTGACGGGCCTCGCGGCGTTCTTTCTGCCGCGCGTACTGGAAGCGCTGCAGGAAAAGGTCCTTTGCGTACTCATACAGCTCCACATCCCAACGGTTGAGCTCTCGGATGCGCTGCTGCGTCTCAGACGCCACCTCCACACTGGCGGCACGGGTGCCATTGAGTTGCGTGAAGGGTGCGATAAAGGCAAGACGGAAGGTGCGCTCAAACAGGTACTGCGTCTTCCGCTGGTACTCCGTGAGACCGAAGAAGGCCATGCGCCTCAGGTTGCGCTTGGCGCTCTCCAGCAGCACGGCGCTGCGCTCGTTCTCGCTCATGGCCGACAGGTTGTAGCAACCCACCAGGCTGAGGTCGGCCAGCATGCGGGTCTGCCGGTTGTTGGCCAGGTTGTGCGGACAGGCCATGAACTCCTCTAGAGAGCAGCCTGACCAGTCGTCTCCTGGGTAGCAGCTGGGCAGCTCGGCCAGGGTGGGCGCCCTCCCGTCACACATGTGGAGGGAAGCTTTCCAGGTAGCCCCACGCTGGACGTGCCGCCACTCACTCAGGTAGCGCCACACCGGGTCCCGCAGGATGGTGATGTAGTAGTAGTTCCTGCAGGAAAAGCCAAAAAACACGATTACAATCACAAACACCTTTAATGGATCGAGTGTGAAAAGGTTTCTCTTTTTTTTTATTAGTCACAGGCTGTGATGTCAGCATAAACTAGGACACAGCTGTGAAAAACAGCAGTTTAGTTTTTTCATGTCATATCAAGCTTAGGTGCCAGCTTAACTGATTAAGCCAATGGGTGTAGAGAGATATTATTTCTACCTTGCTATAAAGCTAATCCCAGAATTAAAAATTCCATTCAGAATTGCCATGAGGAATTTGATCTTTGGCTGTAAAATGTTTTCTGGACAGTGCAGACATGCCGTGAACCACGAGACCGTGGGATCTGGGTATAGGGCTCTGAAGCCAAAAGTCAGTCTGATTTCATCCTTGAATTTTGCATTTTATTTCTGGATTCCTTGCAAAAAACACCACCTATAGCCCTGAAGCCAGTTCGCAAGGGGCAAAATTGTAATTTCTAGTTGATTCACTGCATTTGTTTACACAAGACTGAACACCAAATAATAATATTTCAACAATGCTGCCATATTTTAAAACACTGCTAAGCTCCAGTTGCAGCACCTTGTGACTTGTGTACATTCATGACAGACAGAATGATCAACCAATGAGCCGCTCAGCTCGCCAACCAATCAGCAGCACCCTTCTGCCCAAAACCACTTTAAAAAAGAAAAATTAAAATTTGGAGATATTTTTATACAGTACTTTCTTTGTACATGGAAATCAAATTTGAACAAAAATTTGAAAAAAAAAAGTTTCCCTCGCCTCAGAGCACCCAGAGAAGAAGCTGGGAAGAGATTGTAGTATGTATCACTATAACTACAAGCTAAAGTGATGCATACTACATAGGACCTGGTCAATAAACTGAGGTAAAACTTACTAGTCAGCTTCGTTTTAAGATTTGGATGATGTGCATTATTTTATATATTTTCAATACTGACTTCGTTGACAGAAAAAAGAAAACTGCAAAGCTAGACTGATCTGATCAATTTTCAGTGCTGTTCATATTCTCAGCTAAATTTCTGAGCATGTTTTGCAACTCATGACATTAGTGAACAAAAATTACTTGCAATCAGATCACATTTCCTACCGAGTACAAGAACAGCTCTGTTTTTCAGCTTTAGTTACTCTGCCATCCGTGGTCTCGGTCATTTTAATGTCCAAAGTTTGTCAAATGTATTAAACATTAGTCAGATTTGCACTAATTTATCAAACTGTAACAGGTATATTTATCTGACTGTATTTACTGTAAAATGGGATGATTGAATACTTTGGGAATGATTTACTAAATTGGAACTACATAGTATTCAGTAATTTACTCAAAGGTTTCTAAAAAAAAAAAAGGTAAGCTACTGGATTCCCTAAAGAGGAATAGGAGGAAATGCCATACAAGAGCTCAGGACTGCTTTTTGACAAACACCATTTACTATTGTATACCCGTACACAACAAAAACTTAATGCATTTAACACATGTGCTCAAGCAAAAAGCACTGAAGTGTGGAACAGTACTTTTTTTTCTTTCAGCAAGGAGTGACCATTGATGGTTGGGTCAATATAATTTCTGCAAACTGAATGTTATTTTTCATTTACTTGATTTTATATCCAAGCACAGTTTCAGGGGTCTGTAGCTTATAGAAATTACACGAGTATTCTACAGTGCATAGTAAACCACACATCACTAAATTACGGTTTTACCAATATATTGTGTTTTTGCTTACAAAAAATTCTTTAAATTGCACAGAAATAGGTTTAAAATTGAGAATGAAATTAGATTTAGATATTTCTTCAGTTAAGTATTCATGGTATTTTACATATTGCTTAAGACTGGACTTAAATTTAAATCCAAATTTAAATCCCTTTAACCGACTTAAAATGATGTAAGTTGTATGTGCTATGTAATCATAATCTATGTAATCGTATGATCATGTGGAAATACGGTAGTTTCCAGGACCAGTACGCAAGAAAAAAAACCTGATACGGGTTAAAGAACCCTCCTGGGTGAAAGAGAACTAAAGTCTTCCTAACATTTCTAGCCATTTAACTTGATTTACTCCACATTCCACAAGGACTTGCTCGCAGGGGCCCTCTAGTGTTTTTCAGTCATTTTTTGGAGTAAAGGGACATGCAGGAAGTGGCCAGACTCATTAACTCTGTCTCTGTTGGCTGGCAGCAGTGTACTGCGCCACCCTGTCCGGCAGATTAAATAAAAACGTCAGGCCGTAGTGGAGCACGATTTGTTTGAAGGGAAGATTGTTGGTTCTGTCGGACCCAGTAGGTAAAAAACAGGGCATTAGGGGATCTGAAGGATTCTTGCAAGCAGGTATGAGGCCACTGACAGACAGCTCAGAGGAAATCCACACAGATAATGTCTTCATGACACACCCTGCTGAACAATCTAAACACAAAAAAAATGTCTGTAAACAAAGATGGTATCGTCCTGGCAACAGAACTAACTGCATTAGGAAGGAGTGGCTATCTAGAAAAATCTAATTTGATCTGAGATTCATTAAGACTCTGTTTACTCCTGGCCACTTCATAAGACTAGAATTTGAATTGTATCTTTGACACGACTTTAGTGCTTAAACTGGGTAGCCAACCGCATCAGTGACCCAGACTGAAATCTGATTGGTGATGTGATGAGTAATATGCAAATCAGCTCGTATATAACAACTCACTTGGCTCGCTGCTCTTCATTTTTCATTTTATTCAAAAGAAAAGCACAGTTTTGCCAAATATGGAGAGGGGGTGTCATTAGTTGGAACAATTTTAGGAGTTGAATGTGTATTGAGGGACAAATCCATCACATGGGGCTCCAATGCATCCCAGACCGCCTCCTAAAGCTATCCGGGTGATCAGATTTCTATGTTTTGAATGTATTGAGCCCTTTTACATGCATTTGTTTGTGGTTTATCCAAATATAATGTTGATACTGAAGACACGTGACGTGACCGGGTGTCAAATAGGTCTAGACGTCCAAGCCTTTGTGAGGATAATAACTGAACACTGCTGTAAACATGAACCTACAGTAACCATCATTGTAGGTTATACATACACCATTAGTCTGTAGATCACTGTTCTAGAGCGCAATCTGCCAGATAATAAACTTACATGCCTTTAACAAGCAACGTCCATGCTTAAGCTGGATAAAACATAAACATAAACTATCTTAAGCTTAGCTTGACGATAATGACGAACGTGATACAGAAATGAGAAACTTGCATGGTTTTACATGGAACATTCTTGTGTCCTAATTTGATTTGTTTCTGGCTCATAGTGTAAACAATATTCATGTGGAGAAACTGAAATATGCAGTACTTTTCCATCAGATCAGCAGTTTGAATGCGCTGTCAGTAAAGTTTGAACATCCGTCAGTAAAGTTGGCAGATGATATGTTAGCCTAATTTATTGCAAGGGAACCAATGCAGCCTGTTTACAGGAACTAAACTTCTAACACTAAATTCAGTCACTGAGTGAGTTTGCAAATATAACAAACATGAGAGAAAATCAGGAATTTTATTATATCTATAACGTATAATTAAATCAAATTCCTCACGGGTGCCTCATCACTCGGTACAGGCTTAGAAGGGCACAGTATTTTTTTTTATCCACATACGGACAACCTCTTAATTCTGTAAAGATGTTCAAGAAGGCAACTGGGACAAAAAAAATGCCATTTTTGTTGCCAGAACGCTTGCAAATTTGATGACTTTAAAAATGACATGGAAGTGTAACATCTCAGTTTCAGCCCAGGGATATTCTCCCACCAAAAAAACCCCAAAAACAAACAAAAAAAAAAACACAAATAGAAAGACCAAAACACCTGTTTTGGTGTTGGCTAATTATTATTTGACAGTTGTTGTATAGATGCTCTGACTCTGCTTGGATTTCTTAAGCACTGATGTAGAGCTGGGCGATTAATCGAAATCGACATTCTGAACCTATAATCGATCAAATTTTTCCAGGTCGATTATTTCGATTACTTTCCCTTTAATTTCAGTTGTTCAACATTGATGTTCAATAAATAATCATAGATAGTAGATAGTGTGTGTTTCCTTCAATTATTTTAAAATCAAGTAATGCACCCTTCATTCAAAAATCTCTCAC
>JBBPDC010000032.1:2153021-2165951 GCA_037974485.1 Hemigrammopetersius urotaenia | reverse complement strand
AAATAAATAAATAAAATAATCGTTCATTAATCGCAATCGAGTTAAAATGTTCAATTAATCGAGATTTTGATTTTAGGTCAAATCGCCCAGCCCTACACTGATGTACGTCGCTCTGGATAAGAGCGTCAGCCAAATGCCGTAAATGTAATGTAAATGTAAAGAAAAAGAACATGAAATATTTTGTTAGCATATATCATTAATGTTAAAGAAGTGAAGTGATAGTTGGGGATTATATAAAAGAAACTGGATGTTTTGTCTCTCTCTCTCCTACCTTCTGACAAGCAGGTACCCCACGCAGTCTAAGCACTGATTATAAATGTGATTATATATAAGTGTATTAACATTTATCATTACATGGTCTATTAAAAACCTCAGGAAAAAAGTCTTGGTTTGTACATAATCTGCACAAATCCAGTGTCGGAGTCCTAAGAGCGGAATATTATCAATTACACAGGTCAACAGGTCAAAATCATACATGTGGGTTTTGTAGTGTTTTTCATGCCGATTTCAAATCTGTGTTTAGTTTTTGTGACGAAGCTAGTGCTATAATGCATGATAGTTGGTATAATTAGCGTATAATAGAACAGTTTTTAAAGAAACAGTGGTAGCTGACCAACACTGATCATATCTATGCCACAGTATCGCCTGTCTGACTTCACACTGGAAATATTGAAACAGTTCTTGATTGGTGCCTGCGGTTTAATAAAAACTGCATGCAAGTCTATTGCAAATCTATTATTACTCATAATTCAAAAAGTTGAAAGAAACTGAAAGATCTGAAATCAGCATGAAAAACTGGTTTAGAAAAGTGTGTTGTGGTTTGTGTGTTATCAAAAAAACCAGAATTACAACACTGTTTTAACACTGGTTTAAATTACATTCTCAGACAGCAATACTAGAAGGGTTGTGCAACTGCAGCACAATGGACAGATGTAATGACCAACAAAATTTTATGCAACTAAACTGACATGACATTTTTGGCTGTTTTGGCTCAGGCTCTATGGAAATATCGTTGTAGATGGTAGCCATCGACCCATTAGACTTCAGAAGGTTTGTCTGTCTCATTTTTGACCTTTCCACAACTCTTATGTTTCACAAGATTCTTCTCAAGTTTCAAATCTGAAACACTGCAACTGTTTATTATGAAACGTTACTTCTACATCACTGAAATAAAGCCTACCTGCAACACGGGTCGACTCTACTGAGCTTTACTTACTTTCTTACTCAACTTTCCACAAGCTAAAACAAACCTCTGCAAATGCACTCATTATTCTTGTTCATCTTATAACTGGCCCACCATCATTTTTCACAACACTGTGACCTTTGGTTGTTATTTGAAATTTTGCTATAGGCCAGAGTCTGTATTTTGATGGGTTGCTCAATATTTCAGACATACTTCACATCATTAATTCCTTGAGTGGGTCTTTGCCAGAGAAACTGCTGACTTTGGGCTCAGCTCAGGCCTGAGCAATTCTGAGTAAAATAATAACTGTGATTAATTTAATTGATGTTTTTGAGTCCTACTGAAGAACACCTGAAGTTTATTTAAAGCTGGCTAATAGTGATTCTATCAGTTTATGCTGAGCTGCCAAAGGACATCAGAGAAGCCTAATGTTAAGAGAAAGTAGGTGAATGCAACAGTGTGTGCAGCAGTGCCCCAGTTGAAATAAGGATCGATACCACTATAATGAAGCTTGCATAGCCCGAAACACATCACCACCAAAATGTATTTAAAGCTCAAAATGAAACAAAAACGTAACTACTGTAAAAAAAAATCCGCTTTAAAGACTAAGGAGGCTTAATATCAATATTTTTAAAATTAAACCAAGTTTGACAAATGCAATTACTGTAGATTCTGAACACTGGGCTCGGCTAAATATTCACTCAAGTGTTTTCATTAACATCTTTTCTGCTTATAACTTATTACTGTAATTTGAAAGAAATATGCAGGTTTATATCAAGTATATGTTCCATAAGTGGGTCCTACATGTTTATCAACTTACTGATTCTTCATTACCAATTAAAGTGAACTTGCTTTCAGTAGAACACAAAATGCATTTTTACATTTTCCAGACCTGATTCACTGTACTTCATACTAATGCTAATGCTGTTTAAGACCCATTCATTTACTCCATGTTTGAATGGGCATCATTACATTAACAAACCTTTCCATTGTCAAAGCAACCCAAACCTTATGATTAATCTTTAGGAGGCAGAAACACTATTTGAAATGTAAAACAAGTCACCAATAATCTCATCACTCTTCTTCACAGTGTAAAAGAGAGAATGAAACTGGTATTCCTGTGCTGACACATGGCCTGTCCCACTGAACATGGTGAATGCGAATAAGGGCGAGTGCAGCAGATGTTCCTGGGCCTGCAGGCTGGGGGCTAAAGAGTGCATAGTTATTATAATAGGGCTCCTGCAGCTTGAGTTATCCAAAGAAAGAAAAACCCAACGGAGACCATTGAGGGAGCCTATAGGTGGCCTTTTGTCTCAATGCAACTGGTCTGCGAAATGGGTTTTCTCATTGAATAATGCAGGTAGAAAACAATGTAGGGGGAGGGGGAGCGTTAAATGCAATCAAGATCAGGACCTAAACAATAGAACTTTAGAGACATTGACCAAAAGAAGTATGCTTGGTATTTTGTTAGTTTTAAAGATATGCACACCAAGGTTTATCTTATCTTATCTTAAGCATTGAAGTGTGTAAACTATGCTTAACCAAAATGGGTTTCTATTCTCTTCGTAAGCAGGTCATGAAACAAGGGCTTCTACAGGGAGATCTAAAGAAAATTGGGTATTTACTGTTAAGGGCATTAACTGTTAGTGGTTCTTAAAATAACCCCCTGAAGTACCCACTACACGTAACAGGTCATGAAATACTCGTTTCTGCACCTAAACTGTGAAACGCACTTCCAACGAACGGGGGGCGTTAAGGGCAGGACGGATCGCTCACCTCTGCGCCTTGCGTGTTTCGGTGGGTTCCCTGGTGCCCATCACGGAGGGCACGCAGGTGGTCAGCTCGGTCCAGTCCGCGTGCAGCCCGCAGCTCCAGCCCGTGGAGAAGCGCGAGAAGAGCCAGGTCTCGCGCTTGCCCGGCCGGTAGCACATGCACTTCTTCTGGCCCGCGCGACACTCGCACGGCCGCTCGAGCTGGATGTTGCGCACGAGGTGTCGGCCGAAAGTGGTGCCGCCGGTCTTCTGGATGTGGAGGAAGACGATCACGTCGTCGCCCTTGATGTTGAAATCCACCAGCCGGTCCAGGTCCGCCGCCTCGAAGCGAAAGCGCGGCACGAAGCGCGCCAGGGCGCCGTCCTCCGCCACGTACGGGTCCCCCGCGCCCGCAGCCCGGGAGGAGGGCGAGCCCCCTCCGCCCCCCGGAGCCGCGGAGCCCAGGCGCAGGAGCTGGCAGTCGGAGCCCGGACAGACGTACTGGAGCACGATGGCGCCGAACAGCAGCGCCGCGACCAGCGCGACGAGTAGGCGGCTGGAGCTGGACCTCTCATCCATGTTCTCGGTTGATGATCGGCAGCATTACTCAGACACGCGGCCCCCCTGCCTGCCGGAGCCGAGGTGAGGGTGGCTTGGGGGGGGGACTGGATGGCGACCCTCTGATGCTGCTGGCGGACAGGCTGGGGCTCGGAGCGCAGAAGATGGCGGCGGTGTTTGGGCTGCAGTCGACGCTTAAACGTCCTTCTCCGAGTAAAAACGAGATGTTTAAAGCGGGACGGTGCGGGCAGCGTTGGCTGGTAAGGCGCCCCCCATCCAGAGCTCGGCCATGTATGGCCCGGACACCTCCTCTGACCTGATTCCCAGCACTCCCTGCGTTCAACAAACCCTGGCCGACTCCCCTTTGTTTTCCACCTTGCTCTCCAAAATAAAAGTTCTCTTGGGAAGACTGTTGTGCCCCGCACAACCCATACATACACACACACCAGATTTACACATTAAGCCCACTCATACCGGCTATTTTCTGTTCAAAAATATTTGCAGAAAAAAAACATTTTAGTAAAATAAACTGAAAGACTGTAAAGATTTGTTCTCTGTCAGCTGTTGTAGTCTGTCTCTATAACTTTATGGAGGGGGATCTCTCAACTTAAAAGAAAGGTAAAGCCCTCTAGATTATGGTCAAATTTTGCCTGAACAAAAGTCTTGTCATATATAAAAATAACATAGAAATGATACATACACAGCACTTTATTTAAATACACAAACATCCTACAATAACATCAGAACATAAAGTCATGGTGTCTTGGAAGAATTTATAACATGTATGACTTCCATGAGCTTGGAGGACAGCATCCATACATCTTGGCAATGACTGAAAAAACTATGTCCTTATGTGACAATTACTGGTACCTTTATTAGCCAGAAATGCCGCAAATACACTCATACACACACATACACTCATACACAGTCACTAACACAGGGACTCGCACATTCGGGTACAGGCATAGACACCCAGGTTTCTGTGTGCTATTACATCACTGACAGTAGGAGTGTATGATGTTTCTATGTTGCTGTTGCTTTGTATTTAGTTCTGTGTTTGTGTGGCTGGTTCTTGTATAACAGACGCAGACTTTGGAATTATTAGCCAGCGACAGCAGTCTTCCTCTGGACCTTCAACCTCCTCAACATCTTCCCTTTTTTTTTTTAATTATTACTTTTTCTCTTTTACTCTCTCTGTCTTCCTTCCCTCCCCCACACTGTATTTTCTGTACCCCTGTCTGATTTGGCTTAATTTAATCTAAATAATTAAATAAATAAAAAATTCAGATTACAAGAGGGGCATACACTTTCAAGCCCCACTTGGCAAAGCAAAGGTGTCTGGCATACCAAGGTACCCAGCTTCATGATCTGTTTGCTAAGATGCCAGACACGACAGGTTTAAGAAAAAAAGAAAAAAAATGCCGCAAATGCCGCAGATACTACAGGAGACCTGTTGGAACCTGCATGGACCCAAGACACAAAACTCAGGGTTTGGGGTTACATCTTGTTACATAAGGACATAGTAACTTAAAAAGGCATATAACTTTATTTCTAATCAATCAATTGTTACTATAAATGGATCGATTTAATGCCAAGGGCTTTCACATTAATAACTAGGCGCAAAATGAAACAGTTAAAAAGTGCCCTGATGTTCACAGCTTGTTAAAGTCCATAACACCTGCATTATTGAGCATATCTGGGGTAAGATGAAGGAGGAGGCTTGGAAGATGAAACCAAAGAAGATGGAAGATGACTTCATCAACAAGATTTTTCAGTCATTGCCAAGACGTATGGATGCGGTCCTCCAAACTCATGGAAGTCATACACGTTAATTCTTTTTTTCAGAGAACAGATCATTCTACCCATAGTCCCTCTGAGACACTGCTGGCCTTCTCGAAGATGGAACTGGTGTTGAGGGTCCACTTGAGGTTGGTGCTCTGAATGATCTCCACTGACGAGCCGTTGATATTCAGGAGAGAGTGATCACGTCGTGTCCTCCTGCAGTCAACAACCATCTCTTTTGTTTTGTCTGTATGCAGAGAAAGGCTGTTGGCTCTGCACCAGTCTGTTAGCTGTTGAACCTCCTCTCTGTATGTTGTCTTGTTGTTCCCACTGATCAAACCCACCACAGTTGCATCATCAACAAAGTTGATAAGGTTTTAACAATGCCTTGCTGCACAGTTGTGGGTCTACAGCATGAACAGCAGAGGGCTAAGCATACAGCCCTGGGGGGTTCCTGTGCTCAGCGTGGTGGTACTGAAGATCTTGCTCTTGACAGACTGAGGTCTCTCAGTCAGGTATCCCAGGATCCACTTGAAGAGGAAGGTTTTCAGACCCTGCAGGCTCAGATTTGGTACCAGATGTTGAGGAATGATGGTGTTTTGAATGCTGAACTAAAGTTTAAATACAGCATTCTCACATAAATGTCCAGTTTGTTCAGATGAGTGAGGGCCAGGCGAGGGGTGGTGGTGATCCATTGAGCAGTTGGGATGATACACAAACTGCAGGGAGTCCAGTGAGAAGGGCAGTTGTGATTTATCTTGCCTCATGTGTGAATGCATCCAAACAACAGTCATTGAGGCACAAAGCTTATGAACTCTTTGGCCGAGAGATATTGAAGTGAAGGTGATCATTCTGTCATATGTGAACCACAGCACACAGTGTGAACACAACATTCTTCCTCTGCATTTACCCACTCACCAAGTGAAGCAGCAGGCAGCCAGGACAGGACACAGGACACAGCGTCCGGGCAGCAGTATGTAGGGAGCAGTATTTTGCTCAAGGGTACCTCAGAGGTGCTTCCATGGATTGACTCTAAGCAAAGTCCTCCTCATATCAGCCGTGGACACTGTCATTCAGTGCATTCAGTGCAACTTGGATGGAGGCCCCAGAAACACAAAGAGGTGGAAATGTCCTGGATACACTGTCACATGTGCTGCATGATGCCTGTGTCCCAGAAGTGGCTGTGGATTTTCTGAGCATGCATGTGCTTCACTGCTCTGATTGTCCAAGGCAGTTTGACCTGAAAGCAGTGTCACGATTTCTCAGCAGCGCGTCCACACTATAATAGAAGTGTAAGGATCTGGTTCAGACATAATCCAATTTTGGCTCCTTCTCTTTACCAGAGGTGCCAAAGGTTATGCAGGAAACTAAAGCTATTCATTCAGATCTTTGCTAAGCGCTTTTGTGACAGCTAGGGCATTACAAAACTACAAATATTCATGAACTTATTTAGCACTGAATTTATTTTACAGAGGTGGATTTGAGATGCCACTAGCAAAATAGTTCATGCAAACTGAGAACTTTCTATTGCTTGTGTGGATATTCAGGACTGTTATTCAGGCTGGTCAGTGCGAGTTAGTTTTATTGATCGAGCGCCATGGGGTCCAGCGTTATCTGAGGTACTTGTTTCAAAATCCACCATTGTCCACAAATAAAGAGATTAAGATCCACATATTAAGTCTAACCCCTGGTGGTTCATTTTTATGCTAATATCTGCAAGGGTGAATACAGCCATACTTTCATACACGGCATAATTGATCTCGTTCTTTTGGTTTTGCAGTGGATCATGGGACTAATAACATGTCAACAGGTCATTTTCATCTGAGATCATTTCGTGTGGGTTTTGTACTGCTCTTCATGCTAATTTCAAACCTCTAGTTTGTGTAAACTACTTACATGTTTCATGCTATCTGATATTATAGCCTAAGCACGTTACATAATTTAACCCCAGTAGTCGGTATTTCTATGTTAGGGACGACATTGACTGCAGTTTCTTTTATGTGTGTGGTTCATTCATGACGAAAGCACAACGTCGCCTATTTACTGCAGATCTTATAGTGGACATATTATGCAACTCACTTTTTTCGAGGTTGAACATATACGGCTGGTAAGCGACTGTTTTCTGTCCTTTTCACGTGTTTTAAGTGTCCCAATACTTTTGTCCAATCGAGTGTATCTCTCACTTTCTCCTTCCTTCTGCCTGGTCACCATACAGACTAGAACCACATTCACGGATTGAACAGATGGAAGGAAGAAACACTTTCACTGATGTTAAGGACATGGATTCTAATAGGTAAAAACGTTAGCATGGGATGGATGGGGCGTGGCCAGCGATAACTTATTTGCGTAAAGGAGAAAGAGCCCTTAAACAGTTCATTTCGAAATAATAAAGCTGGTGAGATCTCTTTATGTGAGTGATTTTGTGCAAAGTAAAGCAGTATTATTTAACTCAAAGTTGATGTGATTGGAAAAAACTGAATACAAAACTAAAATCAGCCTACAAACTGATTTAGTAAAGTGTGTTGTACGCTGATGATTGTGCAATTTTTTGTTGCCGTTTTAGAGATGTAACTGGAAATTTAGCCAAAGTGGACCTACATTTAAAACTGACCCCTTAACAACCATCTTCACTGTCTACCATGTTCCCACATTCTTCATGGACATACACCTTCTTTGCTGATGTCACAATATTTAGACTTTTAGTTGAAGTTGACTTTTTAATTAAATATTTCAGTACATTAATGCCTGTCCCATACCAGGAGCCCCAGTTGAGGAATTTCTGCAGTTGCAGTATTCTCACATGCTTTTATGTTGAAACAAGTGATGGGAAAACTGGGTATGAACCCACACATGTTCTCAGGTAAGGGGCAGAACCAACTCGTTTAATAATATATCTTGTGTTCTGAACAAATTCACTTTTGTAAGCAGTTCAGCTGCCTAAACATGCAGGTATAAAAACAGCATATGCTGCTTATGTAGTACAATAGAGTCAGAAAACTCAGGACGAAACTGTTAAGGAAACACAAGGATTACATCACATTTAAATATCTGCAGTCTTTATTTCCACAAGACTTTGACATGTTTAATATACCTTTTCTCTTACATCCTGAACATCTACCTCACTGTCGCCCCCCTGCATTAAGCAGATCCTCCGAAAGAGTGAATTCCGGACTGTTATGACCTCTCTCAGAGAACTCTAAAACGGCTGCTTAATATTTACACTTTTTCTTCTTTGTAGTCAAGTCTCTCTTATCAAAGATCTCTCTGCTCCATTGTCCAAGGCTGTACAGAGTGGGGGCGACTGCAGTCTTCTTTTGTAGTTCAGTAATCCCACTAAAGGCCGCAGGATCAGAAACGGCAATACCCTCGGTTCAAGTGTCCATATCACCTTAATGCTGAAGGTCTTGGAGTAACTTAACAGCCACATTGTTAAAGATAAGACATTGCCATTCCTGGAGACATTAGATCCTTCATTGTGTGCAACAGAGGAAAGGACTGCTGTGATGCCAGCGATCCCAATGTTTTCTATTAATGGCGTGCACACAACAGGTCTGGACAGATATGTAACAGATGAAGAGAGAAGAGCAGAACCACAGATCTGCAAGGCTTTTTTTTCTCCAGCAACCCAAAGATAGGCCCAAGCATAGCCTTCCATCCATGGGAGCCAACAGTTCCTGTCCTGGTAAAACTACATTGCAAAATCATCTGGTTAGCACACCATGTGGTGAGGGTTTGGTAATGAAAAGTGCATAATGACATTAGGATGCTCATGAACTCGTGGCCAACCTTCACTTGTTTTTTCCAACACTGTACTCGAAACTACTGTGGTGGGGTTGGTGGGTGGTGACAGGAATGACAATGGTAACAGGGTTTACAAAAGCTCAGTCTTTCATAACATGACATTTGAAACCAATATAAAATCAGGTAATTTATGAACTGTTAAAATGCACCCATCTACAGATATAAATATATTTTCGAATACTGTTCTTTAGATATCTAAGAAAGCAATATCTGAGATCATGTTTGGAAAAGCATTTAAGAGAGACATGCACTTAAATAACTTACTGTACAAGAGCAGTTCAATGAGTGATGGTGGAATACTTTTGGGAGCTGCGACACGAGGGCCTCTATTGTTTTCTGTGATAATACTGTACTTGTCAGTTGTCGAGATGAAAACCCACATGTACAGGCAAGTGACTTGCAAAGCAAAAGAACCATCCACATGCCACAAAATAGAAGATACAATCAATTGTTGAGAGGTTGTACAAAACGCTGCCCCTTTCATCCAGTGTGGGGAAACAGTAAAATACCGTACCAAGGCTGCAGTTCAGCGGGAAATAAACATCTGTTGTGATGCAGAGAAATAACTAGCAGACGGTAAGAGTGGATTAAAAAAGGCAAACTCATAGGTCCACCTTTGACCCAAAAGATTAAGGGTTTGCCAAAGAGGCAAACAAATGGAAGGAAATAAACATTTACACACATACAGACACCATTCCAAGTCACTCAAGTCAGCACCACCAGTCATCCTGGCCAAAGAAAATTTGCTGTAAGACCTAATATATAGATTTACACCTTAGAATAAATTTCTTTTAAAAAACAAACAAAAAAAAAAAAACACAACTCCACAAAAACCCTGTGTTATTTTCCTATACCTCAAAGTCCATCCTAGTCGATTCACAATGCAAAATCTGTTTCCTCAAAACCTTGCAGCTGGGTATTTTCACCTGTATTGTGCGTGCAGACATACCTAGATGATTAAAGCCAAATGATCAGGTCATATCTGTACCTAGTCTACACCAGGTACAGGTCACAGCCAGATTTGCTTTTTGAAAAGGCACACTAATGGGCTTTTCAACAAATCAGCAGTTAGATCATGTAAAAACCATTCCAAAGTTTCCAGCCCCATTAAACAGATGTAGCTCATGCTCATTTTTGATAAGAGACAGCATTATAAAATAACGCTCCCTGAAGAAAAGAATGTTTGGGGTAATTTGCAACAGGTGCTGATAGCAATATGCTTGCACAAAAAAAATATATAAAACCTTAAAACTTGTCCATGTGAACCACTTCTATCAACCAAGACATCTTTTAAGGCCTGGCCCTCATTTGCTGTCATTATGTCTAAGAACTCTTGCCTCCTGCCACTGATTGTCAACACATTGATGCCACATGGACAGGCACAAGTGTAAATACAAACTGGGTGTATATACTGTGTATACTTGATGACTGTGTACCTCCTACATTTTTGCTTTGCTCCATCTAAATATGTGGCGCAGGACTGATTCATGAGTTTCAGATCTTCTCAGAAGTTTTGTCACTTGAATGCACGCAACCATTCAAACCACCTAATGGCACCTAATTTCCAAAATACAACAGAAGTCAAATCATTAAAGCTCATCTTAGTAGGAAAGATATCAATGGCAATACAACTAATCATGAGGTTCTGTGAACACTGATAATGGCTGGAGGGAGCAAAGTCCAGTGTGAAAACGGACCAAAGGAAGGCATACTACTGTCCCACTGCTGTACATGGCTGTCTATTTTATATATTTATATATATAAAAAAATTAAGGTGAAGTTAATAACTTGTGTCTCCCTTAGATGGCAGGCAGACCACAGTCTTGAAGGCTGTCTTTTCATATCTTTTTCTTTAAAATATTCTCTGACAGTTTCCTGTTTTCATTAGTAATGCTCTTCCTCTTCATTCTCTGGGGTCTTATCTGCTGTGGTAGGCCAGGAGAGCGAGAATGAGGCCTGACACGGCCAGGGCCAGGCTAGGCGATGCCAACCGCACGCCATTGGAGGAAACTGGGTCTCTGAGAACCTTGCGTGGTTCGACGGGTGAAGGGGTGGAGAAGTACATGTCTTTGTCGTTGTCACAAGAGGGCAAATCACAGCCACTGCCACTTTCCTCTCCGCTGCCATCGTCTTCTACACAGAGACAAAAAAAAGACGTTGCGAGTTAGAGGAAATAAATGCCTAATTATGTTTGATTCATTTTGTTGCACTAGAGTATTTCTCAAACACTTCCCAATAACAAGTGTTGATAGATATTACATTTATTACAAATATTACATTTACGGCATTTATCAGACGCTTTTATCCAAAGCGACTTCCATTACCTACCTACAGGGGACAGTCTCCCTGAAGCAACTTGGGGTTAAGGGTCTTGCTCAGGGACCCAGTGGTGGTATACTAAAGGTAGGATTCGAAACCATGACCTCTTGGTCTGGAGGCAAGTATCCTACCCACTGAGCTAACTCCACCCTTAAATTTAAGCTGATGACCTGCTGTCCTTCAGCTACTCCCTGCCCATACACAGAGAGCTGTATAAGAATCTGACGAATAGGATCAGGTTTCGTGAGGTATGGACAGGATAAAGAGGGCAGTGTTTCCAAATACAGTCTTCAATGTGCCTTCTCAGTTGATCAACATGTTTGTTTGATCAGTGCTCAATCAAGTAAATACCTATGTCAAGCAAAAAGGCTCAGGTAAATCAGACATGGGTCAGGTGTTTTTTCTGCTTCAGTATATCCTTGTTGAACTCATCTACAAGTAACCGCACATGGACAATACAAAGCATTTGACTCTAACCGTTGTCAAAAGTGATGTCGTTCCCACTGTGAGCTGCCTTTAGCCAGCTGGTCATCTCTTTCAGCACAGAAATCTGTCGTCGAATCACTGTGTCTGGCTTGGTGATGTCTACTTCAACATGGGGGTTGGAGACCTGGTTGGCCAAACCGTTGCCCATGACTACAGACTCATACCTGAGGTGGGAAACAAAAGGAATTTTAAGAAATGTGTTCTCTGGCTAAATCAATAAACGCTGGTATGAGCATATAGGTTCTGCCTCACCTGCTCTTGGCTGTGCCATTCCAACAATCATCACCCTGTGCAACTCTTTCTCCAACACAAACTGTCTCTGGCAATGTGGACCAGAACTTCTTAGCATGCTTCAGTTTCTTCTTCACATCTGTCACCTTGGTTGAGCAAAAAAAAAAAAAAATTCAGTTACATGTCTTAATTTTCACATGTAGTGTTTTTTGTTAACAAATTGTGAATTCATTTAGGAATTCTACAGTACTGATAATTGAAAGAAACAAAACAAAAAAAAGGAGATATCTACTCAAAACAGATTAAAAATATGAACTGTTACCAATCGGTCCATATTGGTCCCGGCTGCAGTGGTAGGTCTGGTATCAGGGCTGTAGGGGCGGAAGCGGCCAGGGAAGCCTGAGTCTTTTGTAGAACGTCGAGAACGGAATGCAGGTTTAGGCGGACCACAACCCTGGAACACCTGTCAAACCAAACAAGATGAGCATTGTATCGTCTGTTCTTTATATGATATCAACCCATATGACAAAAACGCATTTAAGAAATGATACAGACACTGACCTTCTGTGAGACTTGCATGCTGTTTTCCTGCATGTTCATGATAGCATCAGAGATCTTCACATCTATGGGGTCCATCACTGACTCAAAGTTGAATGGTCCCTCCAGTCTCTCAGCCAGACTCAACATGGCATCTAGTGGTCAAACACATGCACAAATGAAGAAAAGAAAAAGAAAAACACACACTGAAAGTAAATCATGTGCATTAGAACATCTCAGAAGGTCCTCGGTGGTTTTTCTGATGAGCTGAAGCAAAAACAC
>JBBPDC010000032.1:2129185-2141536 GCA_037974485.1 Hemigrammopetersius urotaenia | reverse complement strand
ACACACACACACACACACACACACACACACACACACACACACACACACACACACACACACACACACACTTCAGCCCAACACATAGGTCTTTGTACAGAGGTGAACAGGGGGGGGGCACTAGCACCCAGCTGTATTGCTAAACTGTCCACATAACTGAAAAACAACTTTGGACTTTTGCCGTTATTTAAATTGCTTTACCAGTTTGTGTAAATAAAGCAGGGCAAAGTCCAAATTTCCCAAGAGTGCTTGTACAGATATTGCAGCATGGCAGCACATGGTGCCTCTGACCAAACCCCCCCATGCCCTTTTTTGCAGTTTTTGAAAAACTCACACATAGCTAATGTCACCTGGCCATCAAACTTGGGCTCGATTCTCCTTAACTATTAAAACATTCTCACTACAACCGTACAACCTACACTATAGAACCAACTGAAGGACCTAATTTACCAAAATGCACAAGCTAATATGAATGTCACTGATGTTTATCTACTTCTCCATATGTTTAGTGGTCACTGACTTTCCTATAAATCTTAAATGAGCCTGAGGTATTTCTCCATTAACAAGAAAAAGTCACTTCCTGTTGACGTCCCACATTTCCAGCAACAACCCATTTTGGTGGCAGGAGGAATGTAGGGGAAACCAAAATTAGCTCTCCTGCCCTCATACCCCTAACTCCACCTTTTGCCATGATGTGCCCCCTTAACCCTTTTTCCCCCAGCCCCAGACACACTTCAGTTCTCACAGCTCCGCACCACCAGCCTCCAAGCTTAACCATCAGGGCCAAAGGTTAACAGCCACTCCTCTGAGAGAGGCCATGCACTTTGACCCTGCTGGGCACTGGCGAGCAGACCCACCACCAGCACGCATACACCAACACACACGCACCCGGCCCTTCCAGCTCTTACCAGAAGTCGTAAATTCCCAAGGGGATTATTTCAGGCCGTCTGCCACAATAAATTGCTTCAGTCGCCACATCAACATGCTGCTGCCAAAAAAAAATTGAGCAATAGGCTCCCTTGGTGTCTGTCTAACTAGACACACGCAGCAGTTCCCATATGCCAACACAAGGCCCATCAACACTTGGCCTCAATCGGGTTCAGACTTATTATTATAAGGCATTTTATCACCACCAAATGTGTGTGAGACAAAAACGACCTTATCTGTTCCCAGGCTTAAATGTGTATTTTAAAAATCAGACAAAACAGCCTCTCTGTTCCAACAAAAAAAATGAATGTCAAGGCAATAGTTTCAGGGTTAAGAGATCAAAACTTAGTCACAATAACAATATCAGAGAAACCGCAACAAATATAGGAGCAGGCTTAACAAATGTTTTCTATCTGTAAATGACATGTTATCCTTCTCAGTTAGGTGAAAGGTTCAGGTTATATCCAGGCAATAATACAAGACTGCCAGACATTTGAAATGAGGTTAATAATGCATTTTGAGAAAGCACTGAGAGCGCTTTCATTCCTATGACAAAACAGACAAGTGCAAATCCACCCACCCTACAGTCATAACAATCTGCCCATCCTTACTTTAACACAGGCTGCAATTACGACTCAGGGAGGGGGACTACCATTTGTCATGGAACTTCTGTCTCTCCCTCCAGCACCCAGCCCCCTCTCTACAGACACTAAACAGACGCTAGAAGACCATGATACAGCAGGGCAACACAATCTTCTCTAAAGAAGAGCGAACCTTGTTACTCCGCTCCTAACAAAAGAACATATATCAACTTGGTAACAAGCTGTGAATGGCATGATCAACATCAGTGAGCAATACAAAATGGTTTTATTGCTACATATTGCAATTGAAATGTATAACAATGTGATTATTGTATTAATTTAGAATAAACTATTTTACCTCAGGTCACCAAAAGAGATTGTTCAAGAAGATCAATATCTTTAAAAAGAGGCTCATTTGCATATTGCAGCATTCTGCAGCCTCAGTTCTGCACAAGTTAATGTCTCGATAATAAACAAACTATTTACTGTGCAGTTCTACACCAGCCAGTGTCTCGGTGGCGATGAACATAGACCTACACATGCAGAGCAAACCTACACATGCATTCTTGTTACCTTAGATGCCAACTAAAGCAACAAGATTAAAGGGACGAGTGTCAGAGTGAAACCGAGCCGGAACATTAAGGACAGATAAGCGCTGGATATTTGATTTGTAAATCATAGGTATTATGCTCTGCAGTCGTCTCTTCCCAAATCTGGCTTTCATGTCAGGGCAGGCCACCACAGGTTGCTTTCAGCACTCCTCCCTCTCCTTTCCAGCTGCTGGAGCAATATTTTCTATCCGCTCTGCATCTCTTACCTCCTCCTCGCTGTGTGGCCTGAGGCCATCTCGAGACTGTCCATCTCCTGAAGCGTTCCTCTATGACTTCTAGACAAATATTCTCCTCCCACCCAGGTAGCCAGATCATATGGAAACCCACTGAACCTTTACATGAGACAACTTGGGACAAAGCATGCTAAAGTATGTTACTGGTTGGTATGTTAACACAGGTATTACTCTCAGTCTGCTGGAGCTCGATTACCTTCAGCTATAAAGTGAAATTTCTGACAGAAGTGTGTCTAACAGTTTTAAGTTTTACTGATGGAGAAAGACCACAGCTGTCTCGCAAAAAGACGATCCTGTATGATATAAAGGGTCAGCTCCATAGGTCTTCACAGCAGCTTCCAGTGTGTTAAAAAAATGACTAACAGGAAACCATTATTAGAGGCCAAGTGATCACATGGAGGTGGCCAGTGGGGGAATTACTTTCTCTTTCTTTCCAAGTCCCTTCCAGCATCTCTCAAATACTGGCATGACAAGTTTACAGCCTTTTGCCAACCCAGTAATGCTTTCAAGACTTGCAGTAAAACGAGAACAGTTAAATCAGAACGACAAAAGCTTGGCTTTTACAAACACGTTACACAAAATGGCGGACAATGTCAAGTAGGTAATTTCATCATGAAATATGGACGAAGTTTGAAGACTGTTGTTACCTCGGGGAAGCAGCATTTTGTACCTTCAATTTAACACTTTCTTCTATAGCAGACAACACCATATGTCAGTGATGTACTGATTCATCCCCCCATTTGAAGAACAAGCCGGTGCACATGAGAACACATGTGATGTGCTGATGTAGCATAAGCACAAACAGATCTAGCTGAAAAGACATCAGCATCCTTAATGGAAACAGCTGTGGGACTGGCCTCAAGGACACATTCCTAGAATCTGACACCGTGAAAAATAAATAATGAACTGACAAACTCACTCGGGCGGCTTCAGGGCTTAACCTACAATAAGAGCAATGTTATTATGTTACCAACTTCCCTTTCCATTCCTGATATAACATGCCTTCCATAGACAACATTTTTCACTTGTCCACTAAGCACATGCTCATAGGTCACATTGCAGATACCTAGCTGAACCCTTTTCCATTGCTGCTGTTTACTTGGTCCCTTTGGCCTTTACTTACACTTAGGTCGAAAAGAATATGCAGTCTGAAGTTATTACGAAAATCCTACCACAATGAGCGTACAATTGGGTAGAAGTGTAGTTTCATCCTCATAGGGAGTTATGTCAAAGAGGAAACAAATTAACAAGCAGGATATCCCATGACAAGCAGCCCTGCTGACACTCAAACAGGGCTGAAATCCCACTTAAGGGATGGTGCAGCTCAGCAAACACTTTAATTAAGCCCAAATAAGATTATAAGTGCCAAAAATTACCGTTCTGCACTTTTAAACATGAAAATACAGTAATCCCTCGCTTTTTGCGGGAGTTACATTCCAAAAGCAGTCGTGTATAGTGAAAAAACACATTGTATTGACACCGCGGTGAGGTGAATGGTTTTCAGAAAGTAACCCCTGATCTACTCAGCTAAAAATACAAATGAGAGCTCGTTGGAAAGGTCTGCTGGAGATCAATCGAACTGTGGAGTTTGAAGTGTCTGAGTGCTTGCACCACTGAGAAATTGCACTTAGAGTGCAGGGGCTCAACCCTGGTGTGGAATTCTAAAAAAGTAAAAAACTTGCCTCTAGACCAAGAGGTCATGGGTTTGAGTCCTGCCTATAACATACCACCACTGGGTTCCTGAGCAAGATGTTTAGCCTGAAGGCAGACTGTCCCCTGCATCTGCTAAATGCCATAAATGTAAATGTAACTGAATCTTACTGGTCCATCAAAACCAAGATCAGGCAATACACAATGAGATGATCAAAATGAAACTGACCTTCATAAAAAAAAATGTGATGGTTATAGATGTATGCCAAGAAAATCACCATCTCCACTATGGCTGCACTAACCACCCACCCCACACAAATATTGTGGATGGTTCAATGGACAAAATTCTTTCAGACTTTGTCAGCACTTCTGCCCCAACAAACTATTTAAAAGTTAAACAGAGGAAAAACAATACCACCCTTATCACTGCAACACTGTTTTTTAAAAATATAAACATTTAAAAAAATAAATAAATAAATAAAAAACATACATCAGAAGTGATTTTAGCAGACCTTAGCCCTCAGTACAAAATATCGGTCCTGGAAAGTGGTGTGCATCTGGTTGTGCTACAATTAGAGTAGGTCATACCTTAAATTTGACCCAACAGAAATGTTTAAATTGACAGCTCACTGTGTCAAGTCTATTTTTGATTAAAATAAACTAAAGGAACAATTAGCATTCACTCAGAAATGGTTCAGGGAGCAAGAATTATGCTCGCAGAGTGTTCAATTTGGAAAGAGATGTTTTACACTTGGGCAGCCAGCCACAAATCCTTGGAAAGCATGTGTGTAAAATGATGTTTCCTCAAATAAATCACGGATTAAAATCTACTGCCAAACACTGCTGTCAAAACACTGAACTATCATAGCTTGCTTTTCAGATGGCATGTGGTTGATTAAAAAAGGGAAGTAAAGAGGCAGACATCGGAAACAATACCTGTTTTTTTTTTCCTGGAAGACGAAATTTCTGGGGGTATACAGGCTATTCAACTGCAACAGCACACACTTAATCTTTGGCTTATAAGTCTAGACAGATGAGTGATCATTAACCAAGGTGAAACAGGCATTTTAAAGCTCCCTCTTTTTTTCCTGCAGATTCAAACAACACTTCAGGCTTCATCAATCAAAGCACACAGCCCCTGAGAGAGATGTGAGAGAGAAAGAGGATGGTATTTGGGAAACCCCCCCAAAAAACGACACCTAATAAACATGATAAACTAAATAGTGTGTGTGCAGGCACACACAAACAACTACCAGCTCACCTCTGATTACTAAACCAGGCAGTGCCTCTGGCCAATTAAAACTCCCCACTGGTGAGCATTCCAAAAGGCTGTCATCCATGAACATTTACCCAGAAGCCCCTAGGGAGATTCCACAACATGGATCTGGCCTCTCATTCTCAGTCTGTCTCCCTCTCCCTCCCCAGTGTGCTGTCTCCGGCTTTGTCTCCACACAAAAGCTCCCTGCCTACTCCACTTCCCAGGTCAGCTCATTGTGAACCGTTTAACTTGCTACAGCATTTTCATAGAAACATTAAAAGTCAGGAGCAGACATACCGATCGTTTAACTGAAGAGAACAGGGCCTTTCAGACAAAGCAACAACAGCAGTGTGTTGAGCTTTTATTCCACTAACATAAAAAGAATAAGTTCATGAGTTCACTAGCAGACTTAGACGTGACCAGTTAAGCTTCAGGCAAAGGGCAGCAGTTTGAGCCAGGCTAACCAAGCCGAGCCAAAGGGGTGGACATGCTGGCTCAAGTGAACAGAGCATGGTTCAGGTGGAAGCAATTACACTCCCCCAAGCACACTACCACTCAGAGAGAGGAGGGGGGCATAGAGAGAGAGAGAGAGAGAGAGAGAGAATAAGAGCCTAATTACAATGCACTGGTAGGTAAGCAAAGACACTGACAGCTTGGAATGCATCGTTTATTTACCCATGTGGACAAAATGGACAAGAAGGTTGAGCCAGGAAAACAGGAGGGGGGACATAAAGAGTAAGAAGAACACTCTGAAAAAGGATGATTGGGTTGATGACACCAGTTATGATCAATGGTGTAAAGGGTGAATTCTGTCTTCCCATAGAGGCCACAGACACACAGATGTCTACATATGCATGCATGCACGCACGCACGCACACGCACACACCAAGTAACACTGGAGGAACTCACGGGGACAGGGAGAGCTAACGTGAGAAACTGCAGGGCTGGCTGAACAACGACAATACATACATCACCTAAAATAATCAGTCAGCGCCCTGGGCAGTCCCTCTTAAAACTCTCAGCGAGCTTTAACTGACCACAGGAAACCTCTATGACCTGCAAAACATTTGAATCATAATGCACTAGCGGGTGCAATTGTATCCCAGCACAATAAAACAATTTTACTCTCAGAAAGACAATAAGTGAAAAATGCAATATATGATGTCCTGTGACATACATTTTAAGGTAGGCCTATTTTTTTATATTATGCTTAGACATATTATATCAAACAAAACATACTTCTGGTAAGAGTACGGGTTTCCAAAAATTTATTCCATAAGAATTCAGAAACAACTGATCGTGAAAAAAAAAAAGTGAAATATTTTAATTGACCGTGTTTTATTTACACCTTCAAATCAACCTGAAGAGGGCAGCACCCATGTTGTGGCAGGTGGAGCTATGGATAACAGCACAAAAACTAGCAGAAACACTTTTTTGAAACATATAGGATAGAGGATAAAGCCAAGCAGAGCATATGAAAGCCTGACTTGCAATCTCTGACTGGCTGAAAACATTGTGAAGCAGCAGAACTGTCAAATAACTAACTTTAGCTGTCAAATAGCTTTCCTTTCGTCTGTGTCCTGACAAACCAAACTACTCCCTGAGGACACACGATTTGTACTTTAAGTGATGTGTCAGATTAATGTGATGTTCAACCTTAAAAAGGCTCTAAAGCTCATCATGTTACATTAACACCAATCAAAGAAATACATTTAGTAGGATCTGTTCTGTTTATTATGAGAATTTACTTTGGAAAAATGACTGAACATTCAACAGGCCTTGATGTCGAAGTGCTAAATACACAAAATAACCAACTCTTAGCTTAAAATACATAAATACCTAAAATCTGGTTAAAACAGTTAAACTAAGGAGCTAAAATGCTAAATCTGTATAAGTTACTGAGCTTCATACAGTGGCTCCAAATTATTCAACATATTTTGGTTAAACTAATTTTCAAACTTACAGTAGAAATAAGCAACAATATGTTAAGTTGTTACTCTATATTTTACATCGCAAATAACTTATCACAATAATTATTGCAGCTCTCGTATGAACAACGAACTAACAAAAGTCACTTGAAATCACTACTGAGTAAAGTCTGTGAACTTTCTTTGTAAGTTGTAAGTCTGTGCTGCGGGTGGTACAAAGTAATGTCTAGCTGTACACGACACTCCAGCTTCCTCACGGCTGCCCTCAAAAAACAAGCAGGAAAAAAACAGGAGGCAATAAACAGCATCTGCAGATGTAATGTAGATCTGTCCTGGGATGTCATGGGGATAAATGGCACACAGTATTCACACAACATTGTCGGAAAGCTTCACTTTGGACTTTGAGGTTGAAAGGTGGACTTTGAACTTTGTTGTTAGATCAAACAGTTCTTTAAGCTTAAAACAATGTGTCTCCCACATGGTGTTCAACAATGGAAATAAAAAAGTTACCTGCACGATTCAATTTATTACTTATATGTTAAGACTCATTTCCAATCAGCCTTCAGACTGTTTTAAAAGGTAAGTTGTTAGTTTGAAATGTATGTCAGCATATCAAACTAAACCCCTTGTCATATTGGCTTTACCATAAGCAATGTTTTTCACTGTGATTGTGTAAAACCTTTGAACAGCATGTTTAATGGTGTAAAACTGGTGCTCAGTTTATTGCAAAGTAAACTGTGGAAAAATGCTAACTATAAAAGGAGGTGGGGCTCATGTATGACCTCATAGATTTGCAGAGACAAGCTGAGATTCTCCAGACAAATGGAAGACATGTTACAGCCTTACTCTGTATCAAAGAAAAATTGTGGGGGAAAAAAGCCTGGGCACAAAGACAGGACCGGCACATCTCTCATCCCTCAAGTCCTTCCTATATCCTCTGCTTTATTGAACTTAAAGAAGACGACACTACAAGCAAGATTTTCAATCTATCCTTCCTGCAGATGTGGGTCAGGTCTACTCCTGTTTGGAACTCTATACATATTTTTTACACATACTTTCCCTGTTCCTGAAAAACATCCACTTCTTATAAACTAAAGTAACCCCCAAAAAAATCACAGCATATGAAGGGCTTAAAAGTATTTAAACACGAGTGCTATAGCTTACCCTCACTGGCTAAAACAAACCAGTGGAAGAATAAGGTGCCCTTTGACAGTGTTTATAATGGACATCTAAGAGCGGATGAAATCTGCCAGGTGTCGAACCTGACGGACAAGTACTGGGCCTGTGTGTGTGTGTGTATCTGTTTAAGTAAGAGAGTGAGAGGGCCCCACGGGCAATATGACATCAGTTCTGTGATTATGTTTCCAAGTCCTCAAAGCTACAATGCAGCAACAATGATTCTGGTATAGCTGTTGGGCTTAGGAAACCAGATAGCTTTGAATTTTTTGGAAAGAACAGCTCTATTATCCAATCGCAAACAGGTAAACCTACACTGGTATACACATTTACTATACTTTAGTCACAGACACCCCATGTCTTGTCTCAAATCAAATACGGACCATTATTTCAATAAATCAATGAGTAGGGATCACCTATTGAAAAGCTTTCAGCAGAGATTTTGTTTCCATAAATCAGCACTCATGTCTTACCCAGCCTAAAACTGATGTCTGGACCATGACAGAGTGAGCAGTGACTTTGCTGAACAGTCACTTCATAACAGCAGTGAGATCAGCAACAGCACCTGGAAAATGCTTCATTAATTTAATATGTTTCGTTTTTAACGGCCATTTTTAAGAGTTGCCATCAGCTTGTCAGTTCAATTAAAGGGGGTCTGTGAGAGAGCCAGGGGAACCGCTTTTAGTTCTCCTCCTTTCTGCCAGCGCACACATCAAATCAACACTGCCTTTTCATCCTCTTCAAAGACTTTATGACATGCTCAGAAGGGCTGGAAGAGGGGGATTAGGTAAGTGCATAAGCCGTGAGGAAGTAAGTGTACATAAGCAGGCTGAGCTGAGAGCTATTCTGAGGCTCATCAGGGGGAGTCCTGATGTAGGCCAGGGAGTAATTAGCCAGGATTACAGTGGTTCTGGAACACCACCAGACCCAGGACCTCTGCCCAAAGCTCAGGCGAGTTCCTGGCCCATGTCACTCCATTCTCTCCACAGCCACAAAATGGCTCTGGGGGACCACAAAAACACCACAAGTATTGGCATCATCAGAACGATCCTCCTCATCAACTGCATTACTGCTAGGGTGATAACTGCCTTGGGCCTTAATTTGTGATGTGCCTCTAAAAAAGAGGTTCAAGCTGACTTGTGGTTCCAAGAAGTATGAAACACACCCTCTGGACCTCTCCAAACCAGCTCAGTGCTAGTAAACTGACAATAGTGCTGACTGATAGAAGGACTAAAGACACAAGGCATCTCAAATATCTTTCTCGCAAACTGTGACTTCTGCTTGGGAATTTGTGGGGAAGTCCGAACACAGATGAGTAAGCCTGAGTTTTTAACACCGCCATGTCTTTGTCAAACCATGCCCATAAAAACATAGAAGAAAAAGTTTTGTGCAAACAGCTGCCGTGGCTGTGGCAGTCTGTTTTGGTATTAAAATCATCTGGAACCATTCCCGTGAACAGAAGATCTAAGGTAGATAGAGAAGGGTGAAGTGTAGTGAAAGAGGGGATGAGAACTTGAATGAGGCCTTGCTGCCAGCCAGAATGACTGAAATGGCCAAACAGAATGAAGAGAAAAGGAAGAAAAGCTTCTTCTAGATGTTAAAAAGGATCGAAAACGAATGCTCTACACAAACACTTCCTACAAAGCATTCTCTATGAGAGCAGCCAGGGTGTGTGAGCCAAGGAAAGGGGGCCTGGGGAGTGCTGATTTTACCAGCATGCAAATTTAAAGTGTTAACAAGGGGTTTCACTGGCGGCCTCTATCTGCGGATTTTTCAAGCTGTACCTATCGGAATTACTGGTGGCTCCTGTTTTTTTGTTTGGTACTTCTGTGTATCCCATCTCCTCATCCTACTGCTATGCTCTTCTTCTGTCAGTCAAAATACCCCTGTTCTCTTTCACTTGCCCAGTCAATCCTTCGCTGGCCGAGGCTTTGTTGCTGCTCTAGACTTTGAGCTCCTTGTGTGTGGGTCTTGGTGGTCCCCCATGGAATGTGCTGGGAGGAGGTATGGGGACTAAAAGGGGCACCCCATTGTTCCCACACAGAGGATCTACCCCCTGCTGGGTCGGAGCTCACTGGAGGCTGGGGGGTTTGGGGGGGGGGGGTTGATGTGGAGACACTAGCGCAAAGATAATGCTCCAAGTTGGCAAACCAAATTCAAACCTCAGACACAACCTAAAACCACACAGACTGCTTTGCGGTGAGAGCTAGTAAGACAAGGTAGCTGCATCGGAGTTTCTATAGAGCTATAAGAGTAAAAAGTGGACTTGAGGCTTCAGTTAACCAGAAGTATGCAAGCTCACCCACAGAGAGTCAGTGAGCGTGCATGTTTTTGTTCCAACAACCTGTAACAGCTCTGACTTTACAAACTGTTTAATAATTAAAGATTAGCAAATAATAAATTACCAGTTCAGTCAGGTGTGTTTGGCTTTAGCAGGAAAAGCTTTATCCCAGACAAACTTCTGGGCTGGATTAATAACTTCCTCTACTCAACTACTTAAAACCGTGTCCCACGCGTGGCATTAAGGCAGTTGAGTCCGATCTTAAGCCTGTGTGAAAGCCCAGGGCCAGAACGTTGTCAGATCTCAGCCCTAATTTGCTGCCTAAAACAGGAAACTGATAAGAACCCTTCCACACGATCAGGAAAACACACACACACCACTGCTGCCTTCCTTACTGCCCACCCATTCATTATCAATTGCAAGCCAATTTCACAAGACAACTTCCGCCTGAGAGCCAAAATCAATTACAGGCAAGTCACAGGGCCTTGCCGCGGCACAAATCTGAGTTACGGGCTGTAACAGAATCATTTTGTCCCGTCACATGGCTAAAAGCGTCTGGTTATGATAACTTTCGTCCTCCTCCACCCAAATAACAGTAACATCTACAAATTCTTGCTCATATACTAAAATAAAGTTTTCCTTTTTTCCTCTAAATGTATATGGTCAGTGGCAATGGACTGAGTGTATCATCAGATTGTCAATTCCTAAATAATCTTTCATTACAATGGCTATTAGTTCAATGAAGGCAGATTGATTTTCTCCCCCGGGGTCCCACATACTTTTAATTGAAGTTGACTCCTGATGACACCTCTGCTGACAACCACACATGCAGCTGGAAACAGTAAAAACAAACATGTGGTTTGTTCTTTTATTATTGTGTCTCACCAATTATTCTCTGATAAGCTGAAAACAGCAGGGTGCAGAGACAGAACTGGCTAAAAGGCAGATGGATTCTTCCACGCAATTCAACACACCAAAAACAATCTTAAACACAAAAGACCCACTTTTGAAGTCAGAGGTGTAAACAACAAAAAGTAAAATATTCTCTGACAAATGTTCTTAGCATTGTACAGCATTGGAATCCATTTCACTCACTGATATTCTAGTGACCCATTTCCTGACAAAAGAGTTGATCTTTAGACCCTGACAAAGTGAAACAGAATTCTTAGGATCTACAGGGCCTTACTTGTAAACAAAGATTTGATTGTTATACATATACCTGAGGAAAACCTTAGGTAATTTCAATTAAATTAGCCAATTCTTACCACTAGTTTTGTGGGTAAAAGCAAAGAAAGGCCTTCAGTATAATTAATAATAGCCAAACCAAGAGCGTTGCTGGGTGTTATTTGTGCATGGCCACACTCAAACTGTGTCTTCAGTGCCTTATCTCTTCAGTGATATGGTAGTATCAGTCAATTATTTACTAGACCACAGGGCCAACAGACACACAAAACATCTGTTTATGGTCACTGTTTAAATATTCTATAAAGCAGCACGTTAAAGAGTAAGAACATTAGTGCTGCCACTAATGACTAATTTTCTTAATCTTTTGACTAATTTTTCGATTAGTCGATTAATCTAAACGACTAATTTTCGAAAAAATCAAGCGGTTGCAATTCTCATGTGTTCATCTTATTTTGAACAAAATTCAAGGGCCAAAACATAAAATATCACCTCTATCGTGACAAAGTAGCCTAAACATAAATATA
>JBBPDC010000032.1:2057670-2071638 GCA_037974485.1 Hemigrammopetersius urotaenia | reverse complement strand
ACACACACACACACACACACACACACACACACACACACACACACACACACACACACACACACACACACACTTAAACCCAAACATTCTTAAATGCACACACACACGCATGCAAGTCACTTCATACTTCTATGCACACATGCATTTAAACACACACATGCTTGTGCACTCACATATTTAAACACTGACTAAAAGCAGTAAAGAATGTTTATACACTGTCATCCTCTTTCAAACACTTTCTCACACACACACGCGCGCACACACACGCACACATGAACACACACACACACACACACGCTTAAACATTTACACACAACCTTGCATACTTAAACACAAACATACTTACATGTGTGCACAGACACACACTCACACACACACGGAAGAGCAGCAGTTGGCAGACACAAAAGGAAGCTGAACTATGGCTCTGCATACACAGATTTTCATCAGCACATAACTTTAGCTCAGAGCAAACACACACGCACACGTACACACACACACACACACACACAGCCAGTGCAGCTGAGCAGGACAGATTCCCGGGCACCGTGTTCCTGGCTGTCCCCTGCTTCACTTGGTGAATGGGTTAAATGCAGAGGAAGAATTTCGTGCTGTTCACACTGTGTGCTGTGGTGTGTTCACGTATGACCAAAATGGTCACTTTCACTTCACTATGCATGTGCTGGTGTGTGCCAAAACAGAGTTTCTGGTTCTGGCTATAGACACTGTCAGCAAAGACCCTGTGACTACATTGGCACAGCAGAGACCCAGAAATCCTTTAAATGAACAAAACAGAGATGTACAGTCTCTCCTTTAAAATGTGTGTTTTGGGGCTCCACAGACAGTGATTCAGCTCTTATTCCTGGATGAACAGCTGGCCAACCATGACTGCAGACAATCGCTGGCTGACAAAAGCTTGAGGATGCCTAGTATTTGAAATTTTACTTTTCACTTTTCAAGTGAGACAAATGACCTGAAAAGTTAAATGCATACAAACATGAAACAACATGGATACACTGCAAACATATTGTTTTAAATATTATTAAAAGCACACACTGATAGTCTCTTCTCCCCAAGGTGCATCAGACACCTGAAAAGTTTAATTGCTGATGAGTGCTGCATCATATCAAGAGACAAATGCCCACAAATGCACCACAAGAAATATACATACATACTATGGGGTAGGTTTGCACAACCATCCACCAACCATGCATTCACAAACACATAAGTACAGGGAGATGTTTCACCCAGCTGTTGTATGGCAGACAGACCCAATGAAGAACTTTGCTTTGTCTATAGCACAGGCCTGTTTTAAAGGTACCAGCAGCCCCTATAGTGGAGTTCCTTCTGCTAAAGCCTTTCTGCACACCCAAAGGTATGTTCATGTGCAGGTGTGTGTGTGTGTGTGTGTGTGTGTGTGCGTGCGTGCGTGCGTGCACATCCATTTGCGAGCTGTAAGATAATGCATGTTTTTTTATTAGGGTCATCATGATTATAAACTTTATTACTCACGACATGTCCTACATGTCTCTTTTTTCTCTTTCCCAGGTTTTTTAAAGAACTGAAAAGTTTTTTAATTCAGTTATTTTGTAATCTCACGCAGTTACTTGATTCATTGACAAAATAATCTTTAAATGATGCTCTTACTAATATAATCATTAGTAACATCCCAGTCATGTTCGACATGAAGTGAGGGTAGTTTGCGCAGACTTGTATTCTCAGAGCCAAAACTCACCTGGTTGATGTGTTTGAGTTTATCAATAATCTGGCTGATGACTGGCTCGGGGGGCTTGTGTTTGGTCTCTGAACCATGAGGGTGGGCCCTCCTCTGCACCGGACCTTGAAACCTGTTCAAACACATCAAAGTCATCAGGCTATATAGGCACTCAACATCATACACTCTTTAAAAATAGCCTGCAAGGCAACCCTGCAAGTTCTTAAAAGAACCATTTTTGTAAATGAGATTTGTGAGTTTGAAGAATGTATTTCAAGTTCAAAGAACACACAGGTTCCCTTAAATTCGAAAAGGCAAATAGATAAATACAGTTAACATTACGTGATGCTTCTTTATACCTTGAAAACATTCTTCACTCTTACACACACTGAATTTAATTTACTTAAATGTGCACATCTGCTTCTAAATCTGATTGTGCTCTGCAAGTCAGAATTGTAAACATGTGCTACATTGCCACCTAGTGGTTAAATAATATAGCCCCAGGAATTTTTGAATTTTATACATTGCCTGGGAATATTAGCAGATGAATTGCAGTGATTGTTCAGGCCATAAATATAAACACACAACACATCTGTATGAACAAATGAAACCATAGAACTTTATAAGAAGACTTTCTAAGACATTTTCTGTATTCCTGAAGTGATTTCTAGATCATATATAGCAAAACAGCACACAATCTACCAACATACCCCACAGCCCCAGGGAAAAAGAGTTTAAATGCCTCCATTCCAACATGTCTATCCACTTGAAAGCAGCCAAACTGGGTCAGATATACAGAGAAATATCTTGACGCCTCTGGAACGTAGATAGGATACTCTTGAAATATGTGTGTGTGTGTGTGTGTGTGTGTGTGTGCGTGTGTTTAAGACATGCACCAGGCTTTCCCTTCTCCCACAGGACCAATTGGGCTCATGTTCCAGTAGATTACTCCCTATTAAAATGTAATTAGTGTTGATGCACAGAGGCACGGTAGGACAAGCACCGAGGGAGGCAGAAGCAGTGAGAGTGACACTGCCACACAAACCACACACGCTCACAATGCATGCTCTAACATTACATTGTCGACCAGAAGATTTCAGCCAATGAAACATCAGCTATGTTTACACGTAAAGAATATCCTTAAATAATAGAGAGGCTATCAGACGTCTCTCTAAACCAATGACATAACATCACTTGAAAACCTGTCAACGAACCCATGGAAGAGGGATATTTTTGTGTGTGTTTACTACTTTGGTGACAGGACAGCTACTCTCTGATTCGTAGAAGGGAACTCCCAAGGCCCCCGAAGGCCTTATAGAAAAGGCCTAATGATTTTTGGTAACAAAAGAAACACTTTTCAGAAATACTTATTTCTGTATTGAGTTTTGGTTGAGAACGAGCATTATTAAATTCTTGAATATGTAAAATTATCAGATTTTTTCTTTCCTTTGTATCTGGGTGGGTATAGTTTTGCAAGCTTTCCCATTGGCTTGGCCTCCACAAACCAAACTGAGGGCCTACCATGTCACATTACCCTCTACATAAGGTTTAATCAGACACCTGATACTTTCAAATCCAGGAGGTAACCCAGGGTTAGAATCAAGGGTGGGCTACATGATCTGGGAGCCGTACTACCAGGTAATAGGTAGCAGATTTGTAGGCGTACAGTCTACTTAGCTACAGGACATCATGTGATCTACACATACTGTGTATCATTTTTCATCTGGCACATTTAACAAGGGTTAATGCAGGCTGCCTCCGTAACCTGTTTTACAATTTGTGGAAAGGGATTATGACTTGACCTGAAAAAATATTTCTTGTTTTTGTTTTAATCCCTGTAGGGAGAGTGGAGAGGAAGGAGAGGAGGAAGACTGGATAGGAAGATGAGTGAAGGAGATAGAAGAGGTGAAATGATTACAGAATCTTTCAAATTAGGGTTCTTAACAAATACAAAAACTGAAGCAAGCATTGAGAATCTATTAAATCTATTAATTAAGTGCCCCATTATGGACAGAAAGGAGAAGAGATTGAGGAAAAAAATTAGGAAGTCATAAGAGGAAGAATTATGAAGAATCATGTGGAAAAGGAAAGGGAAGAACGACAAGTAAAGTATGATTGATACCATATGATTGAGAGCACTAGTGCCTGCTTTATCAATCGTTCAATCATGGCGGTATATTGCTGTACAACAGTCACCATGGTTAACTCTTTTTATTTCACATATAAAACACTGGATATTTCAATTATATAATGACCACTTGAAATGTCCCTGGTTTTCTTTTTAGAAATCTGTTCACCATGTCAGCAGCTCTATGCCAGAAATCACTATAGAAATGCTACATTTAAGGTTAAGTGTATGTTAACGTTTCCTTTTCAAGCTTCATATATGGCGTGGAATGACTCTAAAGCCTCTGTTGTCTGTGTTCGAAAACATAGTTAAAATGTTCACATGCAATGCTACTACAGTCCCCCAGGAATGCTGGCAGAAATTGCCTTAGAGGTGTGTTTTTTTCTCAGTTCTGAGCTAGTTTTAATATGCATAGTCTCAACTGAAGGCCATGCTCTAATAATCACAGTCCATCACTGCTCCCTGGTTATGTTTGCACAGAACTGTATACAGTGCAGAATACCTTAATTATTAGGCCAAAATCCAGGTGTCTTTATTTCCATAAACACACATGACTGTTTGTGTGCATAAATCCACTCTCACTTCCAAAATGTGAGACTATCCTAGAACATCAGCCACAGATGAAACTCCATAATCATTAATATAATATAGATGAATAGGATTCAACATAGTCATGTACAGAAATGAAGAGATGATCAGAGGGTGAGGCAAAAATATGAGATCATAGTGCATTCTTGGCCATGACATAACCCGGAACATCAAGTCATCTTTCACTGCCTCATCGCCTCCTTCATTTAGCCAAATTACATTCCCATGCTTATTTTTTCTCCATATTAGTCCGGATGGCAGCCCACCTTCCGCTTATAATGATCACATTTATAATACAGGCATGTGCTCTATTACAGGAGAGGTAATGTGAACATTTGGGCAGAGGAGATGAGAGAAACAGCACACACACCTGCACCGCCTTCTATTAGGCAATGCAGAGCTCTTAATCTGAAACCTGAAGAAGTTTAAAACTTATCAAATCAAAACAGGTTTTTTTTTTTTAAAGAATTCCTTTAAGTAAACATTACTAACTCCTACAAAGTTATATGGTTAAACGTTCTGACTCCTTGAAATTTATCCCAACAGTTTATAAAGATATTCCTGGATCTACAACTCTTTCCATCAACTTTCTATCTTCACTGGATGAACTGTCTATCAACACTGGAGTGTTTTCCAGTAGCACTGCTGGGGGGTGTGATTCCCTCTGTGGACACCGCACACACAAACACATAAACACACACACACACTTGACTACCATGTTAGTATCACTGCTGTGCTGAGAATGATACACTACTCAAATAATCATATAATAGATGCCCACTGGAGGCCCTGTGGGGGTCCTGGCCCTCGATAACCACAGTAAAGGAGGGGCAAACAAATGATGCTGAGAAACAGATGGACTACAGTCTGCAATTGTACGTTTGTGACAGGACCATCATCACATTTGTTCACTCAGGCTGTACATCATTTGGAACAAATTACTTCCTTGTAGTTACAGTAATAGTAGTAGTCCTTTTATGCTTAAATTTGACAACAATAACCACAATAATCATTTTAATGAATCATTTTTGTAAACTATTTGTAGTATGTTCATTTTGGTTTTTTTTTTTTTTGCAGTAACCTGATGCTAAAAGGTTACATAAGGTGACTGTTTAATTCTTGAAGCCTGGGTCTATAGTGTGTTTGCAAGGCAGGTGTCAGTGTCATCTGCTGACATCTTGGGGCACTGAGGGGTTCAGAGGGTTTAGGGCTGTCCATTGACACTACTGGCAGAGTCTGACTGTCATGACAGATGGATGGGATCGTCCTGTCAGAACAAACACTGTGGAAGGGACACACACTGATAGTGCAGACTGTTTCTGGGCTCTTGATCTCCACTTGAAGCCTGAAACCGAGATGTTGATGGGCTCTGCTTACAGTCACCCATGCAGTGTTCCACAATGGAACTTGTTTAGGATGTTTTTCTATCACAAGTCCAGCTCTTTCCTCAAAACAATTATTGAAGTCTTAAGCCATCATTTAAGTGGTTCCTCCCCCAGACTCAATCTTCTGGAATAATGCACTCTGCTGGAGAATGTGGGTGTTATTGTGTGGGTGGAATTAGACCACCTTGCAACTGAGTGAAATATCTTATAACTGGGATCACAACTTCTCTGTAGTGAAAGAATGAACCCCCCCCAACTTCTGTTTACATACGGACATTGAGTTCTGTGTTATTAAAGACATCCAGCGGATTACTTTGATCTCTCCTTACTAGCTCTCTCGACTAAAACAGATTACTCATTGTAAACATGGTGGACCACATGGTAAATGATTGAAGTGGTTACCATTTCAACAAATCTACAATGAGTCTGAGTTCTAAGCCCATTTGCATTTATTATTCCGGTAGTGCAGGTGTGATTCTTTTCTTTAGAAAATAATGAAGGTTTGTAGCCTTGATTAATACAATATTGCATGGATTAACGCACTCAGCTCAGTGGAATCAGGCTTTGTTGAATGTTGGTAATTACAGTCATTGCAAATTACAGTCGTGGAGTGCGATGAAAAAGCAATACCAAAAAGAATACAAAGCGATACAATTAAGAATCATGTGCTTTTGGTAAACAGATGTAAAAGTGTAGGCAGCCGTTGCAATCAAGCAGAAAAAAATACATTCTGCTTCCAGTGAGCAGACATCCCCGCTGAGCAAAAGGTGTTTGTATGCTGAAATTAAAATGACCTGAGGTACCGCCAGCAAGCCAAATATACATGTGCTGTATCTGTGTTATGTAATTATGTGCATACTTTGTAAGTATATGGCCTTAAGGTGCCGACATTTGTAATGTCAATTTCAAGTTTTGTTTTTTTTATGCATCTGTGGTAGAAACATTCAGCAGGAAAATAGAGATTTCCTGGTCTTTTCAAATCAAATATAAGCCACTTGTACATGTAGTCCTAGTTCAGATATACATTCAGTCCTGCCATGTGACACTAATGAGAACAGTCAGTGTTACTTACTCCAAAAATGAAACAGCTGAAAGCTGTTTACAATGATGTATTACGGGTGATGCTGCTACTCAAATGGTTCTCTACTGGTCATTAAAATAGAGGCTTCTGCACCTACATGCATTATGCATCTAACAAAGAGCCATTTGTTAATCAGACTGCAGGCCAGGTTCCTACTGGGCATGCAGTGTAATGTGACGACTAAGGAACCGCTTGGGATTGAGCCTTTGACATTCATGAGGCGCACTGTTTGTGTAATTCTTGTGACGTAACTGATTTGGATGCATGCCGTTGAATTGTTTCAGGCTGTAGGTTCATTAACACCATCTACTGATACACATACCCAGAGCCTTTGTTCACAGAAAGACAGGATCTGGACAAAAATCTGAATAAGGCTCTGCAGTGAGGCTTGTAATATGAACATATCCATAGGATCCATAGTCTAATCGTCGTGTTCTCGATATAATCTTCCCCGTGCGATTCCTTCCCCTTACAGAAATATCAGTGTTTTTATGTAACACTGAGTGTTGAGAGTAAACTTATACTCTGTCCTGTTGCTCTGGCCCATTTCTCTCTCGCTCTCACTCTGGTCCTAATTATCTCCAGAGGGCGTGAGTGGCCTCTGCCACCACTCTGACTGTCCCCCGAGGCTAACTGCTTATCAAACTGCTGTGGCTGGGCTGTTGGGCCGGTGTCCTCTCCTCACCTCCGCACTGCGAATATGGAACACCTGAACGAGCAGCTCCACCAAATAATGCTGACGCGCACAGAATAAGTACACAATCCAAAACCAAACACACTCCAGACTTTAAAGTCGGCACTAATGGCAATAGGAACTGTTGTTGAATTCTAATCTATGCAGAAATACACAACAACAAAATAATCTTCATGGTCGACGCATGCTGTGAGCACACATCTACAACTCAGCGGGATGAGATACTGCTTCACTAAAAGCTCTTACATTAATGTCACGGATGCATAAATGGCCTGCATAAACCTGGTTCATATTAAAAATGGGACAAAGTTATGACACAGTGAGGCACGGGGCAAAGAGAAATATTGCAAACTCCAAATTGGGTTCCATAGGGCACATGGAGAGCCAGGCAGAGGCGGCGAAATGCGATCGAAGGAGCAATTAAGCAAGCTGAGGGAAGCAACAGTGCCACTGACATTAATAACCCTTCACGCAGACCGAGCCCAGATTTACACCCAGACGCCTGTCAAGCGCTGGCTGGAGTGTGCCGAGCTCATCACTTCTGGACAAACACAACCTTCAGCTCACCTAGCTCCAGCTCTCGCTCTGCCTCAGGCAGACACAGCATGTCTTCATTTAACAGCTTCTAATATAAACAGTATCTTGGCCTTGGATTACAGCCTGTAAAATGCAATCTTCAGGACATTATGGCACAAAAATATTCTAGTAAATAAAGACAAACATAAAATGCTCTGCCCAACTCAACAATCAAATCCATGTTAGATTCCGAAGGCCTGTGACATTTGTGATGCGTGAGTGCATGTATTATAAGTTAACATGGTACAAGCATTCATGCCTCGTTTATCACATAGGCCTTCTGAATGAACAATTAGAGTGAAACTGAACACTTTCTTCACTGGGGCGCTGCTGCTCTTTACTCACTTGTCTGTCATCTCCTGCCCATTCCAGCAGAGGGAACTGTTGAGTGCCGCAGGTTCTTGGTTGCACAGAGCCTCGCCAAGACCACCATAGAAAAGACTGAAGCTCTTCAGACTCTGGATAAACTCTCTGAAAAGAAGACCACAAAAAGGGAAGAGTCAAGAAACCCACAAAACAAAAAACCCACAAAACAAAAACAAAAAGCCCTAAGAACACTGGCAAAATGATCTAAGCCGGTGCATATTAGCGAAAGGAAGGGAGGGGAGAAAACAACTGAAGAAGGAGCAGAAGGAGGGAGGAAAAAAGGCCTTTGAAATCAGATCAGCTTCATTTCATCTTGTTTCCTGTCAGAGTAAGTTGATTTTGTGGCGTTTTGATGGCTAATTGACATTGAGGCTCAGGCTGCACAGCCTGCTGCGTTGGCCCGGCCTCACTCATCTGTTCAGCAGCAAGAGGGAGAGTGGAAACACACAGGATGGAGGGGGCAGGAAGCGGCTCAATGTCACTGTCACGGCAGGAGACAAAGCCAGTGTTAATGAGCCTCTCTCTGTCACCATCGACCTACTCACACACAAATACACACACAGAAACCTACATACCCACTGACTTCCACAAACACAGTTCATACAGTCTCACACATACATGCACAAGTATGCATATGTACAAATACAAACATATCCATACCCATACTACCTACCTACACACAAATGCGTGTACACACACACACATATACTTTTTTCATTTAACAAGTTCAGTGTAGTACGTAGCGCTACTGTATCAAAAAGTATATTTAACTCCCCTGTTCATTTTAACCTCCAGAAACAGATTTTTTCGAATTCTCACTTTTGGTAATGTGACGTAAAACAATGCATAAACAGTACATGTATCAACCTCTTTAGCCTTTCGACCTACCCAGTAATGCTGAAGTTATAAGGCGTGTTTCAGCCTGCACCACTTTTTGAATGAGGCACAGTACTAAAATATTGGCATATAAAAATTAATTATGGCTGCTTGGTCCATAAAACCACACTAATGTAATAAGTAAAAATGGGCGGATGAGGCATACTTAAATAATTTTGGACCACTTCTGTTGATCAGTTCATCGTGAAATCTGAATAAACTTCAGCATTTGTGCAAAAAAAAGAAAGAAAGAAAGAAAGAAAAATGACACAAATGGAGACATGAGGTTTTGTTCCTACAGCAACAATATTAGCCATTATTGGGCTTTTACAATTAGCCAGATTGCGATCGGCACCTTAACTCAACTCTAACCTTTCGTTTAGCTCCTTACATTTTGTTACATTTTGTGGCATTCTTGTGCAAAAAAAGTGAAACGCAAATATCCAAACGTCCTTGAAGAAAGAGAATTCTGTGTTTTCCTTTTGGCTACTTGGTCTCCGCAAGGTGACCCGCGGGATAACACATACACAAACACTCCCACCCACACCGACTCAGTGGGTCCAGCCCAGGCGGCATCACTCACGCCCTCATTAAGAGGAGAGCCTCATTTGAGCTGAAAGCGAGCCCTTTGGAAAGGTCAGTGAAGGTTAAGGGCAGAAGCAGAGGACAGCTCTGACGGTAAAGCTGGCGAGAGGGAGAGAGAAAGAGCGGGAGAGAGAGAGCGCTCCAAGTGTTTCTGGACTGCTGTACCGGAGAGCCATCTATTACAGCACGACAGTTAGCTCTCAAGGCTGCCCTCCAAACAGACAGCAGCAGATTGTTTGAGTTGTACAAATGGCACAAATGCACTTTGAGTGGGTCTAGTCATTATTGAGTCATTAGATGTTATATTGACTTACTGTCATTTTTTCCCCACAAATGTACTGGAACATGACTGAGGAACAAAAAGAGGGCTCCACTAGCATAAAGTGCAGGAGCATTATGGATCCTTGAGGCATTTGTATCTCAAGTAGTCAAGCACTTTGAATTGCGAGTGCGTATGCAATTATGAAATCGTTCTAGCCAGTTAATCTGATTTTGGAAGGTTGTATCAAGGCAGGGACTACTTGCATCAGTTACTTACATACATAATATCATACAATTTAAACGTACAATTTCAAAATCGTGAGCTAATTAAATAATAGAACATTACTTAGGGTGGGACCACTGGTTTCCCCAAGGTGAAATGGCAAGGTGAAGTGAGTAAGAGCATGATAACACTAGTACTGGACTAAACAGTATTACTGCTTTAACACACTTAAACTAAATCAGCCAATTAGTTGGATCAGGTATGTTGGGAGCTAGGAAGCTATGCAGAGTAAGAGGTGCTGTAGGAACAGGGTTAGGAGGCAACTGCTACTTTGTATTTGTTGCTTTGCGTATTTGTAGAAAGGGGTGCTTAAACAGAAGTCTATTTATAGCTCCGTAATATTATGGCTCGAAGGCAACTGTCACTAAGGTGTGTTCAGGGAAGGTGATTTTGATCCTTCAAGGATGGGGGTTGGGGCGAAAATAGGGGGGAAGGTAAAGAATAACACACAATGCCCCTATGCTACATGATTTCTGAGTTATGTCGTTGCGAAAATAAAATGTGAAGAAAGTGGAAAAAAAAGTGGTTGTTAATCTGAGTATTGAGAACTGTTATGTCTGAAGACATCCTTCCATTTATTGATTACCTGCGTCGCCCCACCAATGTCTGGTCGGAGTCGGAGTAGCCAGATTGTGGGATGCGGGTGCCTGGAGAGGGGTGTTCTGCTTGCGATGCCACAGCGCGGGCCGTACGTTGGGGTGTGTGTACGCACACGCCACTCACCTGAAACAGGAGAAGGAGGAGAGTGTTTAAGGCTTTCATTCCTAGACAGAAGACAGGCAGAATTCCAAGAGGGAAACCAATTAATGTGACAGAATGTCCCTGAAACTTTCTCCCTTATTCAGCTTAATCGCTCGGCTTTACGCCGCAGCCTTCTCCTCCCCGTTTGTTTATTTCAGGGACGGGGTGACAATGGGATTTACATAACAAAACGACTCAATTGTCGGGCTCGTCAGCCACTTGCACTGTGTTCTTTCAATAATCATAACCCTCTGCAGACCCGCCGCGATTAAAGCAGCCTCTTGTTCCTCTGTTCTCCCTGATAAACGCCATTGTTTTTATATGCAACGACATCATAATAATAAACAAGGAGACCCTCTCTGTGGCGGGAAGATAATGGAAGGCTTCCATTGTTTTCAGGTGCAATAAAAATGCAAATGCCCGTTAATGTTTGGCTTGTGGTCTAATGAATTGCCACTGGTTTAATTTCCCTGGGGGACTGGGTCTCGGGCCTAATTCTGCCGTGTAATGTTAGCAGCTAATTGTGCCCGGCTGGCCATAAGTGAATGTACATGGCCAGGTACACAGGCTCCAGAATACAGATGGGACTGAAATTAACACATCTTGACTGCAAGTGGGTGGTAGGACACACACCCACACACACTGCAAACACATATGCAGCAATAGTGAAAATCTAAAGCATATGAAACAATGAGAACCTACACCCTGACAGTAATTTGTGGCACTCCTGGTCAAACGACTTTGATAATAATCAGTACACATCCTGTACAGAGATCACACCTCATTAAAGTACACAGTGAGGATTCCTAGCATTGAAATAATCATAGTTATTATCCCCATTTTGCTTGGCTATTTAAACACAATTACAAGATTATTAACACCATTGGCTGAGTAGGTGATTACATTTACATTCAGTTATTCTGTAGTTTGCACCTTTTCCATTATTCTACTAATTTTGATGTCAAACAAACAAAAACAAGGCAAAATGCCAGTTTCATCAAATTCAGTTCATTATAAACTAACTTTCATGCACAAAACTGCTATTAATTAAAAGGTTAGAATTCTGACTAGGAGTGAAAAATAACATGAAATAAATTTTTTTGTTTGCTGCTGAATTTATTTAGGTGAGCAAAGCTGGAAATGGCACAGTGAAACAGGAGCCGCACAAGGCTGTGTGTTACAGTGATTTCCCCTGCTTGATGTCATGCTTACCAGCAATGGGCAACAAAAAAATGTTATGTACACCTATGAAAATGTGGATAGGAGGTTTTCAGATGCTTCATGTCTTTCTGTGTCAGGACAGCTGTGTAGCCTGTGGCTGATATTTACTAAGTCATTTACTCCAGCATACTTGTATATACACAGCAATAGGGGTCATATGGCCAAAATATCACAATACTTCAAAACATTTTAATGATACACAAAATCTCAGGTTTGCTGAGATGGAACAGACGGAAAGCCTGTTAGAACATATTATTAACACAAGGATTCATTACTGTTTTACACACTGCACTGCATTATAACCAGGACAGCTTATTCTCTCTTTGTGATGATCCAGCTGGTCATTGCTCTTTATAGGGCCCATATCATATAAACTGTTTCGTTTCACATTTGAAAAAAATCCGCTGTTTATATGAAAAAGATGGGTTTTTCATATATCTGTTTTCAGCCTACAGCAGTTTAGCTCCACTTATCCACAGTGAAGTTATCAGGAGTTGCAGCTCAGCCTGCTTTTAAAATGAAGCACCAATCAGACTGGCCAGTCTGTACAGAAGTCATTTACATTTATACATCTTAAAGCTATATGGGGGGTGTGGATAAAGGCTTGTGTAGGATACTGGCCCTTTAAATACTGCCAATATCCATGATATGCTCATAAACGCATTTTGTGCCATAATTTGTCAACCGGATAATGAGTAAACTGTCCTAGTGTTCAGTCTAGTGTAAAAGCCTACGCATGCTTTTGTGCATTTACACTCATAGAGAAACCGTCTAATACTGCTGTTGAGTTTAGTGATATAATCATCAGCAGAAATCAATAAAAAACTCCTTCTAGTAGCCAGACTCCAGAGGGACCCGAAACACATGTAAAGGCAGACAGAGATGGGATTAGAGAGAGAGTTTGGTGATCGCACCATTTATAACACAAATTTAGTCCTGATGCAACACACTGTATTTCAGCGCAAGGCACAGACTCTCCCTGCAACACTTAGACAACGTACATACTGGTCCCACTAATTCACAACCACTGTGTACACCCTCTCCCTCTAATGCTCTCTCTGTCTCCTTGCTCTGGGGAAATCATTAGTGGCCAGCCTCTCCCTGCGTAATTTTGCCGTGTGCTCCTGCCCTTGATTAATGCGGCTGGGGGCGTGTGTTTCCCCTCTGCATTCTAGGGCTACGCGCTGGGCTCCAGGGAGTCGTGGCGCAGGGGAGAGTGTGTGTGATTGTTTCTCTCATTAGCAGAGCATCAGTAACAGTGAGAGGCGGCAGGCATGCTGCTGGATAACACACGCGGAGAGATAAGAGCCATATCAGCGAGAGGGCCCTGAAATATCCACCACCTTTTATCTGCACCTCACACACCCTGGCAGAGCAGGGAGAGAGAAGAGCGAGGCCAGACACATACACACACACACACACACACACACACACACACACACACACACACACACACACACACACACACACACACA
>JBBPDC010000032.1:2034817-2047357 GCA_037974485.1 Hemigrammopetersius urotaenia | reverse complement strand
AGCAGTTCTTATTGTCCAGGTGAGCCATGGTGGTGTGAATGGTGTGAGAGATGGCATCTTCAGTGGATCTATTGTGCAAATTGAAGTGAGTCCAGATTGGTCTCCATTGACCTCATGATGTGAAGTAAACACAAACTTTTTAATAAATAACATTCAAATAGTGTTCACATGCAAATCTTAACACCTTATAGGTTATTACTTACTCACTCGTTTTCTTTAACCTTCATCCACATTGGGGTCACAGAGTCTATCCCGGAGGCAACAGGCACAAGGCAGGCACAAACAACAAGCTCACACACTCAATTTAGAATTCCCAATTCACCTGACACGCATGCCTTTGGACTGTGAGGGAAACCAGTGACCCCAGAGAAAATACACACCGCTGTGAGAAGACACAAGGCCACACACAAGGCCAGACAGATTTTAACCCCCAATCCTGGAGGTGTGAGGCAACAGCGCTACCTGCTGTGCCACCATGGGGCCTCCTTATAGTTGCTTAAAAAAATAAAAAATATTGTGGCTTGGGCAAGAGTTGTAATAGCCTTTATGAAATCATTAGGCTTTAATTGACTCATTAGGACTGGTTAGGCAGGTCAAGAACTGTCATTAGTTCCAGAGCGTGATACATTTTCTGATCCTTCAAACCTTGTGTCTACACTCAGCAACCAGGGGCTGCTCTAAGCGGGATCTAAAAATGAAATAAACAGATGAAAGAGTCATCCAACAGAAACCTTGCCTTCACCACAGAGTTAATGTCTGCAAAGTATGCAAAACAACATCTAGATACACCAGACACATTCAGAAACAAGTGCTGTGGGCTGAGATGAAAAAATGGAAACTTTAGCCATAGTCACCGCAGGACTGAGTGAATGAATGCGTGAATGGCTGAGTAAGTAAAGAACTGAAAAGCCAGTGGTAACACACAATTTAAAAATTCTGTCTGGTTCATTAGTGTGTTGCCAAGAGAGGCTGAAGGTGATCCAGAGGAGCGGAGACTTTAATTAGGCCACGCTACTGGAGCGCTGTGACATCAGCATGCTGCTAAGCAGACTGTCTGCAACCACACGCATTAACTGCACCATCCATCTCACCCAGTGAGGCCTGGTCTCAGGGGCCCGAGCTGCTGCAGCAGCAGCAACACACTGCATGAATATTCTGTATATACTCTGTCTAGATAGAAATCACAGCTGAAGGCAATGTCATAGTTAGGGGTTAAGGTGGCCAGTAAATACTCCCACACACAGAGCAGCATCTTCAGGCAGATCCTTTAGCACAGATATTAAAGAAGCTTGTGTGTAAACTTTTGAGGAATTGAGGAACTATTGCTTTAAGACTGCATGGCTTTCCTTAAAATTCCTTCCAAACATGTAATTGATGTCAGTATTGCTCATATACAGTTTAGTAGTTTTATAATTTAAAAATTGTGAAACATCTACTGTATATCGCTGCAAGTATTGTGTTTTTGTAAGCATCAATAAATGTTCAATATGCACAATATTGTAATAGACTGTACCTCTACATGCACTGTCACTTCACATCAGTACAAAGCTACTTACTTTACTCTTACATACACTTGTCACTTTTTTCCTTTTCATTTTAATCAGTTCTTCATTAAAGTATATCAGATGAGCTTCTGGTGGAATTTCATAAATTTAAGCTATGGCTGAAGACATGGAGAAGGAATCTGGAACCAAACCTGTGTTCTCATTACTCATTAGCTCACAAAATATCAACAACTTTTTTTACAAACAAAACAAATATTAAGTTGTACTGCTTTCTTGCTTGTATGCATTTATTCAAATGTTAACTTTGCTTTAAAAAATGGTATTCAACTATTTGCATAGGCGCCTGAGACTTTTGTAGTTCTGTAAATGCTGAGTGGCTTGTTTTATTCTCATCCAACACATTTTATTGTTATGCTGACCCTGTATTAACATACAATAAAGATCTACTGTAATTTTAACAGGCAGTGGTCTGCTATTTGGGCTAAAAATACAAATGAGGGCTCGTTGGAAAGGTCTGCTGGAGGTCAATCGAAATGTGGAGTTTGAAGTGTCTGAGTGCTTTCCCCACCGAGATATGCAACTCAGAAGGTCGCAGAACAAAAGTATTGGGACACCGCGGTGAGGTGAACGGTTTTCGGAGAATAACCCTTGATCTACTCGGCTAAAAATACAAATGAGGACTTGTTGGAAAGGTCTCCTGGTCATCACTCGAACTGTGGAGTATGAAGTGTCTGAGAAATCGTGCTTGGAGCGTGGGGCTCAACCCTGGTGTGGAATTCAAAAAAAGTTCTTCCAGGTTGACTACAGCCTGCCTTGAGTTTCCTTGTGTGAAAACATCCAGAAAAAAAAAAAATTTATTAGCACAAAAAAGCAAAAAAATATTTGCAGTTTCCGCCTAATTGTGGGGATTTCCGAGCTCTCAAAATTGAGTTCGGTTCTCTGCGTGTGACTGAATCCACGACTCCTGATCCACGATTATTGTATTTTTCTTTCTTTTTTTCTATCTGTCTATCTGTCTGTCTGTCTGTCTGTCTGTCTGTCTGTCTGTCTGTCTATCACATAGATACATTGCAGATGTATCAACGACAAAAGGGAAATATCTGTCCAAGTAATAGTTCATTGTACTGTTTGTGTTTTTCATTGATTTTTTCAAATAAAACAAACCCCAACAAACAAAAATAACCATTTTTCTGGAGTGAAGATCAGTACTTTTAGGACAGCAGTCTTTAAAACCACGTTCTGGGACCTGTCTGGATGCTGGGGGGGCCTGTGAGGCTGTTGGGAATGCTTTTGCATATTGAAATCATGTCAAATTTTGTTGAACTGTAACCTTTTACATGTGCAAGTTCAGAGTCTGTATGTGATGCCTGGGGGAACTCTCAAAGTGGCTGGAACTCGAAATAAACTGCCAATAAACTGCCCAAATTGTAATGTGTCAGACTGACATCATCTCTAACATGAAACGGTCGGCTGTTAAATACGTGCTCTGGGCTGCCATGGAGCCATTCGAAAATTAGCATTGGTGTCACCGGCTCAATGAAACTAGCAGGTTTTTATGGCCTTTTTCCATCTCTACAGTTTAAATCAACTGTAATAGCAGCTTTCAGTCTTTCTTTCTATTTGCTAAGTTAACTGTTACCACTAAAGCATTTAGTGCCTTCCATAAGTGTGTAATTTGGCAGCTGGAGGACACACTGCTAATGTTGTGAACCTTATTTATAAGGTTTTAAGTAGATTGATTGTATTTTTGGCTTGCTGTTACTGTATCACACCATCTTGATAATAAAGATGATCAAGTCTTAAAATTGATTGTAAATTGATAATTATACTATGTTGTTTAGCATTTTATAATTTACCATTCCTCTGCCAGATTATTGAAATACTGAATAAACCATTAAAAATGATCGTTTAAATTATATCTTTATACAAAATAAGCCCTGCGATGGGCTGGCACCCTGCCCAGGGTGAGTTCCTGCCTTGCTCCAGTAAACCCCGGGACAGATTCCAGGTACCCGCAAACCTAGTAAGGATTAAGAAAATGAATGAATAAATGAATACAAAATAACATCAGCTCAATATGACAAGTGATTCTAAACGTTTAAGAGATCATTTATGACTTCTTCTTATGATCTACACTGAACAAAAATATAAATGCAACACTTTTGTTTTTGATCCCATTTTTCATGAGCTGAACTCAAAGATCTGAAACATTTTCTACATACAAAAGACCCATTACTCTCAAATATTGTTCACAAATCTAAATTTGTCTAATTTCTCCTTTGCCAAGATAATCCATCCCACCTCACATATGCGGCATATCTAGTTGCTGATTAGACAGCATGGATATTGCACAGGTGTGTCTTAGACTGCCCACAATAAAAGGCCACTCTGAAATGTAAATTCTCTGAAGCATTTGGAGACGGCTTATTGTAGAGAAATGAACACTAATTTCACGGGCAACAACTCTGGTGTACCTTCCTGCAGTCAGCATGCCAATTGCACGCTCCCCCAAAAGTGGCCTTTTATTGTGGGCAGTCTAAGGCACATTTCTGCAATAACCTCCTGTGAACTGAAGAAAAAAAGTGTCTTACAATGTAAATATCTTTGAATATATTTTTTCATTTTAATTTCCCAGAATGTCCACTCTAGAGGACAACAGGACGATCTCCATGTGAAAATAGAACTGAAAAAAAAATATGATATTAACCCAAGAACCCATTCAATTTGATCAAAACAATAAAATTCTGTATCACTCATCTGTTGCTTGTTGCTTGCAAGGACAACAAAACGTGTATTTTAGGTCAACAGTGAATTATAAGATAAATAGAACACCCTCTGGGTATTTTAGCTGTGATAGTCATGGAAGCATGTTTTATATTAGGTTAAAAAGAGGAACATCTTGCATTTGGTGCACCTCATGTATGTTTTGCCATTGCAGTCTTTGTTCCCAGCATGCAAACCCCTCACATGACCCATCACCGGAAAGCTCAGGATGTCCTCTACAGCAGTGGTCCCCAACCTTTATTTGGTCACGGACCGGTTTAATATCAGAAACTATTTTCACGGCCCGGCCTTTAAGGAGTGGCAGATAAATATACGTGTTTATACAAATAAATGATACGCATAAAAACTGGGATATTTTTAAAATATAATAATGGAGTATCTTTAAAATATAATAATAAGTGTAAATCCAGTGTGTACTTGCAGCTTTATTAACAGCATTTTTTTTAAAGCCAACAACATAACACGGGTAACATCCACGTTTTTTTTCTGTGCAGACCACGGACCGGTACCACATGACCCACGGCCCGGTACCGGTCCACGGCCCGGGGTTTGGGGACTACTGCTCTACAGAATACTATAGGGCTTGATGGGGTATCTCCAAATACTTAAGGAAGATACAGGTGAACAAAATGTCCATTAGAATCGACATAAATGAATGTTCTAGGTCTCAGGAGGATATTCCCGCTGTCTAATCTGCACCTTGATATGCCACACCTGGTGGGATGGATTATCTCGGCAAAGGAGAAGCGCTCCCTAACATAGATTTAGACAAATTTGTGAACAATATTTGAGAGTAATGGGTCTTTTGTGTATGTAGAAAACGTTTCAGATTTTTGAGAGCAAAAACCAAAGTGTTGCATTTATATTTTTGTTCAGTATGTTTCATTATCACCTATGCTTCACCTGTGCTGGTGCTAGAACTGCTTGGAATGCTGCTGTTTTGGTTGGTTTAAGTTTCATTTTCACTTCATCATTTTTCAACACCTCTTTATGTCTTAGAATGACAGCAGCTGTTTTTCCCAGTAATATGTGTGCATATGTAAACGGCAGAGTGATATATGTAAATGACCTCTGTTCTGATTGGCTGCCCTGTTTTGTATCTCCTTCCAAAACCAGTGTGAGCTGAAACACAGCACAGTGTGGCTCCAAACTTTAGGTAGACTTCAGTTGTATATATGAGAATGCGTTTGTTTTCATAACAACATAAAAACAATTCATTTAAACAAAAGAAGAACATTTCTGTTTTCCATTACATGGACCCTTTCAAGCTCTATAGTGAGGCCAGGTTAATCAAAACACAGAAGAAACTGAATTAAAAAGTAGATAACCTTACAATTATTACAATCAAGTTAAATATTGGCTCAGTGTGCAATGTGTAGATGAGGATAGAACATTGTGTTTCACTGGTGTGTGATCAGAAGCACTCAATGCTCTAACAGGATGAAGAGGGAGAAGTAGTATATTAAAGAACACACACAAACATGCACACCCTCACACACACCCTAACAGAATGTTAAACACATCCACTCAGACACAAACACATTTATTATCACTCACAAACACATTCTGTTTGAAAGGGACGAACATCAATATCACATGTCTGTACACAGACCTCCAAACGAGAAAAATCAAATAGGTGCATATTAATGCATTCAAATTCATGCAAACACAAACAGACATTAAAAATCAAGTACACGGAGAGGATAAATCACAAGAATATCCAGTATGTTCATATAAAAGGGGTGGCTCCTGTCCTACACAATGGGATTATTGAGTGCACAGACAATAAGAGGAACATAAAAACACAGAATGCCCTTTCCATGTCACAGTAAAATGCTGATGTAAACCTTTTCCAATATATTGTCATGAATTCTTTGGTAAAAAAGTACATGTAAATGCTTCTGAGTGGCACAGCTGTGTAAGTGTTAGAGTTATCATTAGGAGATTGAGAGTTCTATCTCCAGTGGAGCTGCACCTGTCCATGAATAGGATTTGCAGAGACCACAAAGGACCTTCGTCTCCCCACATCACTCACTACGATTTTCAGCACAATGGGTCTCGGCCAGTTGACATTACAGAATGGCAGTTATTGTTCTCCTCCAAGTGCATTGAGCTGTCTAAAGATATTGCATTATCAGCAGTAAAAAATAACACTGTACTGAGTTTTCCAGAGGCATGAACTGGTAGTAAGGAAGTGGTGTAGGAGGACCAGAAAACCATACAGAGCGCAAATGCCTCCAGAAACATTAAATGCTTATCACTGCATTGGTCTATTGATTAGTAAATAAAATAAGTCAATAAAATAGATCAATGGAAGGATGGCTGAATGGATATCCAGACAGACAGATAGATAGACAGATAGATAGACAGATAGACAGACAGACAGATAGATAGATAGATAGATAGATAGATAAAACTTCATAAAAGCAGCTAACATCTAATCTGTCTTATTCTAATACCCCATTTTTAGAGTGTGACTAGTGCAGTTTTGAATCCATGTTATGCTATCATGTATTCCACGGTTATTTACAGGATTCAGCGGCAGCCTTTTAGAAGTAAGCAGACCGTCTGCAGCTAAAATCTGTTGGATCAGGTTCTATTGAGAAAGATAATTGGAAAGAGAAAATCTCCTCATGCAACCTTTTATTCGTTTTTCTAACAGTTCATCTTAGTAAAAGGGTCATACAGATCACTGCACTGCTCTGTGCTCTCTTGGTCAGGGTTCCAGGTCTGTGGCCAGGTCTCATATCGAGTATCCTCTAATGGACTGAACAAGTATGCCTTACACAGCACAGACATGTACTGAAAAGAGAACTCTCATACATTTTAATGGATTACAAATTCCCTTTAATGGGGTACTGCTGTAAAGTGACCTCACTGAGAAGAAAACCCCCTCCTTCATAACGTTTTTATATAAAAGGAGGTGGGGGGTTGCAATATGAATTTCAGTTTCATGGGAAGGGTTTACGCTGATGAGAAACCGCTTTTCACTTAAAAGCAGACGAGGATCACGTAACATACTCTGCACTGAAGGACATACACAACAGATTACCCTCATCCTCTCTATTTCAATTTAGCTTCCAACTTTCAGCCACAAACCATCATTATGAAGAACACAGGAGAGGTCAGCTGACGTATCCATTAAGGGCTAAGTAATGAATACTTACTCAATCACTCCACTATCAGCTAAGAGACGCAAGGCTCTGGGACGCTTCGCAGATGGAAAATATCTGATTTCGACTCAGTCGGGTCATTTATCACTAATGCCAATGGGTGTGTGACCAACAAGCGCTGATGCACTGTATTCATGACGAAGAAAATACATGCGCACTAGCTCTGAGTATTTACTGGCATTGCAGAAGTGCAGGATGGTGTGAAGCATTAACAGCAAGCCAATAATACAATCAAACTACTTAAAAACCTTATGAATATGGAAGACTCTTCATTATAGGCATGTTTCCTGTTGCAGAGTGGTAAATATAATGTAACATTCAATATCAATTCAATTATTTATTTATGTTTACTGATTTCCAAAACATTCCAGACGCCATGTGGTGATCACACGTGGTTTTTTTTGGGGTTTTTTTTGGAGACCATGTCTTTCCTGGATGGCCCTTTTACATCCATGAATGAACAGCTCACAAAGTTTGTAGCCTCATATCGCCCTTGTCACAGCTGTTTTGGAACATGATGCTGGTTTTCATTTAAATCCAGGTTTTTATGAATCACTGCCTCTCTCTACCACTCTCTCAATCTTTTATGGACTCAAGGTTTGTACATCTATGACATCTTTTAAGGACATAATAAAAAGTAGGATTACCCTTTGCTTTAAGAACAACTGCTTTCTAAGATGCTGACTTGAACTGTTTGTGTGTGTAGTGGGACACTGGTCCAGAAAAGCCTTTCGTTCTTTGAAGGATGAAGGAGGGACTTTGAGGTCCTTTGCACTCGACACTCCAGAACCTCTCACAAAAGGTTCAATGATGTTTAGATCTTGTGACTGGGGAGACCATAAAAGGCATTGCACTACAAGAAGAGATTTTCCAAAACTGAAAAATGAAAGTATATTCCTTAAAACACTTACCATGCTACCATGCAACACTTACAATTTATTCAGTGAATTTACTTGATGACATTTAAGATAAATGTTGTCAAGTATATACTCTACTACCCCATACAATGAAATACACAACATGACAATGTGAGTGTGTGCTATTTCAGGCTAGATTTGTTACAGGATAAGATTGGATTCATCATTTTCTCCCAAAGATATTTAAAACAGCTATTTCTGCTGATATCAGCCCAGTATTAGATCAGTGCCAATTATCCTGTTTTTCATTAATCCACTGCTAAACCCGTTTAGCAGTGTGTGTGTAGGAACGTTATGATCTTGGAATATAAGAGCATTATGAGAGAACAATGTTTGTACCATAGGGTACCATTGTCCTGTAAAATGCCCTCATTTTCCTTGACCATAATGTGACCATACACAGCGATTATTGCACTAAATGACTCCCACTGTGCTTAACAGTTGGCAGCAGACACTGAACTGAAGGCATTCTTTGACTCCAAATTGTCCAGCTGCAACACTGTAGGGGAGGACAACTTATCAGACTATATTACTTTTTGCATTGTTATAGCCTCTAGGACTTCAGCTCCTTACACAGGCCTTGAACAGAGCTGTGCCGTTTTAATACATTCATCATTACCGTGATGCGTTACAGTGTGTTTCAATAAGATATCGTCAGTACTTAAAGAGCACTGACAAATTGCTCATTTATTTACAAGCAGAGCATAGTTAGTCCTGCTTAATTGGATTTATTGAAGTAGTTTGTGAAACATCATCTGTACAAACTGTATTATTTTAATTGTTGCTTTTTGCGGCACTGCTGGCTCTTTTTCGTCCCAAAGATCAGATATCAGATAATCTAAATATTAAGGTGTATCATATATAGTAATAAAGTGATACATGATTGCTATACATTCTAGCTTTGCAGCACGTTTGGCGTGCTGTTGTTGTGAGTGTGCTTATTCAATTCAGCACTATTTAGTAACTGTCTATGTACTGTATCAGTAAGCTTTACCTGAGACCACTGTTGTTCTTTGCCTGTGCATGTCTTCACACATTAAACACATCTGCACTTGTTTCTTCAGCTGTTTGACATCTTCAGAACTTAATTGACTTCATAGTTGGCTTTTCTGGAACATGGCCCATCAAAGCAGAGCAGCTTGATAGATACACCTAAACGGGAGTATTAATTCAGATTAGGCTTTAATCCATATATCCATGCATTAGCTGCTAGCTCTAAACCAGTTTCTTGTTATGGGCTACGCAGAAGCATTTCAGTAATCCCAGTGCCGCTGCACAGCCGCTTGGACATCAATCAGTGGTCCGTACACTCATTATCCCCGCTAGGCAGATCATCAATAAATTAGCCATGCAACGAGCCCGATCAATTTCCCTGATGGAGTGTCACCTCTAGCCGCCAGGGAGAGCAATGGGGAGAAGCGGCGCCACCTGGCCCATAGCTGCTAATACAGTCACTACCTGCAAGACAAGAGCGGAGCTTCATACATCAACTCTAAGTTATGTGCATTCCCAATGCCTCCATTGATTAGTACTAGCCATGGGTGCGGTTATTTGAATATATGGCTATCCAAACGTACTCTCCGTTTACTTAATGGAGAATTCTAATAAGGCATTAGTGCTTTGGAATAAAAGGCGATGTATTATATTCATGTATTGCGAAGACTTTGATGAATGACTAAGAGTGCCAGAGATTATCAGGACAAAAGCAGTTTATAGTGCTTTTCACATTAAGCAAATCGCAACACGTGAGAGGAACTACATGTAGAATTATTTGAAACCATAACATGAAACACCTGTGTCAGCAAGTTACAGGCCGGAAGGTCAAATAGTAATATGTCAGCAGAGAGGTAAATCATTAAATCAACCCCAACAATCAGGCATGGGCAGGGGTGGGTCTGCTGGGTGGACAGACAAGAGAAAAAAAGGAAAATCTCCTAGCATTGAGTAATTTGAAGGACTAAATGAAAATGTTTATAATAAAAGTGTGTTTTCTCCTTTTAAAAAACATACTTAAAGAAGTGTTCTTTTTCAATCATTCTTGTGTAAGGTACAAATCTTCCAAAATAATACATAGCAATGAAATACAGTTATTCAGTTATCTTCCATATGTGGGTATAGACGGCAAATTATTCTAGCAACATACAGGAAAATGAATGCTAGTTTTTTATTTATATGATAAATAGACATAAAATATGTTCATATTCTCATACTACTGGTTCAAAAGTGTGGGCATTCAAATACCAAAACTCATTGAAAAGTCCATCTCTACTTAGGACTGAAAAGCTTATGCTGGATTGGAGTCAGGATCACTGAGAATATGTAACTAAAGAGTCATTCCGGCCCACCTGTGGAGTCTGTGGTTGCAGGGTTAGGCCAAACCAGGTTGAGGCTCCAGGGTGTTGTAGAGCTTCATGCGGGAAATGTGGCTCACACTCTAGATGGGTGGGGAAGCTTAAGGGGGTGGTGTTTCCAGTAAGAATAGAGGCAGGGTTCTGGTAAGGCCGCGATAGCATCATTCAGGCCACAGACAGGACAGAGTGCTGGAGCATCAGACGAGGGCATTAAGTTACTCACTTACTCAGGCCATTGCTCATCTCCACTGGTTTCTATCACTCCCAGACAAATGGACTACAACAGGCAGACAGATACTCGATCTAAACACAGGGGATCCTGGGGATCTGATTTGGCCAAGACTGCACAATATGAACAAAATATTACTGCTACAGTCGTATTGCTTCAGATTGCAAATGTGACAAGGTTTGCAATATAAAAAAGACTGATATGCATTGATTATTTGATGATTAACATGAATAAACTAACTCATCAAAACACCCGCAGAAAAACATATCTCATAACTGTGGGTCCTTATTTGTAGCAGGGCTTTATAAGCCTTGGTTGACAGCCTACTGATTTCTGTGAAATCAAATTACATGTTTCTACATACAGTAACCCAGTTTTACACGGATCAGGAGTCGCGGATTCAGTTTTATGCGGAAATCCTCACAAAAACAAATAACAAAACTGCAAATATACACCTTTTTTTGCTTTTTAGTGGCATTAAATATATTTTTCTGGATGTTTTCACACAAAGGGATTCAGGGCAGGCTGTAACCGACCTGGAAGCACTTTTTTCGAATTCCACACCAGGACTGAGCCCCAGCGCTCCAAGCGTGATTTCTCCACAGTGCAGGCACTCAGACACTTCAAACTCCACAGTTCGATTGATCTCTAGGAGACCTTTCCAACGAGCCATAATTTGTATTTTTAGCCCAAGTAGATCAGGGCTTATTCCCTAAAAACTGTTCCCCTCACAGCAGTGTCCCAATACTTTTGTCCGGGTTGCATATATCGCAAGACAAATATGGGTTTACCTTTACATTTTCTTTAAGAGAAATGTATTAAACTGAGTTTAAAATGAAATTAAAGTGTTCTGGGGGCATATTTAGGGTTTACACTGTAAAAATAGGCTTTTTTTTTTACCAAAATACATCAACGTGGTTTTTCACTCTACGTGGGTGCTCTTGGAATGTAACCCCATGAAGGGCGGGGGGTTACTGTAGTTCATTCAATAAAATCTGGGATTTTTGTGGTTAAGCTCCGTCAGTACTACTAACCATTTTACTCACAATGAGTAGGGACCAAGTCTAAAAGAGAAAATGTGAAACATTTCTGGTCGACATCGCTGTAATATGAAGTCATAACTGAATACAAATGGGGGCCTAACGGTGGCTGTAGCTCTATGCCAGGGCTACCAAAAGATTCACTGCAAAACTGCAACATACAAAATAAAATCTATGCTAATATTGGTTAATCGTGGGAACTATATGTTAGTATTATCCTTAAGATATTTTTCCTTCTTTTTGACATTTTTTACTGAAATGAAGGCCTAGCACTAATAGCCTCAACCCTCTACAGACAACAGCACAAACTGACACACTTTATGAATACTTGGAGGTCTTTTATACAGTAAAAGACCTGGGCGTAATATTAGAGAGTAACTTGTCTTTTGAAAATCATATTTCTAGTATCACAAAAACAGCCTTTTTTTCCATCTTAGAAATATTGCCAAGCTTAGGAGTATCTTATCCATATCTGACGCAGAAAAGCTAGTTCACGCATTCATGACCTCCAGACTGGACTATTGTAATGCATTGTTAGGTG
>JBBPDC010000032.1:1979815-1996658 GCA_037974485.1 Hemigrammopetersius urotaenia | reverse complement strand
TATTGTACAGCACTTTGGTCAGCCTTGTTGTTGTTTTAAAGTGCTTTATAAATAAAGTGGAATGGAAAAAAAAAAAAAAAAACCAAGCCAAAACCGACTGAATTGTTGGACCAGATGAGGTTAAAGCACCAAGAGTTCTGAATAAAGAAAGGTCTTTTGTGAATGACTTTCTTATGTCACTTAAATAATCACTATATTTTACCATATTTCTCTTCTTTTGAACTAATCTGGGCAGTCCTAATTTTGGGTTGAGTTCCGCTTTGTCCATCTGCAGTGCTCTGACTAATGTGGGTTGTCCTGCCCTCTCACTTTTTCCCTGAGGTGTCTTTGCGTTGGAGTCAGAAAAACGTAACAAGTGAAAGCTTGTGAATGACAGAATACTAACTGTCCCGTTGTCCATTCACTCTTCCAAACTCCCACACCAGTGAATAATAACTTTCACTTCTTACTACCATATAAAAAATGAAAAATGTTTTCCCAGTGTCTTGGACATACAGGGAATAGTCAAACATGGGCTTCAGTCATGCTGCAAGATGGGAGTGTTGGGCTGAGGGTTGTCAATCACATGTGCAATCAAATTAGAATATGAAGATCATGCCCAGACAGTTCTCATATACATCTGTTTTTCATTCACAATACAGTTTGCCCATGGATCACAAGGGAATATGATCTTGGCTCATTATTCTGTTAAACTGACCACAGATATATCTCATTAAACATAGATGTTAAGAGACAGTCCCCTTATCTGACAGAATGTTGCAGCCTATCAGTTTTTTGCATCTTTGTCTCTCAGCTTCCTTTCCATTGTAAAATGGCTTGTAAAAATATGACAAATTAAAAACTAACCTTTACAATAATTGATAATAAACATGCAAATATTATTAATAATACCAATGACTGCACAGGAGCATTATGAATCTGAAGCCTGCAACGTGGACTCTGGGGCAACTATTCAATGTAGCAGAAATGGAATGCAATGCAAGGTGATGACTAATGTGACCTGTGAATCCTGACCTCCTACACATGGAGGAGAAAGAGAGAAAGAGAGCAAATAAGTGAGAGAGAGACAGGGAGAGAAGGAACAAAGGATGGGTGAAGATGTTTTTTCGCTTTGTCCTCAGGCCTTTGGCTTCACTACGGTAAGGTGGCTGACTTCATGTGTTGCGTAAGGTACTCAATAATGTAAAGTGCCATAATGAAAAATACATTTACTGGACTTTAAATATACGAGCTGCAGTGGGGCAGAAAGAGGGCTCAAGGTTAAGATGACGAACACATACAACTACCACTGAGGGGCCAAGAGGTGAATAAAGAGAACCGTAAGTGAAAGTGAAAATCTCCTGCCACTAAATGTGAATATGTAATACAGCATACTTTTAAAATAGCACTAACTGAACATACAGTCCATTCATTTTTCATTTTAACCACTATGTTGAATGAAAAGTGAAATAAAACTGCACCCCAAGCACCACATATGCAATTTGACAGAATCTTTTTGGACCAACATTATGAAGTCCACTGACCTTATAGATCTCCTACATGTGTGCGCAATTACAGACTGCAGCCCATCTGTTGTCATGCATATCTGCCCTCAGGCCACTTTCTGACCACACGGACAACCAGATAATGTTTGTGCTGTCTCTCTCCCAACAACATTCATCAAAGAGTGGTTTTATAGCCTGTAACTGTCTATTAATGAAGGGATAAAATGACTAACACAAACCGTGCATCAACAGATGGACTATAGCGAGCATGCAAGACCTTGGAACGGGGGTCTGGTGAGTGTAAACATGGACACGATGAGAGGAAAATCCTTGACAATAATCCAAGACTGCATTGCTGAATCAGTGAATGAACGAAAGAAAGATCAAGATTCACTATATTCTTTGCTCCCTGACTATGTTTGTTTTAATGGAGAGGAATAAGAGGTACGGTTTGCTGGAGGTGGAGGAGGGGGTGACAGTAGTGCGCAGTGGCTTGGGTTTGATGACAGCATTTCAAAAAAGCTCTTTGATTTGAACGCAGCGATCTGCTTCCTGTTTGTTTACTGCGGCGCGATTCGGAAAAGAGATTCGCCAGGAGGCTTCATCATTAACGAGTGCCAGCGCTCAGACGCAGGACAGCACCCTGATACAAAGCTTCTTTCAAAAAAGAGCTGAAGGTTTTCAGACTCTTCACATCTGCTAAACTACACTGTAATGTAAACACCCTTCCCTTACAGCCTGTGTCACGAAGCCTAATTGCTATACAAGCTGTTCCAGTCATGCCGGCAGACAGTGAGCCTATGAGTAATAATTTAGCATCACTTCAAAACGTTCCTCGTTTTCAACGCTAACATTACTGATATGGCAATTTGAGAAAACTGAGATCACTCATCAGGAGAAATGCAAAAATAAGTTACGCTAAAATGCTAGTGCGTTTACTTTTTAATACTGAGCAAAATGCACAAGTCGGCAAATTGTCAGCACACCTCAGAAGATGGAATGAGTGTGAATGAATCAAAGAGAAAGAAAGGAAGAAAAAAAGTGAAAGAAATACGAATAAAAATAATAAAATAAACAATTACAAAGCAAAAGTTGCAAGAAAGAATGAAAGAAACAATACTGAAAGAAAGCAGGACTTAAAAGAAAGAAATGTCTGACTGAAATAAGCAAACAAATAAGGATGTACTGCAATGCGGTAATGTGATGAGAAAATAAGTGGATATCAGAAGGGTCCAAGCAGGATGTGACAACTGGTTAAAAGCATAAGAGGTCACATAAGGATTTTTGAAGATGTCTGAGGAACAGAGGAAAGCGTGTTGTAGCTTGTTGTGGTGATATGTTACAGCTAATTTGCTTGAAACCGGTTAAGGAGCATCTATTTGTCATAATGAATGAACCTACAAAATGTCATTAAGATTGGTCTTTCACAGATGTACTGCCTGCTGAATTTGGGCTGGTCAGTTGAAGCATCCCCTATTGAAAAAAGATCATGAATTTGCCTTCCACAGAATACCATAGTGATGTAGCATGTCTTACTTGGTGAATGGCTTAAATACAGAGAAAGAATTTAGTGCTGTGGTGTGTTCAGTGCTCTGATGCTATTCAGTAGGTGGCGCTACTCTACAGATGAACTCTGGTCATGCACCTCCCAGAGGCCAACTTGCTACACAAATTTTAAATGCTTATCAAGCTACTGCCCAAGAAGTGCTTTGTGTCTACCAACCATGTAGGACTACAAGAAACAGTCACAATGAAAGAAGTAAAGAAAAAAGGAAAGAAAACAACTGAATAAAAAAGGAGGGAATAGTTAGAATGAATGAAGAACAACAATAAAAGAAATAAGAGAAGGAAAAAGAGTAATAAATAAAAAGAGAAGACACCTAATGAAAACAAATGACAGAAAGAAAGAAAAAAAAAGACAGAAAGAAAAGATAGGAAAGGCTGCAAGATGAAACATATGAAACAAGTGTATTTAGTACACTTTTTATCTTTTGCTGTGAGTTCTATTGCTTTTTCCAAAGTGTTCTTAATAGTCTCCACCAGACTGAATGTCACAATAAAGCACTTCATTATCACCATCAAGAAATCAGCCCTCGCCTCCAGAGCCGGCAGATACAGACAGGAGCCACACACACCCAAATTAAACTCTGAGAGTTGGTCGCTTTTCTTTCTGTGGTGATAATGTGGCTGCTATTGAAGCCTTCCAGAGCCTCAAAATGCAAATGCGCCCCATGCAGTGCGAATGGTAACCGCACTATCAACAGAGAGGCAGGCGCTGAATTTAGGGAGAATGGGCCAAATCAAACAGCAGCCGGACGATTAGACGCACAAACGCCAGAAGCATGCAGGACAGCGAGCAAAAAAGAGGAGCAAAAAAACCTCACAAGAAAAGTAAATGGCAATATTAAGCTGCAGAAAGCATGTGAGGATGGCTGAGAGAAATAAGCCATGGAGAAAGGGGAACAGGCGCGTAAATGGAGGATTTACAAGTGTTGCTGGAGGATTTGTAACACGACCACTGCTACACGCTCCTGTGACAGAACTGGGACATAATATGAAGGGAACATGGCGGCACACATCTGATGGGGAGATTTTGGCCAGCAGACACGCAAGCGTGGATGGGTATTAGAGCTAATCTGCATAAACGAAAAGGTGAGGAGTGGTAGTCCTGTTATATGTGACACTTGCCCTTAGCCACTAGGGATGCTCTCAGTTGTGTCTCTGAGGGCCTCTCTCTCGCTCTCTCTCTCACACACACTCTCACCATCTGCTTCTTCAGGACCAGAGCTCCAATATCCTGCTTCACTGCCTCACTCTCATTCACAAACCACCACCATCCAAATAGGCTAAAGTCTCACAGACTAATTGCTGCACCACAATTAATGCAGCATTCCTGGTGGATTTCCCATTAGGCGGAGGAGCACCTGGTCCAAGAGGAGATGAACGCCAGCGTGTTCTTTTTAGAATTAATGTTCCTACGGGCTTTGAAGGAACAGTTCAGCAGTAACTCTAATGTATCCATTTTAAATTGCAAAGCCATTTCCATATTCTGTTTACAAACAAACACTAGAACCGAATAGTCCCCCAAACTGTATCACCCAAACTTCTCTCATCCTGTTTAAACCGAGTGAAGTACAGACTTGTTAATGTGGTGTGACTATGAATAAATCACTATAAATCACTACAGCAAGCCATTTCAAACAGTTGCAAATAAGGACTAATTCCTAAACCACATCCATACGTCTTAACAAAGGGCTGGATGCAGTTTGAGCAGGTTGAGAGACACCTGGGGTGACTAGTGACTGCCTCATAAGTGAACTAAAGAATCAGAATTAGGACTCCAGACATGTCTCAACTACATCTGGGGTACGCTGAAAAAACAGTGTATATTTGATTTTCCACAGAACTATTCCTTTAATGGTGCAAGGCCTTAAATATACTCAGCTTGAACTAACTAACAACATGATCGAATGTCTGTTCTCTGCAGCGGCAGCAGTGTCACTTCTCCTGCACGAGGGAAATCCTCTCCTGTGCTCCCCGCGGGTCTCTCCTGCTGACAGTAACAGTGTGGTGCTGGGCCTGAAATATGGTCCTACTATATCATATCTCTGCGCGTATCGGGCAGCTCAGCGCCTCAACTAACACCACTGTGGTTTGCACAGTTACTTCTGCAGTCTATTATTTGCCTGTATTTACATAGTTACATAAGCAACTATGTAGTGTTTATGTTTAATTTACATGCTGCATCATCGTGACTGAGTGTCTACTTTTGGTAAGAATTTCTTTTTAAAATTACAGATGCATAAAGATGGTCAGAACATTGGTAGACAACTGCCTAAAAACGATTCATCGGCATAGGACAGCTGTTTAGATTAGACTGCTGCTTTAAACTGATATTTTATGATGTTTTTTGGGAGCAGAACATTAATGTGAAACTGGGTTAGTGTGCAAAATTGTCTTTATTTTATTCATTCGAAAGAATTTGCAATCCTACAGATATGGGTTATATTTCTCTGTATTGGCTTTGAGCATCAGACCCAAGTTTTCATATCAGAGTGAGTATTAAAAAAAAACACAGTAAAAGATAAAGGATGGATTTTCTTTGGAAATTATGCTGAAAGCAGGTATCAGTGATGGATCGACATCAACAGTAAATGTTAAAACAGATATCAGAGGAAAAATCTGGTTTGAAATAGCACATTTCACTCTGCTGTGTACTAGTTCCTGTGAGGTAGTAGAATGTCTGAGTGGATCTACTTTTCATGGCTATATAATGTGGGGCCCAGCTGCCAAAACTGCCCTGCAAAGCCTGACAGCACATTCAACTTACACTTTAAGATTAGAAGTGGGAAATGAGTAAATTAAATTAGATGAGTGCTGTCGTTGCACTGTGGCCAGTCATAATCCTGCCCATAATCCTTTATTGTTTGTACCCTTATTTCCAAAGCCGACAACAAATAAAAATATGAGCCCGTGCTTGAAACTATTGTTTGCAACTGAATAAGAGCTAAAAAAGACTTTTTTTTAAATGTGATGCACAGTCAACAAAAGTAAGATAAAGATCCAAACTCACAATTCATGCCTGCTGTGGCAATGCAGACTATCTTCAAGTTTGCTAGTATTGTTTTTCTTCGAGTGTGTGCATGTCAGTTAATGCTGTCTTCACTGGGGTAAATCTTGTGCCTGTCAAGAACAAATACATGCTTTATCTGGAAGGGTGTTGTTGGCTCACTGATGTGTTTTGTCAGAGTGGCATTTGATTCCTTCATGTAAACCCAAATCCATTTTTTATGTCATATGTTTCATAAATATACAAAACTTGAAAACATAATTTTCCATTCAGCAGCACAAGCCTCTTACCCGGTTGAATCCCTAATTTTACTTTATTATCCGAATATACAGGCAGCCCAAGTATCTAACTTCATTACTTAAGTACAAATACCACTAGCCAAATGATACTCAAATACAAGTGAAAGTCATACAGTCAAATTTCACTTAAGTAAAAGTACTTGCTTCCAAAAAGTATCAAAAGTACATATTTCACTGCATTGTTGATTTATTTACATACAATACTTAATGCATCTAACCTGCTTCTAGAAGATGTAGCATCAGGAATAAGGCAGAATGTTACAGAATGAAGCACAACCCGAACTGATAAAGAAAATAAGTCTTATTTTTATTAATTGTACACTACACACCTACACAAAAGGTGTGTGTATGTATTATATATTCGCACGGAGTTCACAACTGAACCGCTGTAAATGCAGCTGGAATCAACAAAATTAACACATCCAGCCAACTTTACATCACAGGTCCATTACAGTGGCTATAAAACAGCAATACCACTTATGCAAATATGCAAAGCGGCTGACTTTGACATCAAAACAAACATTTTTCAGTACTTTCCATCTCACATGTCTCTAGTGATAACAGTACAGGCAAATCTCGGTGTGGTCATATTAGTCAGACTTGTAAAAGTCCTTATCTTAGGCAGAAGTTGGTTCTCAAACTTGCAAGAGTTAACTGCCCGTCTGGTGTTGCAGTGTTAGAGTGTACAGGCGTGACGTAACACTACTGGTGATTCCTGATAGGTTGTCATCTGCTAAAAAAAACAGTCACATTTTAGAAAAGTGAGACAATAACGCCCACTTTCAGAACTGAGGATAACGAGTAACCTTGACAGGAATGTAGTGAAGTGACAAGTACGGTTTTATCTTTCAAATGTAGTGAAGAGAAAGTTATAAGTTCCCAAAAAAAAAGATTACTCAAGTGCAGATACTTAAGGACAGTACTCAAGTAAATCTACTTCGTTACTGTACACCTCTGCGAATATATTATCACATGCCACAGGATATGCATGTCAAGCTGTTTCCACTGAAAGGAGGGCGTTAAAGTGGCCATGAGGGTGTTAATCCAACCTTAAATATCTGCACTGGCATCAGAAACGACAGAGTGGTCTTGTGTGTAATCTGTAGTTTGTTGCACCAAAACATTTTCAGCTACTTATGCTCTGCTTATGAACACATGTTATGGGTCAAACACTATAGCAATTGTAACATTAGTTCTGCATTACTGAGAATCAATTTCAATTTTTCACAATTTTTGAAAAAAAATTCAAAGTGTACATCTCATAGGATAAAGGCTTGACAAAGCAGAGTGTGTGTGTGTGTGTGTGTGTGTGCGTGCGTGCGTGCGTGCGTGCGTGCGTGCGAGAGTACTGCTGAGCTTTTGCCCAAGAGGTGCCACAAACGTAGTTCTAACACTCAGATGTCTGTAAAGACTTTGAGTAGCTGGATCAGATTAGATTAGGTTTAGAACTAAAACCTGCAGGGGGGCAGACGTCCAGGAACAGAGCCGGTTAGGCATCCCTGCTCTACTGAGTGCGCAGTCTTTCTAGCTGCTCTTTAAGCTTCTCTCCCTCCTTACCACAGCTCAGAACCCAAGAAGAAACAGATCGCTTCGAGGCTTATACTGACTAGATCCAACTCCACTGAGACTTTACACACCCAGTGAAGCGCTGAAGACCCTGCAGTGGCAATACGGCGAACACACCGCAGCTACAAAAATAACCATCAAGTGACTGAGTTAGAAAACTAATTATGAGTTGATTGAAAAAGATGCCATAATGGCCGGTTTATTCACACTCATCAGGCAAAAGATACACGAAGGGCTTGTTTGTGAGATGACGCAGACGCCTCTGCCATCATTAGGTTATTAAATTTGCCCCAGGCAGGGAGTAAACAACCTCAGACAGCTTTCCCGGCTGCTTCGGCTTTTCGCCATTCAGGTCGTTTTTGGGTTATGGCAAAACTTAGACAGAGAACTAAATTGCTCCACTGAGATTTTGAGGGAGGTGTTATTAAAGAGGAACATGTCTGAAAAGGAGAACATGGATACAAAAAGGAACCTGAGTCCAGAGTAAACGTAGGTTTTGCACTAATGAGGGTAAAAAAAAAAGAAGAAAATAAAGTGCTGAGGGAGCAGCTAATTGCCTGTGTCTGATTGCTAAAGGTGGAAAGTAGTAAAGGAGTGGAGTTCACAAACAAAATTAACAGCACAAACACGGGCCAAATGTTCACCTTTGTGAGCGGCGTACTGTTTCTGTAGAAGCTGCTAGGGCTTTAGTTCAGTCCATAACTATCAAAGCACGATCAAAATAAGTAAACATACCCCAGTGATGAGGCTCATTTTTCCTAGCTCTTGCCACCATTGTAGTTTTATAAAGCACGAAGCAGCACTGCACATAAAGCGTATTTGGCTACATTTATCACAGGCATTTTAAAAAATAGACATTCCATGTTAAAGCTTGATATACACATTTTAACGAACAAGAGAGCTGATTGGACAATTTACCTTTAGACGTTTAAAAAATACAACTTATATAGCAGAACTTGAAATATAAACATGGCTCCACTGAATACAAATGAAATTAAAAGAAAAAAAAACTCCAATTGGCCTTTACATCTGTAGGAATTATTATTCCTATTTTTATTAACATGCTCACTGGTTCACTTTATTAGAAACCTTTTATTTCAAATTTAACTTGCTGGTGTATTAGACTGTCAAGTACAGTTCACATTAGCTCTCAGTGGTCAGATCAGTGGTCTGACCTCAAAACTACTGGAGCCAGATATTTTTGGGTGCTACCATTTGGTGCAGAATTGTTCACCGCATCAATAATATTTGATCAGAACCGGCCCTGCAGTCATAAGCTCACCAGCAAAGAAAGGAAGAAAGAAAGAAACACATACAGAAATACAAAGAGAGAGAAATGAATACAGGGGGCCCTAAAACTATGTCTGGAGTTCACGACGCTCACTCCCATAACTAGTTTGGTAGTGCACAGTGGAAGAATATGCAGTATTTACAAAATACGCTGTAACGCGGCGTGAAGGAGGGAGTTGGCGTCCACCATTTTGGACTGTTAAAAGCGTCAGTGGTTTTACACTCACCATATAGATTATGGTTTTACAACTGTGTTAGTTACTTTCCTGGATAACTCTCCTCTGTAGTCTACACTGGCCCGAATTATGAAAATAAACCAAAAAATCAGGGTTAGGGTTCAATAGCAGTCATTACGCTCAGAAATGAACAGGGTAGTGGACGGCTGAAAAACCGTGCATGACAACAGATGGGCTCTACAGCAGTGGTCCTCAACTCTCCTCCTGGAGATCGATCTTCCTGCAGAGTTCAGCTCCAGCCTAGAGCTAACATGCCTGATCCAGCTGGTCAAGGCCTTCTGAAGAGACTGCTTGGTTGAATCGGGAACAGAAGACAAGAGTTCACACTAAACACTTGGTGATGCCTTGCCTGCAGTCTGAAACCGTGCACCTATATGGAGCTCAAAGGTAGATGTGGCTCGACCAATGGCAGGTGAGCTTTAAATGTATCAAACTCCATTCCAATTCAGGAGACAGGGCCTGGTGCTAGTGACATATTTAGTCTGTAAACGATGTTCAAAGGGATTTAAGTATACGTGATCACACACAACAAAAATAATTTAATATGCATTTATAATGCAACATAAAGCACATTGCTATGCAGCACTAAAAATGTAAAAAAGAGTAATAGAAAAAATAAATAAAAAACATAGATAAGATGGATGGATATAGTAAAAAAACATAAAAATGGGTAAATATAATACATTAATCATGTAGAGGTAGTAGAGGGTGTATTACTGAATATATAGAATATAGAATACAATTATTTTCAAATCACTGACAGTGAATGCTGAAATTTAACTGGTAGTTCATTTCATAAAAAACAAAAGGCCACTTCTTCACTCCTATTAAGGTCTTCTACTCATTAAAAAGGCACTAGACCTTCAGTGCAGACCACTTCATGATGCATCTGTCTGTCAATACAACAATGTTCTCAATCGTGAAAGGGCACAGTGTTCATTAGCAAATTAAACAGAAAGGGTGGAAACAGAGGTAATACGTCCTCTTAAGAGTCTGCACACAGAGCGCAACAATGATAACTTTATCGCTAAGGTACTTAAACATAAAGACAACTCACACGCCAGGTCCAATTAATCTCTGTTTTACTTACTGCTTACTGAAGGCTTCAACTTCAGGAGTCTACTGAGTGTGAAACTGGGCAGCTTTCTTGACCAAGCAGCTTCTAGCAAGACTGCTGCTGACCAGGGAATGGGATGGTGGGGCTGGGGTATGTGTGTTTTCCACTGGGCCATAATCACAATGGTTTAGGGGGCCCAGAAGCGCCCAAATTCTTTTTTATGTGGAAGAAATGTTGGTTGTCAGCAGCACAGCCCGGGGCTAAAAGTAGTGCTGACCTATTGTGCTTGTTTTCTTTCTTTATTTCCTCCATTCTTCTCTGTTACTCATGATAGACTGAGCGAAGCTTACCTAAATGTGATGCATCTTAGTGCCCCTGTATATCTGCCCAAACCACCAAAAAGTGTTATTAAAATGTCAAATTACTGTGTGCTAGAGGACTGTGGTCCAGTTAGAAGCAGCAGAAAAAAAATTTAATATCTATACATACAGTACTGTGCAAAAATCTTAGGCACCAGAGAAAATTATGCTTAAAAGCTGTTTACTGCTGGGCAGTGGTGTTAAGTTAGTGTTAAAACATTCACATTACAACAAATTCAAACATTAATACAGTAAATGGTGGTTTTATGTGTGGCAAAGTGTTCGCTTAACCATTTCCAGACCTCTTTTCTCATGGAAGCCCAGTTTTACTTGCAGCTCCATCAAATCCCTGGTTTGGCTCTTTTTACTGCAGTAGATTAAATTAGATGTTGACTATGGAATTGTATTCATTCGCCCAATGACTGAAGTCACTGAGCAGAAACCCTGATCCAAAACTGTGTTCTTCTAACCAGCTCACAGAATATTGACTATTTTTTAGAAAAAAGAATTCCTGATACTTTTTACTGCTTGCTTGTTTGTTTGCATTTATTTTTGCTGGCAGACAGAAACCCACTGCTGATGTAAATGACTTCAAACAATTTACACAGGTGCCTAAGACTTTTGCACAGTACTGTATATTTTTCAGCACAATATTTTATTAATACAACAGTGCCAATTATTAATATTTAGTTAGTATAATTTGTATATTGATGGTATAATATGTATTTAATACATTTTATTTTGGCACCTACATGCCACTTCACTCCTGAATGTCCACAAGATGACACAAGGCCTCATTTCAAAGTGGAAATCAGAAAGGAATATGAAGATTCAAGTGAGCTGATTTGAGTTGTGTCACTTTCCTTATGACCTTTAAAGTAATAGACGGCAGAAATAAATCCCAATACATTGCAGAATTAAAACACAATAACTGTTGTATTGTCAAATGTAAAGAATCACAATAATATAGTATCAAGGCACAAATACTGAGATAGTGTTGAATTGGCGTCATTTTTATGCATTCGATTTCATGCAGTCTCTCAATCTCTCTTTTTACTTTGCACATATGCTCTCTCTCTTTCATGTTCTCCTTTTCCTCCTTCTCTGAAGGTGAGCTGGGAGTTTGAGAAGTCAGTCGGTTTGCCCCTCAGTGAAACCATGGATGATGAGAAGAGTTTGTTGGGTTGGTGGGAAGGTCACAGCAGATCTTCCCTCTAAAATGTGTTAAGCCATGAGAGGAGCTAGAAAGTGCAAGGCTGACAGCTGGAGCAATTGTTCTCTGCTCAGTACAATCAGCAATTCAAAACAAAACAAACTGATAATAAACACTGTGTATATTTTGCAGGTCTGTAAAATACCAGTTTATCCCAGAAGGACATGTTCCATCACTTCAAGCTCCAAATCAACAAATCAAGTACTATAATAAAGTAATAATAATAATAATCCATCTCAGTTAGTGTGGTGCACGCTTCAGGTACAGGTACACACACACACACACACACACACACACACACACACACACACACACACACAGACCCCCAGCACTTACTCCTCTGGGAGTGAATTTAGAGGGCGAGAAAATGGAAAAATCCAACACAACTCTTCTTTTATATTACTGTCTTTGATATAAGGATTACATGTTAATTTGTTTTTTAATGAAAAAGAGAGGGTGTGAATTAGCCACGAAGTGCTGTCCCTAAGCAGCCACACGCAGCCAAGAGCAGAAACCCAAATCTCCCTTTGTCCCAGCCTCAGGGATTAAGCTGTCTGTCAAACTGAATGACGTGCAGAGTCCAGAGAAACCTCACTGATTAGTATTGCTAATTTTACTGTCAAACGCTGCAGCATTTTAGCAATCATCAATTAAGGCATTTAACACATTAGCTATGTGCATTATTTATTCAGGCAATGATTTATCAGGAGGAAAAGCACTACCTTGAGGATGAGTAAGCAATGCAGGATCAAAAAAAGTAAATGTCATAAAAACAGGCATTTCCAACTGAGATTAATTTTTTCATAAATTAGATAATCTATTAAAGGGGCCCTTCGCTTATATGTTGTTTAATTTGGGGGTCTCTTAAGATATTTGTGCTGAGCTTCAGAATTCTGTCATAATTCATTGCCACATGGCCATTTTTCTAGTCTGTTTTAATGCTTAAGAATTAAACAAGCTGTTTTTTTATCACTATATCTTTAGGACTGGCATGACTTCTGTTGGTATTGGTTGCCAGGCACTGTGCCTCATTCAAAATGCAGCCAAAACTGAAACACTCCTAATAAGTTCAGCATGAATGGGCGGTTCCAAACGCTCATGTAAACATGAGTTTTCAAGACATCACAAAAACTATACATCCAAAGTGGACATTTTGAAGGTTAGTTTCCATATAAAACTGGTTGGGCAGTAAATGGTACATTAATCACGTAATCCTTCCCACCGTTGTTGGTACCCGGAGCCTATCACAGGGTCTATGGGGGTGAGGCAGGGACCCTACACCACTCAGTCACACCTACAGTCAGTTTAGAATCCCCAACCCTGGAGGTGTAAGACATTAGTGCTAACCACTGCGCAACACTGGGGCTACATCAAACTCTACTTTCAAAATATTATGAAAATGTGATTTTCCACAATATATCATTCATACAGTTAATACAGCATAACGTGACAGAAACATGGTTTATTATATACAAAAAAGTCACTAACGGTTATTTAAATATACAGAGAACCTACAGTGCACTTATGTCATGGGTCGCACCCTTTCTCCATACTTAACACAGCCACAGTGATTCTCTCGTTCTAAATATGGCCAAGAAAATAAAGCGCAGAAAACTGGGGTACAAATCCTGTGAAAGCGTGTCCTCGTTGAGCTTCCAGACGCTCGGAGCGCAGCTCCTTTTCCAGGTGCTCCTAATTAACTAGGTCAATTGCAGGCATAAATCTTGCTTGAGGCCACCACGGAAGTGTGGGCCATCAAAGACTGTTATCAGCACTTGCGTCTGATAATGAAGGCCTAAGCACTGGATATTAATACCTGGAATTAGCGAAGGGAAACTATATGTACTGTGAATGAAGTGTGTTTGACTATTCAGCAGGTTTGAAAAACACCTGTGATTATCAATTGTAAGGAGAAAAGAAAAACCTGAGCGCAGACCTCAAGCCGCAGATGCTTTCTGCAGTGTGAGGCATACACATGAGCCACCGGTGCGAACAAAAGGGGATGTGGAGCTGTTAAATCTAACAAGAGAGAAGCAAAAAGCAAACGGCATACCATGACGCAAGCGACTTGTCGCCAGATCTGGCAAAAAGTCCCAGTGACACAACCCCTTAACTTTTATGACAGTTTGACAAAGTTGACTTCAAAGAGAATGAACCATTGGCGGTGTTCGGAGGCGGCGTGAGAAAGCCAGGTCGGTTGGGGGAGGGGTAGCACGAGCGGATAGGAATACGAGGGGGGGAGAAGAGAGTGAGAGAGAAAGAGAGAAAGGGAGGAGATGCTGGAGTGGAGAGGGGGAAGCCCTTTGATCTGTGGCACTAGCGAAAAGTACAAAAGGATAAGAAGCGAAGGGGAGAGAGGTGCATGGAAGATTGCAAACAAGCCTCGCAGTCTGTTCCCTGTGGGATGGTGCTGGGGCAGAAAAAAAAACATGAGGAGACAAGAGCAGGACATTTTAGAGGTTCTAGCAGCCCGCTTGGGGAATTCTTGCAAGGCCCAAGCGCTGAAGCAATTAGCATTGAACACCCTCCCTGAGGGGACACGGCCCTAGTCGCCACCGCCTCTAACACTGTTAGCATAAAGCAATTAGCAGAGGCAACCCACTCAGACCAAATAATGCAATTAGTTTAACTGACAGCTCAGCCGGATCCATTTATCAATCAAAAACCTCCCTCTACCCATTGGTAAGCTGCTGTTTGTGCTTTAGCTGCTTAACACTGTTCTAACCTGTTCTCAGCTGGATGCTGGATATAGAAGTCAATGCATGGTCTCCCGGCTGCTGGCGTTGAGCTCCAGTGGGACTAACCTTGAAAGAGTGCGGCATTCTGGATGATAAGGAGTTTGAGCTTGGCGCTGCTGGCCTGCAGACCGGACTCCATGTTCTGCTTGGCGGTGAGAAGGTAGCGCTCCTCCATTTTGCGCGAGCAGCAGGTGAGGCCCTTCGGCTGGCAAACCTGCAGGTCTGAGCCTATTAGAGAGAGAGAGAGGGAGATTAAATCAAATAAATAGACACGACTGATGCTGTGGTATTCTGAATCCTCCTGAGACCGGGTTTGTCTAATGAGTCAGAATGGCAGAACAGCAGCAGCAAACAGCTTGTTTTTACAGAGCCAATTGATGATATAACCTAAGAGGACCTGATATTAGATCACTGAGGACAGTATGTTTAACAACAACGCAAGAACAAATATCTGGGGCTTAATTGAAATCAGACATTAAATGTCTGCACAAACAGACATTTCATCTCCTCTCTCCCAAGAGGGAATGGTAAGCAATGACTAATGAAGAAATGCATTTCAGTTAATATAAATTCAGAAAATAAAGACACATTCCAATATTAACCCTCAAGCAGGCTCAACTGCTTTACAACTGAGTTAGACTGTTCAACAGGCAGGATTCTTTCTTGAAGAATCCAAAGACCAATGTGGAGCAAAGGGTGAATTTTTTTCCCTTTATTTTTCTTTTAAAAAGATTTAGAAAGGGTCATGAGTAAGAAATGTGAGCGTAAAAGAAAGAAAGCACGCCTTTTCAGAATAGTTACATTCCCACCATACAAACCCCTTACTCTCTATCCACCATGAAATAAAAGTCTTAAAGACAGCATACACTTTTCAAAACAAAAGTGCGGGGAGGGGGGTGGGCTCTTTGGAGAAAGGCCATAAAAGAACCATCTTCCCTAAAGAACCTTTCAATGCATTATTTTCTGAAGAATGTCCTATTAAAAAAGTTACACCAACTCAATTGTTCTTCAGGAGGTTCTGCAGATTAATATGTTTCTAAACACAGTATGTTATTAAACACAGCATCAAATGAAAATGTAAGGAAAATACTGAGGTAACCAGACTAAACAATGACCAAATTACTTTTACTGTCTTTAGGAGCTTGAAGGTAAAAAAACAAGGCTGGGTCGCTCTGTACCAATATACCTTACATATAACATTAACTAGCCTTGTAGGTAACTAGCCAGCTATTAGTAATTTTAGCTGGCTAATTAGCTAGCCAGTTAACACTGTGCCAGTAACTAATATCATGATATTACACAGTCAGATAAAAAGGTTTGGCCACTCTTTTTGGTGAAGAAAACACACTTCTGCACATTAACTATACCCAAGAACAAAGATACATTGAGACCAGAAAACACCTTTATATGATCAAAGCATTTGCATATCATGGTACAGTTGCACTGTTGAAATTAAACTCGAATTATATTATATGCTTTCAAATACAACAAATAAATAGGTGACATTTGCTAATGTGAAGTGAAGTGAAAGTGACTTCACTTTATTTAAACCATTCACCAGTGAAGCAGCGGGCAGCCAGGATCACAGCACCCGGGGAGCAGTGTGTGGGACGGTATCTTGCTCAAGGGAACCTCAGTAGTGTCACTAGCAGTTCAGGCATTCGAACCCATGACTTTCTGATCAGAACAAAATACTTGGAAAAACATTGCAAAAGGCCCATTTTAATTTTCCAATATGTTAAATCATCAAAACATGTAATTTGATGTGGTGTTCCAACTTATAGGTCATACTTGTAAACACTAATAAACACATTCTATGGAAACACAGGATTCACAAAAACCTCCACTGGCTTCCTGTGGTGCTCGTGTTAAGTTCAAATCCTTAACGCTTGCTTTTAAGGCCAAAAACTGACTTGCACCCCCAAACATAACACTGATCAAACGTGTCACTTCTTGTCCTCTCAGGGCTTCAAGCACAGCTCGTCTTGAGCCTCCGCCGCTCAAGAGAAGAGGGAAACATGCGTCAAGACT
>JBBPDC010000032.1:1960029-1977344 GCA_037974485.1 Hemigrammopetersius urotaenia | reverse complement strand
ACTCAGATTTAAGCTGTTTTTCAGGTAAGAAACAGTCGTGGACTTCTTAAGCACTGATGTACGTCGCTCTGGATAAGGGCGTCAGCCAAATGCCGTAAATGTAAATGTAAGTGCAAAGAATGCATGATGAGTGAAGGCATAACGACTAAAGCAGGACGAGGAGTGAAACAACAGTGGGACATATTTCAGTTAAGCTACGAATTTGCAGCCAAAAAAAGCTAACAAATACAATCACAAGGTAAACAAAAGAATCTGCAAATTTCATCAAGAGAGAGGATGAACTAAGCAAAGAAACTTTATTTTGTTTAGGCTCCCATCAGATTATCTACATATGTTCAAATTATGAAACTGGTGATTCGGAACAATATTAGGGTTAGGAGAAGGATGAGCACAAGTGTTCAGTTTAGAACCATGGTTAGGGTTATTCAGGGCCAGGGTAAATGTTTGGGACCATGCAATATAAGCATTTCTGACTCTTTTGCAAAGGACTATACAACTAAACTATCTTTATATAGGATTATGGTTAGAAATACTGGTCCTATCTTCAGTGAAGTATGTTCATATACTTCATTAGCATTCTAAGAGAGAGAGTCAGAGGGTCTTTCTAACACGATGTAAATGAGACGTGCAAGCGTAAAATATAAAGAAGGTCCATCCGAAAGAATTTCCCTCACAAAAAACATACTTCCTACAGATCTGAGGAAGAGGCTTAATATCTAGATATTTGGAGTCAGCTCCATACTCATGTCCACATCATAGCTTCATGGACACACATTATCCCAAGAGAACTTGAAAGGATACAGGATAACATGCCCTTCCTTCATTAAGTACAAGTCTTGGGACCCCAGAGGATTTCTGCATCAAGTTAAGGTCTTTCTGAGATTCTTTCCTGTTCCAAAAGTTGCTGGGAGATACAGGAATAAATCACTGTGTCATCAGTATAAACACGCTGTTCAATTAATTCATCAGCCTCATTAATACACAAAGGCCCAAGTATAGATACTTGCTGAACCCCATTTGCGACTTCTAAAAAACAAGACTGTGCAACATTTGCATCGACACACGGGGCCTAATTGTGAACCAGAAACATGCACGGTTGGCAGGGAGTCTAGAGTTGCAGGGATTCTGAGCTCTGTAATGATGTCTGGACTTTCACAAGGGAATTAAAGAGACAAACACCGAAGCATGATATAGGCCATGTGTGAAAAAAAACAAGGCAGGAAGACCTGGCATGTCATAATGCTATGGTTATTTGACTCGAAGAAAATTACAAGGGTGCATTTCAAATATTCTCTGATTTCCTGTAGGAGAGGGAAAATTCAATAACTATGGCTAAATCTGTGCAGGTGATACTGCCAATAAGGTTTTAGCATTGAAATCTGCTGAAAAATAAATAATACTGAAAAATCAATAAAGATGAAAGTGTCAAAAGGATTTTAATAAGCTCTGAGTTGTTATTTGTTTGTAATATAAAATAACTAAAGCTACATGTGAAGAGCAGTGGTAACTCCCAGCTGTAAATCCTTTAGGATGTTTTTCATCACTAAGCTGATTAGCATCACTTCAAAGTGATAAACAAAAGACAAACATACAGATTTATTTTTAAATATGTATGTGTCAAAGAATATAAAAAAACTAATATATTTTGTGCAAAATAAATGTTAATAAAAAGTTTGACATTTTTGAGCATGAGCAAAATTTACAAGACTGAGAGTTGCTGTACATTAGAATAATAAAATTGTTGTAATTCATATAGTTGCATGGACCTGTTATCAGATTTCATGTTTTTGTTGAGTTTCTATGTGAAAATAAGTACAGTAGGTTCCAAAAGCATATAGTGAAAAACCGCATTGGTGTGATGTGGTACAAAAATAATAATAAAAATGCCTGTTTCTGTAGTGTAAACCCTGAATATGCTTCCAAAACACGTTAAATTCCATTTAAAACGCATTAGCCTTAAAGAAAATGTAACGGTAAACCTGTATATCTACCTGTATATCCTGCAGTGCTAGAATGTAAAATACAGATGTTTACCCCTGTATAGACTGTACTGTAATTCATGTTCTGTCGTTTTCTTTGGTACAAGCAGTAATGCAATAATACATTAATTTAATTCACAGTACTAAAAATACAGAGCTTTAAGCAGAACAAAATGAAAAACACGAGAATACTCGAGACGCTCCACAGGGCAGCAGCCAATCAGCAGCAAGGAGAAATAAACATAGTTCTCGGATTGGCTACTTTCAAACCTCCCGCCTCCGAGTACACCTGACTGTGTGTGCCACGCCCCCTCGTCCTTGTGTTGCTTATTTATGTTTGGGGCAGCACTGAGCAATGGCGGCTCATTCAGTGCAGGTGTCCGATTGCCTTGGTAACCGCCGCGTGGCGTAGGAGGCCCTGCCGTCACAGTCAGCCGTACTCAGAGGCCTGAGATCTGCGATGGACTGAAACCGCAACTGCTGATCCACATGAAAGTGGGGGTTTATTGTACACATCTTCTATAGAAACACATATATTGCACGGTTACTGTCAATTTGCAGAAAATTACATGTAAAACGAAGCAGAAAAAGTACCTTGTGCAAAAGTTATTGCACATTTTAGGTTTAATTAGCAAATAAAAAGAAATCCTGCACTAAAATGTGTAGAAAAGTGCCATATATAAGTTTGTTCCCTGTAGAGGAAGTATCATTATAAACAAAACAGGACCAGTACACCCTTGTATTGTCTAATAATACCACAATGCTTGAGCAATTATAGTGCAGAGCACCTCTGCACAAAAAAAAAGCTTAGTTCCAGTTAAATATAGAAATCAATTTGTTGCCTGTATGTGGAATCTTTATCCAGAAACTAGAAAGCCTTGTTCTTACACTGAACAGAGCAGGAGCCCTGGATTGCGGTCCTGGAGGACCACGGTCCTGCTCAGCTTTCTGTTTTCCTTGTGTTAACAACCTCTTTAACAAGCTTTAGCACGCACTAATTATCAAACACTTCCTGTGCTGAATCAGGTGTGTTAGGCTAGGAATAAAGTTGTGCAATGCTGTGGCTCTTGAGGACTGAAACATGACACTCAAGCTATAAACAGCAGTGTAGAGAAGTCTTCTTTTAGGTCATCACAGAGTGCCTGTCTTTTACACCCACAGAAATAGCGAATGTATGAAGTTGTTATACTTGCCAGAAAGCATATGATCCGGACTCAAAACTAAAAGAAAAAAAAGACACCAGCTGATCTTCTGTTAAAGGTGGAGGACAGCAACATAAAACAAGCACATTAACAGGAACATCTTGAGAAATGGATCATCCATACGACAGTGGTGACAGGTGATTTGCTGGCAGCGCCCACACCGACCGTGGCTTTTTGAAGGTTATTGGACAAAAGAACAAGATTGGATGTGCTGGGTTCTACTGAGTGAGACAAAAGGGCTGCCGACTCTGAAAGTTTTCATTAATGACATGTTTCGGTTCATATCCTGCATGTTGGACTGAATCAGACGGTGACCCTGCCAGAAGGATTTTAATCTAAAAGCGCAAATTGAGCGGCTTTGTGAGAAGGATATCGTCTGACTTGTGAAAGAACATCAAGGATGCGCAAACAAATCACATCAAAAACCAAGGCCAGTACATGGAACAAAAGACTGTGAAGCAATTAAAACAGGAAGAAAATATCTTTCCTTGTGACTTCATTTTTTATCAAAAGAGGTTTCATTCATTTATTTATAGGATAATCCCGTTTCATGAATGCAAAAAATTCATGAAGGAATGGGTTTATAAATCTCAAAAGAAAACAATTTTGACTGCACTGTCTTGACTGTGCGATCCAGGAGACTACACGGAGGGACTACATCTCCACATGAGCAGCAGTCGTTTTTTTTTACTGAAAAAAGCAAAAGAAAAAAGCTAATTTGGTCCGCAAGAGCAGCTGCGATAAAACTCTAATGTGCCGTGACAAACTCCGTCTCTATCTCAGCAATCTTTGGCGTGTGCAAAGAGCATCTCCTACCAGAACCGAGCCCCTAAACTGGAGGCAGATGAAGTGTGTGTGTGTATAGGCTGCTAGAGGGGGTGGAACTGGCTTGATTGATAGGGCTGTAAACAACCATCAGAGGTGTCACACTTCTCTAGCGCACATGCAGAAGGCCTAGAGAATGGCAAGATGAGAATAGGGCGAGGGGAGCAGGGGGGCGAGGGGAGCAGGGAGGTGACGGGGGGGCAAGACACAGTTTAAAGAAAGAAACAAAAAGGTGCAAGAGCTGAGTATTCAGGAGGCTGTTTGCAGCACTTTGGAGAAACATCATAGATGCCTATAGTTTCAGATCACAAGAGCCACAGGGGGCCACGGTGACTAGATTATCAGGACAAGCGCCTGACGCTGACAGACGCCACGCATGTGTTTCAATAGAAGGCAAAGAATGAGGAAGTCTAAGAGATGAAAATAGATTATTCAGTGAATAGTTACAAAACATACAACTGACTGAATGACTGACATTTGCTTAGATACATTACGGGACTTCTACAAACAGCATGGTTGCAACTGCAGCCTGCATTCTGAGAGAGCAGCAGATTCCTCTTTTAAAGCACCTGGCACGCTAATTACACAGTGCATAATTATTGGCACCCCTTAGTATGGATATGAAAGGATAATAAAACAAGTCTATTGTAGTTACTTAGCTGAAGATGTAAAAGAAATCGAACCTTCAACTGCCATGACTTTAGAAAGCAAAAAACATGGTTGTATGAATTTTGCACATTGTACAGCCTTCCTTGTCAAAGACGACATGATATTTTCTCTTATGATGCCTTATATGATGAGAGAATTCAGATAAAAGAGGCCACTCCAGAGTCCGTGCTCCAGGTCCCCCAGGTCTCACAGGAGTTCAATGGTATGCAATTGCAAAAGCTTGATCCTATGGTCACTGGACCCTTTGTGTGGATTTGTTTGCATGCTTGAGTCACTGTCCTTCTACAAGATCAAACCATGACCCAGTTTAGACAGAGACAGAGACAGAGACAGATTTTCATTTAAAATCTCTTGATACTTTAATGAAGTCCACAATGCCAAGGGTGCTAAAACAGTCACTTTCTTCAACATAACAGCAGGGATATTCTTTTCTAGCCTCAAAATCTGTTTTTGTCATCTGATCATAGAACCCAGATCCTAGTCAAAGCCCTAGTAATGTCAACAAAATTAATGATGCTTGTGAGTTAAATGACAGACAAGGCTTTCATCTGGCATGCCTTCTGAATACTCTGTTGGCTCTATAATGTAAATGTAGGCATGTTCTTTACAATCCAAATGACCAATGAAAATCTTTTGGGAATATTTCACCTGCATGCATTTCTGTGACATGAATGGATTTTTGAAAATTCCTGAACAATCACCAAGCAATGTCTGAAGAATCAGGCAGCATATTTAATGCATTTCTTGAAATGTTTTTCTGTGGAGGGAACTTTCAGATGCATAAAATTCTTCAGATGTATGGTTTCTCTTGCCACTGCTGTGAACAGTTTTTAAAAATGAAGCATTTCAAACTACTTTAAATGTCTTTGTTTCATTTTTGGAAATCTGTGGAATTCCCCTTTAAGGCGGCGTCTTGTTCTGGGGATTTTGAGAGTTGGTGGCTGAATACTGGTTTAAAAAAGTAAAATCCAGATGGAATCACACTTTGGCTATATTTCATTCATAAATATCTAGCGGTGGCAATATATGTGACATGCTTTCATGAAAAAATAACATTTAAGTGAGATTAGGCCAATTATCTGCACCTAGGATTCCTTAACCATCTTTAACAGTAATGGCTTTTTAACTGCATTGTTTTTTAACTGCACTGATTTGATCTAATTTGATTTCCAGCTTTTATTTTCATAAGTCTGAAAGCTTACTAGATGGCTTCACAGTGGATTACATTTTCAGACTTACATTTTACGGGCTCAGTAAAAGCCAAATAAAAGAGCCGATACTGAACTGAGAACACCAGCGCCAGGCTCTCAGGTAAATATACTTAACTTTGCGGAGCTAATTTCATTATTGATCGGGGGGGCTTTAGAAGACCAAATGCAGCCCTAGGCTCTAGATAAACAGCCAGAAGTCTGAATCTCAGCAATGATCACAAGAGCAGTCCAGAAACTATGCTGATGGTGGGCATGAATTTGTGCAAAAACAAATCATTTTCAAGGTATACGTTTCTGGACCTACCATTGAGACGCCCTTGTTGTGACCTTGAGTAAGCCACATAAACCCAAGCATGCAGGAGAATGATCAATTGTAGCTGTAGCGTGTGTATGAAAAATTCCAAAAATGCCAGGAATAAGAAGGCCTTTGATTTCATCCCTCGTCTTCGCTGTTTACTGTGTTTTAAATAAAGATTAAATGACCTTCAGTAATGCTCTAAAATAGTTTGGAATCATGGAATAGACCTGTTAACCAGTATATGCTGAAACTGAGGTTTTGAATTCAATACTAGTTTATCTGTCTCTTTATGCTCTCCTTCTGTTTGCTTTGGTGTAGCCGGTTAAGTGAATGGCGTGCTCCACACAACCATAACAGTTGGTGGCAATAGTCCCAATCACCAATAATGTAAGAGAAGTAGCGTCTTCAAGCACTTTTTAGCCACGAAAATCATAAGCAAAATGGAGGCAGACGTGAAAGCTACACTGCAACGACTACTGTCTGAAAATAATATGTCAGCTGTGCTCACGGATATTTCTGGGCGGTCTGAAATAACTAAAACTTACATTTTAAACAATACGGGAGTGGGAGGTAATGGGAGTCATTCTTCTGGGATTGGGATGGGACCCGATTTCCCCCCTGTTTTTTTACAGGATTGGGATGGGATGGGATAGGATTTTGTTTTGTGGGAGTGGGATGGGAGAGGTTTGGAACTATCATTGTAGGAACTACCATAGCACAGCCACAAACCATGCCCAAGCTGGACCTGGACCAGGGAGCAACAAAAGATGGGGACGAGATGGCACCAGGATGCACTATGGGAAGAAGTCAGATTGGTAAAGCCAGTGTGATGCTCTAGGCAATGATCTGCTGGCTCCTTTTTTGGCTCCTTTATTGCACATCAAGTATACCCCTTCAAGACAAGGGGTATGTGGCCTTCCTAACCTCAGGCCTGCAAAGGAACTGCATACATTTCAGGAGCAGTGCAAGAATAAGAAAGGAAAAATAGCACTGAAGAAGCTGACAAATCGGTCAGCCAGCAACTTTTGTATGCACACTGACAGGCTTAATATCCTAAATCAATACTTGCAAAGGACCAGCGACAGATACGATCAAGCTAATTTCAGATTGCAGGGCAAATTTATTAAGCCGTCAATAGTGTGCCAAGCGGCGGGGGAGAGCAGGTATGAGAGGAGGGAGAAAACAGGCGGATTTGGTAATTATCTGCAGCGAAACAGACAATTTCATCTGCCTGCCTGTCGTTTGCAGATGATAAATGTATTTCATTAGAAAAGTTTGGAGCCAAGAGGAAAAGTGAAGGCCTGCAGGGAACAGCTTCTCCCCAGAGATACACGAACAAAGACTACATCATATTGTCTAAATAAAGACTGCTCAAAGGGACTGATGTGAAAGGGTGAAGCTGGCTCTACAGAGACAGGAACGAGAAAGCCTTAGAAATAAAGACATACAAATCAATCATCCTACCTCACTCTTCAGCGTACAATCTTATACAAGCAGTTATGACTTCTTTATACAACAGCTCACCTCCATCACCTCTCTTTGTCTCTTTGTCCATGAACACCAACAATATCCTCTATTCCACATGCAACCAGCAGAGTCTTCATCTTTTCCCTACCTTTTATTCTCGACCTACAATATAAATTCCACCTTCTGTCTCCTCACAGCAAGAGTCCTGTCCCCGTGAGCCCTTGCAGCATAAAAACAGCTTGATGCACATCTGGATGCAATGTGGGAAAGAAAGGCAACTTGGCAAAGCAGCAACATCCCTGATAGAGTTTGTTTCATACCCCCATCCTACTTCCCTCTACCGCATCCCAACCCTGATCTTGGATTATCTCCATCTTTTTTATTATTTCCAACACACCTGGGTGTGTATTCCTCAGTTAACTCAAATGCTATTATATGCCTCCTGGACATCATTACTGAACTATCCCTGATTCAAAGAATCAGCATAATTAACAAGCCCATCCTGAGTGTGTTAACCCTCCTGCAAACTGTGCAATAACGGTGGCCATATAAGTTTATTGCATGCCACGCTGTATGAGATAACACCATTAAAATCAAGGCCAAACATGGTAGCATACTATACAATATCACTGACAGCCACATGTGTCCTCAAAAAATATATACTGCAAAAAAGATAATGTTCTGCTTCGGTCATCAATCAGCTGCTGTTTTTGCTTGCTTGTCTGCTATTGATGTTTTTTTTATTATGTCAATAACCTGCAGCAAAATAATATAATTATAATTAGGGTTTTTAGGTCACAGTGCTTCTGGGATTTGAATGTATAAGCTTGTGAATATAACCTTAGAGGGTTACCCCACTAGGAAGTATATGATATGAGGCATCCCCACTTTCACTATAAAATAATAGGGACTGAACTGGTAAATCTGAAATATATCCTTTAGTATGTGAATGTAGCACAAACTACCTTTTTTCTAGAATGAAATTAAAAAAAAAAAACACATGGAAGTCTGTTAAGCCATTTAATTTCTCTCACTATATATGTATGCAATAAAAAGTGCACCGTTTATCCAGTGAACTGTGGACACACACAATGGCCGTTTGTGAGACGTAAGCATTCTCTGGCTACAGCTGAGTATTTGATAGAGTGTACTGTGTTTGATTCTCCTGTTTATTTGAGTTTAAAAAACACGACCTTCGAGAGCAGACGGTCATATTTCACAATTCACAACTGACATCATTGCAGAATAAAACCAAAACATTAATATAAAACTTTTATAGGTCGATTAATTAGTGGTTAGTCCATTAAAACTGAAACCAAAAACAAAATCCATCAGGCCTTCATTATAACATGCAAAATAGTGCATCACATTCCAAACAGCCACGTTTTGAGATCAGGTATTCAATTTCTGACACATCTATACCTTCCACGAAGCCTAGACTTTCCATTAGAGCAGGAAAAACACCAATGTGTGTGCTGTAGACATTCTCCACTTCTCTTTAGTACTGCAACAATACCCTCCCCTTTCACTCTAACTTTCTAACTCTTCACTCTAGAACACCTCTCAAAGTGTCCACAGCCTCGCTAGAGTTCACTGCGCTGTCCTGCTGTGAGAGACAGAGAGAGAGAGAGAGAGAGAGAGGAGAGAGAGAGAGAAAAATGTGTACATATCACATCCACCTACTCCTCCTCGGCAAGCCTGGAGACATGGAGCCCAACCAAATTGCATGCATAACCAAGTTCCTAGGAACCAATTATAAAGCTATCAGCATGCAAGTTTAAAGCTGTGAGGGCAAAAAACAGGCTGTGTTAAAATATAGAATGTGCTAAGAGGACATCATTAGGGGCATAAATAATAAATTAACACCATTAGGAAGCAGGGGAGCTCTTGACAGTTTCTCCAGAGTCTCACACCATCTCACACTGCTAAAGCAAGATCACACATTAAAGACAAATGAACAAGATTAAATCACATTAATGTCAGAGGCCAACTTGAAGAACAATGTGATTGTGACCCAGGGTCATGCGAGAGCTAGAATAGTAAAAATAGATGTTTTAAAACTTTGCTCTTCAGTCTTCTCATGTCCCTACAGGGAACAATCGCTCTTTCCTGAGTCTTTCACGTAGGTTAACCACCTCTGTGGGTTACTCAAACGTGCCGCGAGCGAAATCCAGCCAACCGCAGCGACGTAAAACAACCGATGAACGTTCTTGTTTCATTCTTCTCGATATTCAGACTAAGCCCCATAAATCTGCAAGGGCTATTTTAATTGAAAGCTTGGCCTCAATCATTACAAGAAAATTCCATAGCTAGAGGGGACTCGTGATCTATCACCTTCACATGAAGGACTTCAAAATGACTTCACCAGGAGCTTGACCCAAATCATTACCGCATAATTACAGAAGCTACGGGGACACTTACGAGATTCGAGGGTGCCTACCTGAGGGGATGCCTAGCTCTCCCTGACATGAGAATGACACTCCATACTCTCCTTTTCATTTTTCCCCCCTAAGACATAGTTCCTATTTCTGCTTTTTCTGATACCAAACTCAACTGGGAATTAATTACCAAATACACAAATGAAATATAGTGAGGCGTCAAGTCTGCTTCAGTGTTCTTCACACAAGCCCGCAGCTCGGCACATGGTGAATGCCACCTTTGTTCCAGGGCCACAAGTGCTCTAGTAATGCTGTCTACAATTAAAGCCATTAAAACAAAACAAGCGGCCCACGAGCACTTAACGGCATATAAAGCCTGCTCTTCAGGGAGGTCGACCTCGTTCTATCAGTTCTCCACGATCCGCATGCCCGAATGGACAATAGCGCAGCTCTTCTCTGTCTCATTTACATGAGACCGGCTGCTGGGAGGGGACGTTGCTTCATCTCTGCTCCACTCTGCATGAATCCCAGGACAGTCTGTCTCCAGCCAGAGCTGACCTCTTCTCCTCTGCTACTAATTACTCCAGATTCAGAGGCCTGGGAGAGGCCTTGTTACGGTCACTTTTTACATCTAAAGAGCTATGGCTGCTTTTAGAGTTCTGTGGCACAGCGGTGGCATTTCACAAAAACAAACAACAAAGTACCCAGACAGTCACATAAATGAGGTATGAGAGTGTGAAGAAACTTTTAAGGAGTTTCAGAAACCTATATTTAAACCATTCAGGAACCTTTATTTTCCGTAATGGAAACTGAAATAGTCCCAACAGTGCATATACTCAGATTTTAAGCAATCTTTCTCTTTCCCAGCATTAGCTTGATGTTGTAGTCAGTTACTGAGCGTTTTTGTTTAAAGTAGGAGGTGTTCATTTTAGGGCTGAGCATGTCATTATCGTGTTAACGCATTATCTACTTAATGGCAACAATTTTTTAACGTTTGTTTCTCTCAGCTGGTTTTCGGGTCAGGTGTCCCATTACTTTTGTCTATATTATATGGAAAACTATTGGGACACCTGACCATTACACCAACAGAGACTTTAATAACACTGCATTCAGATACATAGACTTTCATATGGTCCCCCTTTGCAGATGCTATAATGGTTCGACTCCCCATGTTCCAGAACTATTATCCACTATCAGTACCTACTGTTGTGGCTGAACACAATCAAATCCTCACAACCATAGTCTTCCCAGATGAGTACAGCAGACAAGAGAGGACAGATTCCCCATGATATTCTTCATTTCAGAAGAAACCTATGTCTAAAATGTGTAAATTCTGATGGACAATAGAAATGCCTACAAGTCAACTGCAGGGGCATAAACTACAGGAGCAAAAGTAATGGGACACCTGACCATTACACCAACAGGGACTCGAATAACACAGCATTCTGACACATAGACTTCAGTATGGAGTTGGTTCCCCCTAATGGTCTAGACGCTGAGGGGAACTTGTTTTTCTATAACCAACTAGATAAAACATGAACGCTCTGTAGTGGCAAATAGCTTTTGTTTTATATTTGATTTGATTACATTAATGTTTAAGTTGAGATTTAAAGTGCAGAAAATGTGATTAATTGTGATTTAAAAATGTCATCGTTGCCCAGCATCAGTTGTGATGTTGATTTTATTTTATTTTTTTACATTTTTCACACATCCCAACCAGCAAGTGCTGTAATTGTTTTCCTCTTTTGTTTTAAAGCTCGGTTTAAAAAATTACCACAAGTTCGAACAGTTCTTTTAGAATTTAGAATGAGCCTGACTGATTGAATGTGCAAAATCAATCAATTTTAATGAGCATCTGGTTCATATTTTTCTACTATCCTGTTATAAAAAATGCCCACCCTGATGTGATGACCTACAGAGTTTCCAGCCACAGCCTCAATTATTTCATTCAAACTTCTGACTCTGAGAGAGGACAGCCCATCAAGGGCAGGCAAAAAAGTTAGCTATTGTCCAAGTTTTCTGAGTTCCAGACCGAGGTTTGAAGCCTAAGAGGACGGCAAGCTGTCCTTTATTCTCTGACATCCAGTTCCCATTAATGCATTCAACCTCTTACTCACGGGCAGGGAGACTGGGACGAGTGAGGTTTCGGCAGTAGAGAAGAGAGAGAGGGGTGGGGAAAAAAATATACACTGGCTTTTTGGTTTCGTGCCCCTTGGCACCACATGCAGTATGATTAGAATTCAGCTCAATGTTGCCGGGTCCGCGTATCTACTACAGCTCACTCCTCTCATCCATCGCAGAGCGAGCATTAAGTACCACGTCCATCTTTATCTAGTGGAATAATATAGCAAGAATAATAATAAAAAACCTCTTATACCAGCGAACCACTTCTTTCCATCCCACTCATAAACACCACTGGAAGTAACAGCTGGCAAGAGAACTGATAAAGTAATGACTCAATATCTATGACTAACCATCCCACATAACCACCATAGGCACTACATGGAAAGCTGTGTGCGCTTACTAAAGTTACAGCGCAAGTTATCAATGCAGCTTGTTGGACTACACTTCAGAGGGATGCGCTGTTGCAGACAAGCGTGATTACACAGCTCCCACTCAGCGTTTGAAACACAGAACCAAAGAACCCAACAAAGTTAAAGTCAGACCTTGTTCTTGTGAAAACACAAACCAGAAAATGGCTACAGGGAATCTGTACGCGTTAAAACAGGCACACAAGCGAGAAATTGTAGGAACAGAAAACTTACCAGCGCATTAAATCCTTGCAAACGCCCCAGTATGTGTTAAACTCTCAGACGAATGAGTGCAATCACACGAAGGTGACAGCTGCACTACAGGGCCTGCAATCGCTCCCATTTCCAATTAGCATTAAGGTTGTCTGCATTCATTTACCACTCCAAGGCCAGATACGTGTTCAGAGTTCAAATCAGGGCTGGTCGGTTAAACTGGCCAGCTCTCCCTGACCCGTGATTCTAAGCCGTGTGTGGGAGGCAGCGCATGTTTCACAAACTCATCTGAGACTACACTGCCACTATTGATTTAACAGACCTGTTAGCACAAGAGAGAATTGGCCGCACCGTAACACACCAATACATCACTCAGCAAAAACCTTGTTTCTTCTATTTCTTTGCATGTAGCATTTACATTTTGTGGATTTTTTTTGTTTTTGTTTTATCAGCAGCCTCCCTCCTCCAGTATATAAATTGTGGGTGGTGCAATTAGCTTTGAACTCTACAGTGGCCTGACGAGTGCTCTCCATTAAATGGAAAACTGATTTATCCTCACCTTTTTTTTTTGTAATCGAAATAGGCAAACAGTGTTTCCAAAGGTGCCACTCACCACCTCCGTCTACATCTACAAAATCAGCCTGTTTTCATATATTCACCCTATTTATAATGTCACAGAAACCACAAAGACCTGCCTCGTCAGTACACAGCAGTTTAGCCTTTCCTATTCCCACTGATATTTTCATCAGTGTATTAGTCTGTACTGCATTTTGAATGAAGTACAATACAAGACAGGCATACATGAATCAATAGTAACAAAAACAACCCGTTATTGTATATGGTATGAAGGTCATTCCAAGGGAAAATCTCATGCAACAATGAACTATGGCTATCCGTGGTAGATCAAATTCACACAAATGTCATCAGTTGACCTCAGGAATAAATAGAAATCACAAGATAAATATGAGAGTATGGGCCCTTTAACAATCCATGCAACACATGGACTGCATATATCAGTTTGCATAATTAATCAAAATGCAGGTAACAGCTCAGCAGTAATTACGGCTCTGTGTATAAAATCCACGACTGCGTAAGGGATTACCTTGACTTTACTCTGCCCGTGGCGTGCTATTCTACAAAGCATTCACTCAGTTAGCACTCTCTCCCTCTCTCTAAAGAACAATAAGGACTTGTGTGGCTTATGCTAGAAGCTCCAACAATTTGTCACTTACAACGCTGCACCCAGAAGGACATCTCGCTTTAACGGCATAATTGAGGGGTGTTCATACGACAATGCTCTTAAAACACTTGAAGAGGACGAATGCTGATGGATAAAGCACTAAAAGGACATTAAAGTCACCGCTGAGAATAAATGAACTGGTGCATAGGCAAATGTAACATGCTGAAAATGACAAACAGAGGGAAATGATAACCATCAGGCCATATAGGCTACATTTATCATAATTGTGTCATAAGCCCTATTACTTGAACCACTAACTGTGGAAGGCTGCCGTACATTAGTCTACACTGCAGGTGCACAGGGACATGTGGTTTTATATTTGATGGATTCGGTCCAACAAGTTGATGCATAATACATGGCAAGCCTTTTAAGATGAGCATGTAGGACTACTTTGATACTCGTTTCCCGTTCCTGTAAGTTATCCCATTTCATTCCACTCGAACCCCAGCGAGGGTTACATGTTAATATTCCTCCCTCTCAGGACACACAGTGAAGTATGCAGGACTATCTTTTTTTTTTGCACTGATTTAAATTGCAAATATAAAGGATTCAAAGGAGGAACATTACCTCTGATTAAATGCCACACTGGGAAGTCCATTCAGATTCTGTTAGGTGAGTCGGAGATGAGTTCCTCAAGTGGTTTACTAGCAAGCAAAATTGCATTTGGGTTTTTCACTGAACTCTGCAGCAAGATGTAATATTCTTGTGCTGACGCTGTAATACTGGAGCCTAAATGTGTTCTACTAAACAAGTGCTTAATGACAGTTCAAGACCTGATCAACAAATTCAAATGTGCTTGCAGAGTTTCCTAATAGTGTCTGTTCCATCCCATGTGGATTAAAGTCTGAAGTGTCTATTCAGGACCTTCTTTTGAACTGAAATCAAACCAGAACCATAAATCACACAAAGCAGGGATTCTCGGTTAGCTCAGTTAACCTGTCCAGTAGCTCTTTTCCTATTGGATGGGCTTGACTTTAGGCCGATATTAAGATCTAACTAAAGGATAGAGGAAGATCCTTTTTATGGCAATCATAACTGCCTTACTAGTGGCATAATTATACACATTTTTGTGTATTTTTGATATTGAGACTGGATTTGGTTTTTGATGCTTTGTTTATATTAATGTAGTTCTGCATAGCACTATTTTAAACTACCCAGATTAGATCCGATTTTATTTCTATACCAAAGTTTGCAAAGTAGCACATATTTGTGTGAAACTGTGATCTTATACAATGAAATTGAGCCACTAGCAATAAAAAAAAAAAACTCAGCCACTATAGCATATCTGCATTTTCAACCCTCCAAAACTAAAATAACAAAGGCACAATTAATATGCACAAAAAATACTGTGTATTAACTGTAAATCACACAAATCATGAACTATAACTAAGCCTCTTTTTTAGCCTATATTGATCACTGAGAGTGGTTTCCACAAAAGACTCCAAATGAGAGACACAAAGAAGGCTCTGTAATGCGTATCATCGATAGAGGCTTAAATTTCAGTGCCCTGGATGAATGTTATTCTCTATATACTGAAGCTGTTGCACTATTAGGTTTAAGAAGTGAAGCACCATGCACTTCAGGGCTACAGCATTAGGTTAATGAGCCAAAATCTTCAGTTTTTCCAGTGCACAGCTGAAGCAGGATTAACAGTATTGAGTGAGAAGGGAGACGTCAAATAGAGTGTCAGTAAAGCGCCCCGTCCATCAATTCACCTAAACCACCTTCTCGGCTTTCTCTACAGGGAAATGTGGCTGCCCCAGTAAATTCGCTAACACAATTTTTACTAGCACAGCGCTTCCCCCCAGCATGAGAGGTAATTCACACTGCTTACAAGATGAGAAATACGCGGACTTTTCCCCTGGTGACTCTGCCAGTCCATGTACCCCAATGACAAGAGTATAACTTGATGTGTGTCTAGGGGGGGCATAAACAACAAGGCATAATACAACTCTCAAAGCTTTTGACAGTGCATTAATTTGTGTGAATATGTAACTAACACAAAAACTAGCTCTATTTCACACTTCACATGGAACTTTCCCCATATACATATATAAAATGCTGGACCCTAGGACCCCAGATGAGCAGCATATCGCTGTGGTGGTGTAGGAATTGTAGAGTTCTTCAGTTCATATTTCACATAAATAGTTCATACATGTATGGCAAGTTGTACGCTAATATTTAGTTTACAACAAAACTAACAAGTATAAAGAAATAAATGATATGCTCTAACATGGATGGTTGTCAGGATCGCGGAAGTCTTTACTGAATAAAATCCCCACAACTGAGAGAAGACTATCCTCCGCTTAAATAAAACCCAGGTCGCGTGGACTAACAGTTAAGTCATGTCCATGTGTGCGCGCGGGCGCAGAAGGTGCGGTGAGAAAGATGGACACGTGGAGCTCAGTTTACCTGAGACTGGTGTTTCTGGAGCCCACTTCATGCCGGGGTAGAGAAGCTGGAAGGATGAGCGCACTTGGTGGCAGTGTAGTGCCGGAGCGCCCGGCTGAGAGGGCGCGAGCAGAGCGCACAAAACCAAACCGAGCGCCAAGTTTGCACCTCCCGTCGCCATCGTCACCGACCTGAAGATGTAGAGGACACAAACGAAGACACTTGAGGGAGAAAAGGTGGATGTTCAAGTCACTCAGCAGGAGCTTCGTCCTGATCGCGTCTCCAGGTCCACTCTGGTGCTGGAACACCTTCTCTTCTCCTCCTCTGCTCGGACGCAGCAGCCTTGGAGCTGCATGACCCTCCCCCGGGTCCTGTGCTGCTCTGGATCTACTCCAACAGCAGACTGCAAAGAACTGCTCTGCGTAAAGAAGCTGTCTCCATGCGTCCGCTTCGCTCCTTTTAAAACTCTTCTCATTCACATAAGGTGCAGCTGACGGGTTGCCAGATATTGTGGGATACGCGCGTAAACCCGCCTACTGCTGGCGCCCCCTTGTGTACAGCCTAAACCACTTTAAACATCAGCTCTTTTCTCCTACATGTGGAAGCTGGAAATAAAAACTACAGCTAAGCCAAGCAATCTCCACGAGACGAGGTCAGAGTTGTCCTAGCTTTTTAAGATTTTGATGACCATACAGCATAGACCTCGGTCTCAGATTAAATTATATAATTTGCTCACTGAGTACATACATACTTATCTAAGTTTGCATAGTTGATTGTATAGTAATAATTCTTGGTACACTTTTACTGTTTCTGGTTACTGTTTTTGCCTGCAGCTACAAAATGTACTCTACTGTGGATATACATACGGGTACACATTGCTATTACTGTGGATTCTGTGTGTGTGTGTGTAT
>JBBPDC010000032.1:1939767-1958797 GCA_037974485.1 Hemigrammopetersius urotaenia | reverse complement strand
ACACACATATACATACACATATTTATTCAATATGTATGTATATTTTTTCAATACGCACATCCATGTTTACATTTTGTACTATTTGGATTGTATAGTGTACTTTTTACTGTACTGTATAGTTTCTAATCTATTGTTTTTGCTCCTCTTTGCACATTTCCCACTTATAGGACTAGAAAGGTTTATCTTGTCTTATTTGTAAAATGAACCTTCTCAAGACAACCCTTTACAAGTACTGAAATTTGCATTATGGCAGCAAGCAGAGTGAGAAAAAATTAAGAGCAGCATAACCAACAGAATAAAATCTATAGAACAGACAACAGTATAACAAACATACTATACAAACACAATATAATGGTTTATATATAAACATTTATATACCCTTATGCATGCATGTACATATCCACACCATGAATATACGCAGGTACACATTCCAGTGTCCTCAGTTGCATTAGACATTAACAAAAACATTAACTTTAATGTCACACAGTATGTTTTGTGAATGGTCACATGTCTATTTACAAAGTTTACCAAAAGAGGAAAAACTGGAGACTTCTGCATTATATGCTGATGCTTGGTTTCATTCCAGTTCTGGAAGTAATAGGACATCCTTTTGGAGTTTTTTTTTTTCTCCCTTTCATGTACCTTTTCTACAAATGAATCAACTCTAACAAAGAAAATACTGGGACACTATGGTTTATGTTACTTTTCATACTTCTGATTATATTGCTCTACGTTAATCTGATTTAAAACTTAAATCAGTTCCTGCTAACTTTCTCAGTTTTAACAAGTTTTGTGTAACACTCCAAGAGACTATTTGACTACATCATTTCTAGCCATCACTCACATCCCAGCGAGAGTCCTGTAATCTTAAGAGCAAAAACAGACAGAGCCATATAGCCTACTTCGAGATCCAAAGAACAGCTTTATTCAATTTCTTACATTTTTTTTTCACCAGACAGTAACGTTCCGTCAAATATGAACAAAAATGTTCATTTTATTCTTCCAAAACAAACACAACCAAATTAACTGAAACACTCAAATAAACCTTAGTTTTATAGCTAAAAACTATTTTGGGAACCTAATGTTTGTTAATATGAATCTATACTGCCACCTGGTGCCCTTACTGCAATTGACCAGTATTCTAAAGGGTTTTTACCAACAGACTCAAGGGCATTTTAGGGATCAATACAGAGATAAAATTTAGGTCATTAGGTTACATAGAACCTAATTCAATACAAGCATAATGCCTTTTTATTTTCAAAACAAACCTCGTCACTCTGGAGTTCTCATTATCTGGCGGATTACAGATGGATACCGTGCAATTTTTCATTTTAAATTTAGGGTACCGTTAAAATTGCAAAGTCATCCACCCGAAAACAGCAAGACAAATATTTGTGGCTAACTACCACTAGAACAAGATTGCAAAATAAAATGCAAGCAACATGCTATGGCTGTTCGATCTCTTAAAAGCAGTTGTGCACCCATGTAATCTACTCACTTATTTTTGAAGATAGAGAGAAGATTAAAAGGTTTAAGACTAGTGAATGGTTTATGGTTCATTCTTGGAGTCTAGAGCCTGTAACAGCCAGTTTTGCATGGATTTGCACAGCATAATATATTAAAGCTGGATGCAAACCTGCAAAACTTGCCGTCACTTCATGAAACCAAGTCTTCCAGCAGCATTGGATCCAACTGTTCTGAAGCAGATGACTGGCAGTACTTGAAGTGCACACACTGCAGTAGATCTACAGGCACTACCTGCACTGTGAGCACTTTGGAACTGCCAAGACTATACACCATATGCTTATTGGTGAAGAGCATGCAAGGAAAATTAGGGACTTTTTGAGAAATGGTGTAGGATGATTGGCAGTGCAATGGCAGAGCAAACCATTGGTTGAATAGACAGTTTCTCCTGCCAAAAGGAGCACCTAGCGCAGTAGATACTAGACTACTTCACTGACTACACAAGATGCACCTTAGCAGGAAAAACTGGTAAACAAGCTAATGTTGCGTACAGGTACTGAGTCCTCACAAAGGCAAGAATCCACAGTACAACCTACAGAAAAAAGAAACAGAAATCAATCAAAAAAGTCCTAAAAATTTAAAAACATTCAAGAATGTTGTAGATCTACTGCCTGTAGATAGAGGCATAAAAACTTTGAAACAACAAAATTCTACACGACTCCTACAGAACATTGACTGGTGTACTATAGGACAAAATATTTTAAGTACCACAGGTTAATATATCTGTATACAAAGGTTTGAGCACTACCTTCCAAATTACATGTTTTATGGGTTAAAAAACAAATATATAAAACATATAAAATATATTAACTAAGGCATTTTCACACTATTAGTATACATTGGCAGTTAATTTGAAAAACATTAGAAAAAACAGGCCACGTGTTTTTTTACACCCAAATATGTGCAACTCGGCAAAAAAGAGTGTGCATTAAAAACGTGCATAAGTAGTTCATTTGTAGAGAATGTGAACTTATGTTCACTTAGAAGCTGAAAAAACAAAAGCAAAAAAACGTAATTTGATCGGGGTGCCTAAACTTTTGCACACGACGGTGTATTCCTACAGCATTGCAGATCTTGTAAACATTTGTTATCTTCTTGTTGGAATATTAACGTAAAAGCAATAAAGAGATGTTGGGCTTTTACACTGAACACAATTGAAGCGCGGGTTTTTTTTTTTTGGCGCGTCCTTAAATATTTCTAAACACGAACAAAACGGTGAATTATCTACGATCGGATTTTTGATGAAGTGAAACAACAACTTTTTAAGTTGACGATGTGATTGACAAATTAATCAAACAACAGATTTGCATCTAATTATGAAGCTAAATCCAGGCTGATTTGTCCGGGTCACTGGGGGCCTCGTCCCGTTCCTTTGGCGCTCAAAATGGAGGATCTCAGCGAGCAATGGGTGGGACCAATACACCACCAGGGTCTCCTGCTCTGTGCATGGCCCAAGATCTTAAAAGAAACTTTAAAACTGGATTAAATTAAAACCTCTCAGTCCGTAGGGACAGTGGTTTTCGCACTGACCTCGGCCGAGAAGAACAGGTCTTTCTCTTTCGAGGCTGGACCATCGAGGAGGAACAATAAACCCAGGGGAGAAAAAGGGCGCCCTGTAAGGAGTTGCAGGAACCATCAGGATCAGTAGCGTTCGTGGTTATCAGTGTGGTTGGAGCACACACTTCAAAAACTAGAACCATGAAGCCGGATAAACCAGCAGCGCCATTTAGTAGCCAGGCAGTAGGCCTCCAAATAAAGAGAAAGAGGAGAACCAGAGTGAGGGCTCCTCGTTATGGACAATGAAAAAAAGTGTGCGTTTCAAACCTGATCAGAGGGAAAACTATTAAGAGTAAATTACGAAGCTAAGATCTAAGAACTTGTAGTGGAAAAAGTGAAATCCCGTAAAGTCTAGAACTCCACTCTCCGTGTGTCACGGCCTGGATCCACAGCCCACCCCCAGTTCTCCAGGTCCAAAAGCCAAGTGGTCGGAACACACCTCGTAAACCGTTTATAACAATAGAACCAAGTGCGTTTGTAATGCCTGTGGAGTTTTTTTTCTTTGTTTATTTGGATGAACCCACGGTGGGTCCCATATACCTGGCCTCGGTGTGGGCGCCATGTGAAGCCCAGACTTCGAGTCTGAGGACACTTCTCGGTTATTTAAACCTCCCAAGTTTAGGACCTGAACGATTTTGGGGCCCCAGTTTGTGCTGGGAGAAAACTAAAGCTAAAGGAGGTTGAGGAAAAGAAAACAGCAATGAGAATTATTTAACAACTTTAACAAAATGAGAGGATATAGCGTGTTAGTACGAACATGTTTTTGTCGTACGTTAGAAAGTGACCGCATATGGTTTAAAATAAAGTTAATCATATCAAATTGGATTTTCACTTAAGCAAACAGCTAACTTAAAACAAGTAGTTTGTTTCACTCAAACAGGTGGTGGTTAGCCGCCTCTTGAGAACTCATTAGTCTGGCAGTAACGTTAGTTAGCACACATTGCTAGCGATCATGTGTTCAAAAATGGATTCGGAGCGTTGTTTCTCAATTAAGAAAACGTATTGTACGTGTAAATATTAGCAGAAAGCCACGGAAGCTTGAAAGAAGAGCAACCTCGAAAGAAAAAGGGCGAATTTAGGTTAAGTAACGTTACAGCACACCGTGTAGCCTCCCTGCTCTATCACACAAAAGCCTTTCCAACGAAAACACAGGAGCACACACTAAAACTTTATCTCCGAGACCTTCGAACCCACGCTCAGACCACCAAAAAAGGCGCCTGGAACAATCAGAGAAGCACATTTTGTTTTACGGGTTAGTTAGAGAACATACCTGTGTATATTTCTGGAAGTTTATCGTGGAGCTTTACCTTGAGCGTGTTGTGAGAGAGTGGAGGGCTGCAGGAGGTTTCCGAAAGAGGCGCGAACGTGTGGGTCATGTGATGGGGTGTGTGTGTGTGTGTGTCCACCACCAACCCCCCTCAGCTCAGAACAACATCCGCTCCTCTTCCATTAGCATAATCAAACTGGACTCCTCTCTTCTCCCATTCACCCCCCCTAAAGCTTCTTAGACCCTCTTTCACAACTATACATGCTTATGTGTGCATTTGTTTTAAATGTGCATTATAATATATATGCCAGCACTCTGCAGTCCACATCCTATGCAGTCCACATCCCACATCCTATGTTAGGAAGCTCAAGAAAAGAAAAACAAAAGAGTCTTTCTGGTTCGCCCTGAAACAGAAGGCAAATAATAAAAAGGAGAGAACAAAAAAAAAATTTTTTTTAACCAAAACCCACCTAAATATTTCATACAACGACGAGCCATTAAGAAAGAAATAGTTACACACAACTGCTACAAAATTACTATTTAAAGAAAGCATCTTAAATTAGTGGGAAAATTTGCTTCTGGAGCCTACACAATAAATATAACCCCGAAACAGTACTCTACCTGCTCTTGAGCCTCAGGAAGAAAAATGTGGTTAACGAACGTGAGCAGCCCTGATGAGCCCAAGTTCTGGAAGAACCTCTCTGAAGCAGGTCTTGGTCTTAGCCTACCTTAGGCTACTGAGCAGATGTTTCATGTTCGAACCATGTCGCCAGTCTAGAAGAGCCAACAAAAAGTTATGTCATGCATGTAATTGAAGAGCATCCTTTTGTTATTTTTCTTGCTGGGGGTGGGGTGGAGAGGGAGAGGAGACTCTCGGACTGCAACAATTGTGCTGCAGATTTGAGCCCTTAATGCTTAATTCTCACCCATCCTAGGAGGGAAAAGCTCTCTCAGCTCTAACTCCAAGCACAGAGACATGAAATAACATGTGGTGTTGTAAAGTTAGCTAAGCACATTTACTGGGCAAATGGGCTCTCAATTCGGTGTAGCTGTCTTCTCCTGTGGCCAGAAAGAGCGAGAAAGGCTGAAATGACCCCTAACCCCTGTAAACCCTACCCCCACAACTCTATAGCACCATTGTGCCATGCATCAAAGACAAGAGTTTCCCTCAGCATTCCCCAGTAAAGCCGCTTTTAACCCATAGACGTTTATCTGCATGTAGGTCTGTTGAACCTGTTTTTCAAAAGCAGTCTACAGCAAGCCTCCTGCCCAAACTTCCTTTTCATGACTGCATTTTGGAGGTGAATTGTCTAATTTTCAGCTTTTTGTATACACTTGTTAGAAATGAAGAACAAAACATAATGTTTTTTCTTCAAAGTGTGAAAAGAATCCATGTTCTATTGTTGTTTTCATCAGACAAAATGTTCTATAATACTGTCTCTGCAACTGAAAACAATGAACAGTTATCAAAACAACATCTTTATAGGGTCAACTATATTGTGGCTTTAAAATATATCTTTATTTCTGAAATACCAGATCGAGCAAAATTCAGTTTTTGCCTGAGATTCAGAGGATGGTTTAGAAACCGAAACACACAGAGAGGTAAAGACCTTTTTCCAGTGAAGTAAAAGTATATGTAGCCGAGGAAAAAAAGGAAAAAGTACCAGCAACACTGAGTTTTCTTAAGGAACTACTGAGGAACAACTGAGTACATCCAGTATCTACTGGCATAAAAGTTAAGCTCTAGTCTTAGTCTCTTTTTAGGTTTAAAAACATAACATCGTTAAAGCTTGAAAATGTGGTGGAGGGAGGTGTGAGCAAAGCAGTACAAATACAGTCACCAAGAAAATGTCATAAAACCTCAAAAGCAACCTAAATGTGATGATCTGAACAGGAAAAAAAATTCTCTCTATTAAGATTCCTCCTGGCAGAAAGCTCTCATTTTTGTCAATTAAAGAGTCAAATGTGTCAGGTCAATATATTTCTCGAAGAAAATTTCTCAAAGTGGTCGTTTTAGAGATGCATGTTTCTGTTAGGTTTAAAAAAAAAGTCGCTGTGAGAGTCAGGACTGAGTACATCCATGACTGTTTAGATTAAGAACTTTGTTTTTAACCAATAAGGATAAAAGTAGTAATGGAGATATTTCTTATGCTCCTTTCACTAAATGAATAAAATCACAAAAGTGATAGATCATTGGCTTTAAATCCCAGGCCACTGCCATCAGTTCTGATAAAGTTGCCATTGCTTCATGGCCGGTGTGCCAGAAAGTGATTCTAAATTACTGCTTTTTGAATTCAGGTAACTTAACAGGAAGCTGAGGCAGTTATCATGTATGCAAGTTATCCTAGAAGTGATTCATTCACCCTTGACAGAGAAAAAAGCTTTGGTTGACACTGCACACAGTTGCACATGTAAACGATTTTGCGAGTGTGCGCTTAACAGTGCAGTATCATTTCACACAAGCCAATAATTTAAGATAACTAGTTAGACAGGTAATCAGCCATGGCAGCTCCAGCTGTCTCTGCGGCAGGTGGAAAATTTAACTGGAAACCTTACATTCCATTGGTTCATGTTAGGCTTGTTTTTGCATTGCAACAACAAAAAAACACTCTTTGACCAAGATACACTTTATTATTCTGTTTATCCAATTAAAAGCCAGTTTTTTAAAAAAAATAAAAATAATAATTTTGAATTTTCAAAATATACAATTCATGACACAGTCCAGACTCCAGATCCAACCTAACAAGGGCAGAGAGGGGTTAGAACTACACCTCGCCAGATCCCCGCATGCAGCGTTTGGCGACGGGTCATGTGTATCATCCCTTTAAGAAGTGTACAGTGTTGTGAAAAAATCTTTGGCCCATTCTGCGAATTTGTCACATATGTATCAGATCATTAAACAAATTTTACTATTAGAGATAACCCAAGTAAATACAAAATGCTGTTTTTTAATGATTATTTTATTTATTAAAGGATGAAACCTATCCAAACCTACTTGGACATATGTGGTAAAGTATTTGCGCCCTAAATCTAATAGCTAGTTGTGCCATCTTTGGCAACAAGATCTGCAATCAAGCATTTACGATAATTGGCAGTGAGTCTTGCACTTTGTCATGGAGGAATTTTGGCCCACCCTATTTTGCAGAACTGTTTTAATTCAGCCACATCGGAGGGTTTTCGAATGAATGGTCTGTTTAAGGACATGCCGAAGCATCTCAGTTTGGATTTAAGCCTTTATGAATTTATGGACTACAGACTCTGTTCCTCTTCCAACAATATTTACCTCTCTGGACACTTAATCAACTCTGTTAGACATAGAGGGCCTATCTGTCTATAACCTCATTCACTGAGGCTCTCTCCTGAAGTTATTCTCTATTCTCGTTCCTTTCTCTGGGTCGACCCGAGGAGGATGGGTTCCCCTTTTGAGTCTTCCTCCTGCTGAGGGAGTTTTTCCTCGCCTCTGTTGCCTCAGGCTTAATCACTAGGGGCTCGGACCTGGACTATGTAAAGCTGCTTTGTGACAACCTGGTTGTAAAGTGTGCTATATAAATAAAATTGAATTGAATTGAATTTTGACTAGGCCAATCTAAAACTTTAATTTAGTTTTTTATAGTCATTCAGATGTGGACTTGCTGGTGTGCTTTGGTTTTCATACTTGACTGTATGATGCTATTTTTATGAAATGCTGTTATTTTTTACACAAGATGTAACAGAACACAAACCTTCCAAAATGTTCACCTTTCTGTTGTCAGTACACAATATTTTCCCAAAGGTCTTGGAGATCATCAGAATGGTTTTTGGCAAACAAGCCTTTTTGGTCTGCAGTGGTTTTCGCCTTGGAACTCTCCTGTGGATGCCCAGTCTCTTTTTATTGTCATATTATATACCTCATACCTCATATTAACTGAGGTAAGTGAGGCCTGCAGTTCTTTAGGTGATTTTCTTGGGGGGTTTTGTGACCTCCTGGTTGAGTTGCCGATGTGCTCTTGGAGTAATAGGCTGGCCACTATGGGAAAGGTTCACTACTGTTCCAAGTTTTCTCCATTTGTGGATGAGTCCCAAAGCCTTAGAAATGGCCTTGTAACCCTTTCCAGTTAGAGGACTTTGTTTCCCATCTGTTCTTGAGTTTCTTTAGATTGTGGCATAATGTGTTGCTTCTTGCGATCTTTTAGCCTGCTTCCTTTTGTCAGCTACGATTTCAGTGATTTCTTGATTGAAAAGGTCAGCCCTAGGTGTGGTTGGTTAAATTGATCTCAGCTTTCCAAAAAATGTGGTTGATCACAGAGAGTTCATGATTTACCAAGCGTGCAATTACTTTTTCGGCCAGGTAGATTTAGATTTTGTCCCTTAATGAATGAAATCATTATTTTAAACGCATTTTGTATTTACTATTTTGTATTATCTTTTTCTAAAATAACAATCTGTTTGATGATCATGTAAGTGTGGCAAATATGCAAAAATACTTTGTAACAGCACTATATGTACAATATTTGATTAAAACACCATGCCATAGATGGATAAAGCTCATTCTAAGTCTATTAAATTGCCTGTTTCACCAAAGGTTAAAGAAACCCACTTTAAAACAATTCATAAGATTTATCTGGTTGAAATGCCATGCTTCCAACTTTGTGGACACGGTTTGAGGAATAACCCCTGTGCACAAAGCAACCTCCAAGACATGAGTTTGGTGTGGAAGAACTTGACTGGCCCACACAGAGCCCTGACCTCAACCCCTTCCAGCACCTTTGGGATGAACTGGAACGACGATTGTGAGCCAGACCTTCTCATCTAACATCCGTACCTGACCTCATAAAAGCTCTACAGAATGAATGCAGATATATTCCCACAGAAACCCTCCAAATTACCCTTCCGGCCCTCCTCGATTTTACTATACATTCAGCTTCTTTAGTCACTTTTGGCCAATTGAAACCCACCTTGCTATTTACACTGTTAAATCATACAATTTAGGTTAAAATGCTTTTGTTCTAAACACTTGAGAAATGTAGTTTTTAGTGTTCTCTTTCAGATTATATTATTTATCCATTTTTGGCCAAGCGAGCAATTTTATATAATATTTTAAATACTTTAAATGGCCATATATTTATATATCATGTTTATACATTGTTATGTTATATATATATATATATATATATTTGCTATTTGCTATCTTTTAGTTTTTTAACTAACATCCGTTCTTGTCATAAGTATCAAATATTTATTCATTTGTTTGTTTGTTTTTTAAAGCCTTCAAATTCCAGTTTGTTTGCACAATGCACTTGTTAGTAAACAACCTCAAAAATGGCCATTCTCAATGCTACTGGGGCCAAAAATGGAACAAATCTGAAATATGTAACGAATTAACAACAACACTGTTGTTACTGTCATCCTTAAGATCACACCTATGTCAAAATTGTGTTATTCATTTGCTTCATTGGAGTGCAGTAAGCCATCATACACCACTATTGGAAACTAAGATTAATATATAAATTGCTCACTTGGGTGGATAAATGACATCATAAAAAAAAACACTAAAAACTAAATTTCTCAAGTGTTGAGTTTAGAATGAAAGCACTTGAACCTAAATTGTATGATTTAACAGTGTAAATAACAAATAATTTTAAAATGTAGTTTTCATGGGTTTCTATTGGCCGAAAGTAGCCACGTGTTACAATTGGACGTATGGATATATCGAATAAGCTGAAGTTAAAAATGATCTGAAAAACTCCAGACCCTTGAGAACTTTCATTCCATATGCATTAACACAGTTAAAATGGTCAAAAAAGAGAGTGAAGTGGACAAAAATGTTCCACAGGAGGGCCAGAGGGTTCAAGTTTTCCATATCCATTGTAGCAAATGAAGAAATAGAAAGCCCTCCTTTGTGTGTTTCAATAATTTAAGTATCATATGGATTGCAAGAAAGACTAGAGATGACATGATCTTTTGAGGAGTTACACTTCTGACTCTAAAAGCCTTTTTGCAAATGAAAACTGTACTAATGTACTAAACTGTATTAATGTTGTTTCCTCCATGGAGCTGTGTAGGATTTTCTATTTCTACGTTCAATAAAAAGGAAAAAAGGAAGAGAATAAAAAGTGTGATCTCCATAAATAACCAAGAGAGGGCGCTTCTGTCTCTGTACAGCAGTGGAAGGAAACGGTAGCCTGCACAAGCGCCATTGTGTGGGTTTGACATTTTGACGGGATAAAATTAACAAATGTGCTGTTTATTATTATAAGACTTGACACATAGAGGTCCAGGGTGCGACAGAACTGCATCAGAACTTTTGGGTGGCGTCAGGGTGATCGTGTGTTGGTGTGGATGTCTCCTCTCAATCGCTAGATGGGGTTTTTGCAGGATTCGTTTGGCACCATACGAATGGAGTGATACAGGTAAAAAGCGTTACTATTATTCCCTATTAAACAGTGCCTACAGTGTGACAACTTTATATAGTTGCTAAATAATCCCATTTCAAAATACCATGGCAATGTCTTACATCTAGCTTGTTTTTAGCCTCCTGCCGTTGCCATTGGAAACGAAAACAGAATTCGTTTTTTTCACAGTTCTCCTGTTTCTGTGTGTGTTTTTGTACTTTTGCAAGTCCAGGAGCATGGAGGTCAAAGACAGGAACGTGAAACAGTCTAAAGAAGAGGATTACCACTGGGTGGAGAAGTTGTTTCCTTCTCACTTCACTTTTCAAGATCTGCTTGAGGGCAATTCCAGCGGAACTAAAGAAGCAGAGATTAGTTCAAGGAAGCTGATGGTTTTAAATGAGCCCTCAGACAGTATTGAAGCAAAGAGGCAGATCTACGTGAAGGTCTTAAGAGAAGTACAAGAGAAAGAGAAGAAGATAAGGAGCAACCTGGCCAGGAGAATCAGCAGAGATGAGGAGTCCAGAGGTGATGTGGAGAACAAAGGGTCTTGTAAAATGTCACATTCACACTACAGTAGAAAGGAAAATGGGGGAGAAGGATGCATTTGGAATGAGAAGGACATCTCCAAATTACGGGAGGCTTTCAGCGAGCTACAGAGGGACAGATGGAGGCTGATGGAGCAGCTCAGGAGTTTAGAGGAGCAACTAAAGACAGAAAAAAAGGAGAGGAGGAGGCAGGAGGAGCTTCTGACGGAATGTCAGGAGCAGCTGGGCTGCTCTAGAAAAGAGGCAGCACGCCATGCTTTGTTGGTCAAAGCTCTAAAGATGGAGGTCTACCTAAAGGACACTCAGTTACAAAACCTTGCCAAGGAGAGCCAGGAAAAGGCAGATGAGGTGGACGGATTAAGGCTTGAGCTGAGGAGAACCAGAGACGGATATCGGCAGATTAAACAAGAAAGCTCAGACTTGGCCTGGCAGCTGGAGAAAGTAAAGGAGGAGCAGAAGTTGGAGGTAGTGAGACAAGTGGAAGAGGACAGGCTGGAGTACCAGGCAGCTACAGTGAGGCTGCAGAGGGAGGTAGAGAAGGCTCGTGCTGAATTGAGAGCAGAGAGGGAGAACCACGGACGGACTCTTGCAGCCTTAGAGCTCTTGCGCCGCCACTACAATAACCAGTGACTCACTGAAGGACAATAATGTCCAGGCTTGTTCATCTCAGGTCACAACCTTGAAGATCCCAGTAGCCCAGTAAAGGTTGGTGTGCTGAACACTGCTCCCCAGTGGGGAAGTTCACAAAGCTGCGTTTCTCTTGTTCTGGGTCAGGTGTGTTAAATACAGCGAAAACAAAAATGTGCAGAGCATGGGGCTCACTTTGGGAACTTTTAGGAAATGTTCAGTGTCATATGCTGGGAGACTTCTGGCTTAATATCATCTGGGAAGTACGTCATAGTGTATTTAATAGAAACAGAACCTGTGCTTTGGCCAAAAAACATTTTTTCCCCCCTTGAATCCAAATGTCACCCATCACCAAAAAAACCCCAAGGTTCGATCATACAGAAGTTACTGCAAATGTATTTGAGCTTAAGTTAATAAATGGGCAAATAAATCTAATTTATAAATTTTTTTTAGGCCAAGATGTAGCCAATGGCTGTTTAGCCCTAGAGTGGTGAGGTCACTGCTCACCCCAGTTGTGTAAAAACATGTCTCAGCTCACTCAAACTACATTCAGATCACCAGTAATTTACTGTGTAATTTACTGTAAGTAAAATTAACAAAACACCATTGTGTAGGCAACCACTACAGGGCACTTCCATTTTGGACAACAGGGTCTGTTTTCACAAACTACCTCAGGACTACTGCTCTCTGGCAACAATCATCACAAATGCAGATAAATCTTTCCTCCCTAGTCCTGGAGTTGTCTGAAAAGGCTGGCCTTAGTGGTGAAGTTTTATTACTTTTTTATCTCCAAACGTTTATAGTTAGAGGGAATTATGTAAATTTGATTTTGGGCCAAACTGTCACTTTAGCAATTTAGGATGGTCTAAAATGAATGGCCCTTTTCTCTCCCTCCTAATGGACAGGTTTGCCTTTGCGCTTCAAGTGATCTGGTTAACTGAGAAATACAGCTTTGTGAAATGTTCTGATTTAGTGCTTTCCCTTCTCAAGCGCAGTTGTACAGCTGAGTCTGGGAAAAGTGTACACTGTGGAGGGTTTGGGTCCCCTGAGACTGGGAGTGAACACAGATATATCTGTCTGCAGTGGAGACAGGGTGCGTACACTCTGAATGTAACTTCTGATTTGGTCAAATACTGAGCTGAACCCTTTAGCCCTTTATGGAGGTTTCTTCTAATTGGGGTCATGTAGAACATCCACTGAATTTAACATTCAAGTCCTGAACTGAAAAACATAATTAAACTGGCCGGTGCTCATCACATTTTGTGGTTTTGCTCATGTTTCAAGATGAAAAAGCATGTTTCCAATATGCCTCCACACTTTTATTTCTTAAAATAAATTTTATGTACATGTATAATCCTCTCCCATTGTGGAAAAATGTAACAGAAAACAAACAGGAAAATGAAGAAAAAAGTAGCAAAGTGAAGCATAGCATACATTTTTAGCCTAACCCTGAAGTGAAGCCCACACCCAATAATTTAGTAAAGATGTGTTGTGTATTTTTTAACCACTTTTGCCCACAGCAACTTAATACAATTAAATAAAACTAAATTCCTGAATGCTGGCATTTCCATCCCATTCAAAAACATTCCACCTCTGCACCACTTTGTCTGCTATCAACTCTTTGTCTAAAGGCTACATATGAATATGTTCCAGGCCTTTGGGATATTGAAGTAAGTCTGTCCTGATTCAGTCCAGACAAAATTACAATTTTAAGGTATGAAAGAGGTTCACATTCACACTTTTCAACTTTTCTTTTTTTAAATGAAGGCATTTTATGCATATTGTACTCAGACTTGCAACTTTCAAAACTTTACAATCACTTCTGCATGAAGTTATCACATTTTCAGAAAAAAAGAAAAAGAACAGCCCTGTTTTAACATGCGTCACCCCTCGTACTCAAACGCTGCATCCTACCTACAGTTCATATCATCACACTACACTACATATATGTGACTCAGACAATCTCACTTAAACCTGAAGGAGTAATTCTGTGGCACATTCACACAACGACAGAGAGAAGTATTACCACCCTCATGGCATTCAGCATACCACAGAGCACTCAGAACAGTTCATACATTCCCTTTTCGGCAACTGACGCGGTCTACTCTTAAGGTCTTACATGTGCTTGCATAACTCAGACTACTGTCCTATATCCACAGTTATAAAACACAAAACAAACAAAAAAAAAAAAACACAGCACTTAAGCAACTAAGAACCTATGAGGTATATAATAGATAAATTTGTGCAAACACAGTACATAAAATAAGTTCAGCGAAAGGTAAACGGGCTAATTCGTTGAAGGTTTTTTCAGTAGAATCCTGCTCTGCATTTTCATTTGAAAAAGACCTTCCAATAACCAAGTTACTGAAAAGCGCAAATCAGACTTACAGACGCAAAGTACAATCTTCAGATGTAATGAGTATTACTACAGTTTTGGCTCATTCATGTTTGACAGCGCATTTGTTAACATGAACATACTGTTAAACGCCCTTTCCTATTAGTTCATGTGTGTTGCTTCGTAATTCAAAATGCAGCATCTGGGGAGCATCAACACTCACACTTAGACCTGCACTCATCATTCTTACTACATACCAGCGTGTGGGTGGGTTAATGTTAAATACGTACCATGTTTTTCTAAATAGGTGAAGTATACAAACCCACAACTAACTGCACACCTAACCAAGTGGAAAAAATATCGTAGGTTTTTAAGAGCCTCCCCTATTAGTTCAAATATTGTCCCAACAAAGCAAAATTAGAATATTATAAATATATTAAGTGATAGCATCAAGAACAACCCGTCAAGATTTTTTTAAAAACAATGCAACCAGTTAGATTGAAAAGGTCAGAAATGAGACTGGACTCTCAAATACAGCCTGGTAGATCTAGATTATACAGAAGTATACCTAGAGATTCTCCTTTGACTTTTTTCAAAAGATTTGATAGATGGGCTGTTATGGAGATAATTAACATTCATGCACTATTAACTGCAGTGCTAGCTTAAGAAGAATACATTTCTTTGCTTTTTCAATGCTTTGTCAACATTTTCTACCTAATTTTACCTCTAGAGTAGAGGGGAGATATTAAGGTCCTGCCAAAAAACCCTGCAGATGATGCTGATACGGACCGGAAATGTTTTGAATGTCCAAACATTTCGAATTAAAAGGGGTAAAACATCTTTGAAAATTCCTAGAACTGCCTAGGGTATTTTCCAACTGATGTTTTATGCAATCAAAAAAATCTACATGAGGTTAAATCAAATGGTCACAGGTGTTCAGAAGTTGCACAGACAATGGTCTCAAAGTATCAGAAGGCTAGAAAGAATCCATTTCCATTTCTAACAGTTTCACTTGAGGAAAAACTCACTTGCGGAGAACATATATTAACCCATTTCAGAGGCTCGATGCAAAGACAGAAGATCTCAGTGAGGCCTGTCTTTTTCTCTCTTACTCCCTCTAGTTCCCTCCCTCACCCACTGGTCACCGCCCCGACTCTTTCGTCCTGTCCTGTTCCCTTTACGCCTCCTCAGGTGGTGTGGGCCTCTTGAGGTCACGTATCTGCTTGATGAGATAGTTCTTTTCGTCGCAGAACTGCTCATCCTCGGAGCGGTCAGTCTGGAAGTGGCTCAGGAAGTCCACTAGCTTGGACTGGTTCTTTAGAAGGATGTCTAAAACAGGCTGAGTCTTATTTGGGTTCGCCACAAACACCTAAGGGCACACAAGATACAGCTCATTTCAGTTTTTTTGATGTTCAGTCAAGGCCACTCAATCTAGCACCCCAATGATTACAGTAAACTGACTCTGCTCAAACCTGGGACAGGGGAGCAATCATCTGTTAAGTGTGGAAAGTCACGGACAAAAGGGGGAAAATAAAAGACAAAAGAAACGAGCTCTACTCGTCTGCTGAACAAAATGACATGACTAATACTGTGTCGATGTGCACATGCACGCTCAGACACATACCTTAAACACATGAAAGGCTTCAAACTGGATGTTGCGGCTGTTGTCTCTCAGCATGTTCATCATTAGTTTCAGGTTCTCAGCTCGGCTGATGTATTTGGTCATGACCGTGAAGTTGTGGCGATCCAGCAGGAGTTCTCCTAAAAGCTGCATGCAAGTTTATGATGGTTGTTACAAGAGAAGGGACTTTCAAAGAGGCAACTTTATGGAATAAAAAAAGATTTTACATATTCAACATAACATTCCTGGCTGTCACATTAGCCCTCGTACTCTCTGCATCATCATCCATTTTCTACATTTTAGTAAAAAACTTTTGTTGATTTTTCAGTAAAACCACTGTAGCTGGATACAATCTTGGATGGTGTATTTCTCATTAAGCTTGGATAATAATGTATTTAATTATCATCTACGCTGTCATTATAAACAATACTATCCAAATTCACTCACAAAGTACCACATGTGAGCATTACGGTGCCTTGCTTCCCCCCCCCCAGTTAGTGAAACACTTAACTACCTTTAACTACTGTTTAATTATAACATAATGAATAATGCCAGTTTGACAATATTTCCATCTGAAGAATCACAAATTGTTAACACAAATAAGTAGCAAGATTAGTAATACTTCTGATTTGCAAGCACATATGAGAATACATCATCCAGCTTACTGTAGTAAACTGGGTCTATAGTGGAGGTGAGGGTGCATAAAATTAATCAGCTGGCAAAAATCAATAAACTGGCAGTTTTCTTTGGGACTGGCTCAACCATTTTATGCTCTACTGGAGTAGTTCTTACGCACCAGAATTTTTGTTTCATTTGCATGTTCCCCAGTATTCCTTCTCTGACTGAAAATATATGTTTTGATCTTTCAAAGTGGTGTTTAAAGTGTGTGTGTATGTATGAATGAATGTTAATTACCTGATGTACTGTTTATATGGCTATGTAATTGTTTGCAGCTGTATAATATTTTATACTACTACACTGTAATCTTTAAACTAATTATATATTAGAATCATTGCAACTTAAAGTTTAATGTAAGGTGAAGCATTGAAATAAGATATATATAGCACTTGAGAGAGAAAACAGAACTCGGCACTTATTTAAATTACTACGATATTGGATAGTAACAATGATCATTTCTCGTTTGGTATTTAAACTGGCATATCCGGACTGTGTCCACAGCCTAAAGAAATATGCAGTCACAAGGTTAGTGTGTCCAAGTCATAAAACCATCCAATAGCATTCCAACCACACATGGGTCTATGATCAAAACACAATCTTGCTGGAACGCTAGACATAGACATGGTAGCACTCAGTCCAAGTATGCGGATATGTCAGTTACAAAGACACAGAAACGTGAGATGAGACTTCAGCATAGTTCTTTGCCATGTGTCCATCCAATAACGTAAACATCTACCCTGAGAGTGCATGTGACAACTTGCATAAAAACGTACAAAAACATAAAAAAGCAAAAGAACTCACCTTAAGGGACTGCCGTTTGGTGACATAATTATCTGAATGCAGAAGCTTTTCATACTCCGTGAACACCTGAAAAATGATCGAGAATACTTCTGTTTCTGCAAACACATCAGTACTTCTCTCTTGACCATTAAAAGTGACGCACATGCTTTATCAATTCAGAATAATAATTAAGCAAAACATTTGTACTTGGAATATTCCTTTGGGCACAAAAATAACTGTTACACTTACTCTGTCGTAATTTGTCTCCAAGAAATCGGCACACATGATTTTGTGTCTTGTTAGGAGATCCTAAATCAAACACAAAAAAATATTTATAGGTGTATGCACTGTGCAGGTCAGGTGGTAATTCAGGACCATGGGCAACATTGTGGCATCATGATGCAAACCTGTGACGACACATCACGGAGAATATATATTCCATCAGCGGTGGTTCATAGTGGATGTGTGTTTTATGGGCAGAACACCTTTTTAAATTGTTTTCAGTGGAAGTTTTACATGCTGGGCACCTCAGCTTTAATGTGCGCCACATAGGTTTTTTCCGCGGAGCATTTTGGGCATCATGAATCGGGGGAAGCAGATCAATGGTTCCAGAACTGGCCCTCAAGTACCACCCGCACTGCACATTTTACTCCAGGACCAGTTTGGGAACCACTCCCCTAAACCATGAGCATTTCCTCTGTGCTGATCCATCAGCCCTTGTTGACAGAAGGAGGATGTGTGCTGCTTTTTTTTTTTGTTTAGCAGTGCCATGTTTGCTAGTTGGTATATTTGTGTTGTACCTATCAAAATATTAGCATGCTGGTACAACTGGGGTCTTATCAGTGAAGCGCTTGACATTTTTGTTGCTTTATCATCAATAATAAACAACTTCAGAAATATTCTGTGTAACCAAGCCCCTGTAGGTTAATTATGCCACATACAGCCTTTGCACTGATTCAACATCAATGTTTGCAAGAAACCAACAGCAATTAACAAACCACTCCAGTATGTTTACGTTCATCCATGCACTTTTTCTACCTTTAAACAACAACACGGATATAAGGGACTTCACTTATGGCTGTATAAAGAGTTCAATAATACCATAAATACAATAACAGTGTCTGCAGAAACCTAAGTCCAAAAGCAACAATTGTACAACACTATGAGTCTTTGCACAACTGGTGAATTCACCTGAATTCAATTAAGAAATAGTGCTGTTGTCAACTTAATTTCCTACTATAACTAGTGAGACTACAGCAGTACGAAGCAAGTCAAATTTGCACACTATTTTGCTGTCCCTGCAGCTAAATGTTGCTTAAAGTCCCTTTAGTTAGCATGTTGAAAATACCATGGGAAGGCTGAATCCTGAACCCAGATTTGTGAATCAAATCATAGTAGGATAACTTATCATAAACTAGTTATTACGCCTGGAAGATGTACATTAGAACTCAAATAAATTTACTAACCTTAAACGAAGCGAAGGCATCAGAGGCTATATCAAAGGTGGAGAGTTCCACATAGCGAAAGAAACAGTAGAAGTCTTCAGAGAAGAGGACAGTGCGGGCCAGTGGCTCATGACGGAGGCACTCCCTCAGCATCATGCCACAATTCAGAGCCACTTCTGGAGTCTCATAGCTACAATTAACAGAGAATTCAATTCAATTCAATTCAATTTTATTTATATAGCGCTTTTAACAATGGTCATTGTCACAAAGCAGCTTTACA
>JBBPDC010000032.1:1891688-1939667 GCA_037974485.1 Hemigrammopetersius urotaenia | reverse complement strand
GTATTTAGGAATCCTATCTTATCTCGAGTTAGGAATCCTAAATAAGCGATCTAACGTTGATGATCGACTTTTATGTCCGTTACCTAGCAACTAACGCAACACATCATCTCACGAAGTCACTGTTACCTGCTGCCATTGTAAGTTTACGAGGCTCCAGTCCGTAACACAGTATCGTCAGAGTATCTTCGTTACTTCGTTACTAAAAAATGGATATTAAACAACGTCGTGCTCTAAACTTTAAGCCAGACGAACTGGCCAATATGTACTGGGACAGAGCTGTCATACACAAATTATGTTGACAAAAGTATAGGGACACACGCTCTCTCTCCCCCACAGCCCCCCTCCCCCGCCCCACAGTCACACACTTCGCTTTGAAAATCACCTTAAGCGAAAAAAACGAAAACGAAGCCCATTTGTACCACAAACGGGAGAGCCCCGCGCAGACAGGTTGCCTCTCCAAAGCTGGGCGGAGTTGATCGGCTAACGGCATTATCACACGGTCTGGCGAGGCATCTAACGATTGTGTCCACCTGTGTCTAGTGAATGTTCGTTAGTGTCCATCATGTGACTGGATGGGTGGTTAAAACCTGGCTGAACCAGATCAGCCAGGAGTTGGAGGGAATGTGTGAAACTCCAGAGAAAAGTATGGTCTGTATTCTCCTTTCTGTTTAGTGGATAGAAGGACTTTTGTAGCGGTGTGTATACACCGTTGAAAGCGTATTACTGGGCAGGGCTGAAAGTCAGTAACCATACTCTGGATCATTTGGCGCTCTCCATAAGCGCGAGCTCTCTCGTGTTGTTTGCGCGCGAGCTCTGTGTACTGCGGAACAGACTGCATTTCGTGCGTGAAATTGCAAATAACGGCAGTGCAGGCGAATAACGAATATTATAAAGTTACAAAAGGCTGGTCAGGTAAAATGCTAGGTAATGTTTATTTAACAATAATAAATAGGACATTTATATATTATTTTTTTTCTCCAGTACCGACAGCAGAACCATTAACATCAGAGCTTATCGGTCCTCCAGTCTTTTATAATTAGGCGCCAAGGCCGATTAAGTACAGGGTCTATGTACCCATCCCTAGTCATTATAGGTGAATTTCTTTGTGCCTAGCTCTGACCCAACAATTTGGGTCTTTGTAGCTCTACAATAGCTGAACAATCACTGCATGAGTAATGTCAACTGAAATTGACAGGCTAATCGATGCTTTTTGGAAAGTGTTGATCTATTGCTGTACCCTGAAGCCTGGAAAACTCACCCTTTCAGCAGCATGAAGAGGATCTGTGAGTGGGAGGAAATGTACTCTACAGTGGGGGTGCGTGTGCCAATCTGACGACGGACTATGTTGCTGAACAGATGCACCACGTCTTTCTTTCCCTTTGGAAAGCAAAACGACAAACTCAGTTTGAGTACAACAAAATTCAATAAAAACTACTAAAGTTTAGGCACAAGCAATGGTGTGATGGATGAAACCCACATGCAGTGGGTTTAAATGGAGACCATGTTTAGTCATCATAACGTATTTTAAAAATATCTTGCCATGTAATCTGATTTCATGAAATGCAATCTCACCCATGAATAAACAACCAAATTCCTAAACAGATCCATAAAAGACCCACATCACCAAAAAACAGCAATACTGACAGTAGACAAAAGTGCTCTTGAACCCATTTTGCGCGTAATACAGATGCCCTGTAATATCAGAATCACTCTAATATTGGTAGATAATTATTAAACACATTTATAACAGACTGACATTAAGATACTTGTGAAAAATGTTTTGCATCCCCATGGACAGATAAATGTATAAAAAAAAAAAAACACACCCAGACACCTAACCCAAAAACCAGATGAACCCTGAATGAATCACCTCAAAGTCAATCCTCTGCAAGTTGGCTATGAGGGAGATGAAGAGGTTGGTATTGTAAAGCTCCTGTGCCAACTGAGCCACTGCTTCTGTTTGAGGCTCCTTGTCTCCAGTGCCACAGAGAACCTCTTTCAAGGAAGCTAAGTTCTTTGAAACCTCCTCTGCAACCTATCAGAGAAATTAATCAGTTTTTCCAGTCAACACTACAGACTCAACATGCACCAACATGACATTTAAACAGGAAAAACATACACTGATTACAGCATGCAGAACTGGTGCATCTAATGCATCTGTTTTATTTGGAAAAAAATATGTTGGTAACCTTTTCACATTTCTTGTTGTCAGATGCTTCCAGCTTTTCCAAGCATGCCACGTTCTCCTTGAGATTCTTCACAATCTCTGCTGGGTTCTTCTGTGACTTCCCAAAGGGAAATGGCATGGTGCTAAAGATGGTGGGATTGGTTTTGGATGAAGAGTGAAACCTTTCACCTTTTAAAGAGAAGGACAATAACAAGTTAAACCCAAATATGGAATGCAAGATAATCAGTGTACTAGGGCCATAATACAAAGTGAAAGTGACTATTCTGCCATAAGTGACCACACCACAGCACACAATGTGAAGAGCATGAAATTCTTCCTCTGCATTTAACCCATTCACCAAGTGAAGCAGCGGAAAAACCACGAATACAGCGCATGGGAGCAGTGTGTGGGAGCGGTACCTTGCTCAGGGTACCTCAGAGGTGCTTAGCAGTCTTGGGAATCGAACCTATGACTTCCTGATGGCAAGGCGAATGCCCTAACACTAGGCTTCCAGCTGCCCCAATAAATGAACTAAATACTGGGGTCGTGTACATTAAAAAATATCCCTTCACAGATAATCAATGGTCAAGTTTTGAAATTCACATCCCATCATACACCAAAACATGTCATCATGGGGCATTACAAAAAGATTAAACAGAATTTCCATAGAATTAGAAGATGAAAAAGAAAGTTTTTTTGCTACTATTGCAAACCATAACCTCCACAACCAGTTTCTTCCTATGACATCATACCCACCTGTCAGTGCTAACAAATGCTTAAGTGTTAACAAAATGTCTTTTAAAAGCCATACCAATAGAAACTCTGACTTTATTACAGGCTGTTCATTCCGTCAAGTTTTACCTTAAGTGCTACAATAGAACTGCTCTGAATGCCCCTCCAGGCTAAGCAGTATAGTACTAAATAGTATATAAATTCCCATGCCTCATTATAACCTGAAGATCCTGATACATTGTCTGAGGGGCTAAACGTAAACTGCATGTTGCACTTCTGGTCTGTAAGAAATTAGAAAGAATGCAAAAAAGAAAAAAAGCATTGCCTCGGCCTAAAATTGTTATCTACAGCAATAACATCACTGTGCAGCTTTGAGACTTTAGCTACAATATTAAAGCTAACTTCGTTACGGAGCTTTCTTTTCAGTGGGTTCTGAAATTATGGGTAATGTTTAATCTGCTATGGACACCCATGATGTCCTATAAGGTACATTTATAGAATAAATATATCTAGTTTAAGCATGTCGTTCTAATCCTTGTAGGAAAATGTAAAATTGATTATGAAACTGAAAACTTGATGAAGACTTTAGCTTGAATTTGCAGGGTTGGCAGTACTGTTCCACCTATGTTCAGACTTTATGTGCAAAGTGGGTTAATATGAATGCAACATTGTACAGAACCGTACCAGAGCAGAAGTGCTCATAGAAGTGGTGATAAGAACCAGACGTCTTAAGAATGTAATGCCACTAAAAGCTCCTTCACTAAATAAAAATTACATTAAATGGTTCAGAAGATACTGCCTGATGCATGATACATTATCTTATGATAGACTTAAGACAAGATTTTGGCCAAAAGCATATCTTTTTAAAAAATCAGTCACATGCAAAAGGTACATGTAGGGCATTACATAATATATCCCAAAAAATAGATAGCACATATATTTTTCTGATTTACTGCTATTTTACACTTAACATAAAGAATCCTAGACGACACATGAAAGTGGACAAACTTGTTAATATTATTACGATATAATTATTAACAATCTGCAATGCAAATATAATAAGAGTAACCCGTGCCTTCCTGACCGAGAAGAATGCTATCAGCAGTCTTGAAAAAAAACTCGACATACCAGGAAAGCATGAGAAGCGATGAACTTGTTCTGGGACTGATAAGATAGTTATCCAGTTGTGTCAGTGAGCTCCCATGGCCGAGCTGTTGGGGAGGCAGACTCAGGACTGACGGTGAAGATATCGATTGCCACCACCCAGAGTCAAAGTGACCGACAAAGCCAGGAAGCATCGATCTGCCCTTCTAAGGAAACTATAGATTTTAGATGGCACCCGGCTGCATTTTGAAGTGGCCCATAAGCCGCTTAATACAACTTAAAAGCCAGAGATCGAGTCGGATTCACAGTGTTAGCGAGTTTGTGTTAGCTAACCCGCTAGGTTAAGGCAGGACAATTTCCTGTCTCTGTTCGGCGGGACGAGTCGCTAGGTGGCTAAAGTGGCTGCCTATAAATAAAAGACTACACATCAGGGAGCTAAACTGGGCTGAGAAGGCGGATGAATTGGAGGTTTGGAAGTGTAATAAGTAACAGGCTATCTAACAGCGCTAATTCAGTTCCCAAACAGAGGCTGGGTTGTCTCTTTCTACAGACTCTGCGATGCTCCTGACCGGCAGTGAGCGCCACCACAGCACCGAGCTGAACTTTTCCCCTGACAGACAGTCAGAGTAGGCTCGGTCCGGTCAGATAGTGGAGCTGAAATGCTGGAGGAGCGGTTTAAACTGATGTAGCTGTGCTGTGAGTCCAGAAGAGCCACTGACTCGGGTTTTGCTAGTGTCGAGAAACATTAACGTTAGCAGAAATGGCACAACTCGTAGCCACCTAGCTAAGTTTTGACTAAATGTAAAGACATTAATGAGAGAAAATGGCAGGCAGCACGTCGAGCCGTGGCTGCTAACTCGAGCCAGTGTAGTAGAGAGTGGCTGAATAAGTAACTTACCACATTCACCGTCGACTTCGGACAAAAACAACAAACGGCAACTTCAGACTAAGGTGTACATGCTATGCAGGCTCAAAAAGTTATTCGTGTTTTAAAAAAATAGCTCCGGTTCTCTCTTCTGTCCGTTTTACCTCCTTTTCTTTCCACAGACCTTCTCTGACGAACAACTAAAACTATATGAGGGAAGTTGGGGAGTGTTTAGGACTCCGCCCTCCTCCCGTCACTGACATCACAACTGACCAATAGAAGCGTTTAGAACGCGGAGGGGGCGGGGAGTACTGGCCAACGATTACAGCTCGATTTCCATTCAAACACGTGTGAAAGACTGAAAAAAAAAACAGCAAGTGAGTACAGCACCACCATTAGTCTACGATATAAACATTCACATGATACTGGTAACAAACACAACAGCATTAATCTGGTCACAAAAAAGACAAGATTAATAAATGAATTTTTTTAGATGGGTATACCAGTTTATTTAAAACGCAAGCCTAGTCCCCTGTAACACCCCACCCCCACCCCAGGGTCATTAAGACTCTCATACTCTTTGTTAATAACCTAATGCTATGGTTTTCCTTAACTTTCTTGGGTCCTTACCATGTTGATCTGCTATTCTGATCACATTCTTAGGTTTAGTGGCCTGGACAAAACTGCTATAATTTTTTTGATTTGTGATGGAAAGGCATGTGAGGAAAAAAATATCCCCTAATGCCAACAAAATAAGGTGTCAGGCCACCTAAAATAATCCTGTTTTTACATACATATGTCAGGGATCAACTAGTTAACTAAGTGTAATAGCTTTATGTCACAACAGTGGCTATTCAAGTTGCAACCCACCAGCATGTTTTGTTTGTTACCCAGTCAAAGAAAAATATATATTTTGAAATGTTTCAAAATATGAATATACTGGTTTTAGTTTTAATTTGTTACAAATTACACAATTGATTTTGTGAACCCTTGTTGCATGTAAATACAACATACATATGGGCATTGTTTATTAGTCACTTGTTAAGATTTTGTATGAGGATCCTTGAAAATCAGGAACACTGTAAAGTACACTGGGGAAGTACTGAGAGAGGGAGTGGGCAAATTGTCCACTGGGGATGTTTCAGCTCAGTTAGTTTCTTTGGGGTACATCTCATTCCTCTTAATCATTTCCTCTTTCCACCTACCATTTCTATAAAAAGTGGCCATGTTGTTTTTCACTACATTTAACATGATTAAAAATGACACAAAAGAGCTATGAGCACAATTTAAATTCAGAAACCTATTTATTTATCTTGTTTGGATACACATGTAATGTGTCGTGTGAATTGCATTCAGCCATTGGATCTCTTACTCTCAAACTCGCGTCGCTCTGGATGCGCTTTATAATGTGGGCATAAAAAGACTAAATATGTCAAATGAATTCAATAAATTAATTCAGATTTCTTTGAACAGTTATTACGTTGACTCTCAGCATCTCTTTAAAGTCTTACAAAAATGTCCGAATCATGGTTAACAATATGAACTCATGGGGAAATTAAAAAGAGAGATATTTGCTCAGATCTAAGGTCTCAAACTTAATGTACAAAATTGTATCAGCAGGGCTCCGAAACATAATATAAAAGATCCTATAAAATATCACAATTTTACACTTTAGTGTATTTGTTTGTGTTTTGTGTCATGGACCCTCGTCACATGACTTCTCTGCCACTCTAATCACACATGGAGGGTGGCCTCATTCAGATAACCAGACAAAAACATGTCAAGTTTACAGGGCGAGGATGTAGAAGGAGAAACGTATGGTTTTATTGCAGGCAGTGGAATAAAGTAAGTATATGTTAGGGAAGAACTGTATTTTTTTCCTGTCTATAAAATATTTTACATGTTTTTCATTGGTTCAAACTTGACGTGAGATCAGCTCCTGATTACAGCAGTTCATATAAAACAAAGACAACACAACAGGTTTTATTACATAATGGCATTTGTTATAATCCCACTATCAAAGTGTAATAACACTCTTATCTCATCATAAGACCCTCTAATCACAAGCCTTAATGAGCTAAACTCAATTTTCAGTTTTCATTTGTTAATTACCCAAAGTGTTACATTTATTTACAGAAATATTACAGAATTCTTTGCTGCTTTGGATGACACTTCTGCAAATGAACAAACCTACAAAAGTGACCTCTCTGGTGTACTTTGGCCAAACTATTAAACCAGACTGTTTTGCTAACACAGTAACTTATAATAGTAAAGGTAGAGTTTCCTAATAGAAACTGTCTTACTCACTCAACCAGTTATTAAACCCAGTTGATTTCCCTTCACCATGTGATAGACCTGCAAGCCATTTTCCCTGTACCTGCTAGCTGTTCCTGTAGCAGCCTTAAAACCTTCAAATGTGCTCCTCCTGCTGTCTGTCCCTCCACTCACAGCAGTTCTACACCTCTAAAAGCAAGCAGTCTTTCTCATAAAACCTGTTAAGTGCAATATTGTCTCCCGATATAGATGGATACAGCAACAGCATTTTTATAAGCAGCTTTTAATATATTAAGAAAATTACTATAATTATATGCAAGCAAAAATACAGTCATACAGATATTAGTGAGTACTAATTAGTGAGTTTTAGTATACAGGGCGTCCTCAAGTTATGACACAGATCTGTTCCTTCGACAGCGATGTAATCTGATGTAAGCAGAATGGGAGTAAGAGTGAGAGGACCCCCTGTATAATCTAATGGTTTTTAAAGCACCATCATGGTAGCCCTGTGCTGATGATAATAATAATAATAATAATAATAATAATAATAATAATAATAATAAATTTCATTTTATACACACTTTTCATTTGATACAAATCTCAAAGTGCTGCAAAGTGAATAAATTACATTAAAAATCATGTAAACTAATTAATATGCTTCAATTAAAACCAAGCTATCCAGAAATAAAAATCAAAGAATAGATCAATTAAATTAAGAAGAGTTTATAATCCCTGTGGCGCTACCATTGCAAAGGCGTGCATATTGAATTAGTCCAGATGCTCTTCAACAATTCTTTGGTTTCAAAAACATCATGGACAATGCTGATCACCCACTCCGCAGTGTGGCCGCCCTGTACTAAAAAAAGTATCTTAAGTTTTCTGATTCTGATAGAAGCGTTTATTTAACACAATCCATAAAGGGCCATTTAGATGACGCTCTCATCCAAAGCGACTTACAATCATTAGAAACAGGGACTGTTCCCCTGGAGCAACTGAGGGTTGAGTGTCTTGCTCAGGGACACACTGGTAGAAATTGGAAACCTTGAACCTTGAACCCGTTGTGGTCATCGGGTTCACAGGCAAGTGTTTTACCCACTAGGCTACTACCACCTCAAGCCACAGTATCAAAAAGATCTACATTATGTGTCAATCAAAGAGCGTCAAGCAGACAGCAGAGACAGGAATGGACTCAGTTTGAGTCTTTAGTATAAAGAAGAGGCAGGAATGGACTCAATCTGATCTGCATTTTGTGCCACTACATTACATTACATTACACAGCAATCATTTGGCAGCTGCTTTTATCCAAATCGACTAACAGTATGAGGACACACTCAAGTTTCAGGACAGCGTGAAAACCAGAGAAGAGTTCTAAGAGCTAAATGTTTATGTAAGAGAGAGAAAGAATGTTTATGCATAAAAATGTTTATGCAAGGAGAGAAAGGTGCATTAGGAGAGGAGATGCTCTCTGAAGAGAGATGCTAAAGAGGGATTCTGCTGTTCTTCACTAGGAATAGACTCAGTCTGCAGTTTAAGTCTAACAAAGAGTTGTTTGGAGAAAATAGAGGCAGGAATAGACTCAGTTTACAGTTTGAGTCTTTTAAATAGCCTCTAGGAGAAATCAGAGGCAGGAATAGACTCAGTCTGCAGTTTGTGTCTATCGGAGTGTACTCTAGTGGACTCGACGGATGAAGGGAGCTCGCGGAGTGAAATGGGACGTGCCCGGCTGGCTCTGAGAGGCGTGGCGAGCACATGAGTGGCGAACAAACGTGCTTTTTGCAGTAAGAGCCGAGCCTGCAACGTAACTTGAATGCTCCGCAATGGCCAGAAACGATTTGCAGCTGAGCGGAGCTCAGTAGAAGGAAGGACACACGCCAGTAGTCCTCTGCTCCCTTCAGACTAACAGAGCAGCGTGGTACAAACACAAAAATCCGCGGTAAGGACTCCTAAAACCACCCTTACAGAGAGGAATATTTTCTCTAAATGTGAGCTTGCTGTGTGCGGTAGTGTCGCCAGCCCCTGTGTGTGACTGATGTAATGGGTATGGCGGTCTCCACACTCGGAGGAAGAATCGCCCGCTGAACCATGTGAAAACGGTGATATAAATTAAATATCCCGAGATTGTAACTGGGACTAAGTTTACATGAACGTGTTGAACATTTTAGAGCTCATGTTTTCAACACGGGCCTTAAAGGAGAGCTCAGGAGGAGAGATCCGAGCACTTCCACAATTCATATTTTATTTTCATATTAAAGAAATTGGCTTTTGAGTAACTAGGCTACAAAAACTCAAGGAAGTGAAAGTGATTTAAATGTTTGATCGTAGACGGGTTTTCAGGTTTTTAGGCCCATGATAGCAGCCCTTTAGCTGTAGGACAGAACAGGAGGGAGAACATGCTCCCTGCTTTCGGTTCATTCAGACTTTCAGCTCGTGTTTTGCCTGTTTACTTCGGGAGACCTGCTCCCACGTTGTGTCTCGGCTCTTCGTGTTTCTGCTGTCGATCCGGAGCGTGTCGGAGCGATCGGGGCTCTCCGGGCCTGTTAGCACCACTTACGAAGAGAACCAGTTACGAGAACAATCTTATGTCATTAATCTGAACAACGAATAGATCCCCAACCACTGTGGAGAAAGAGGAGAGACACAAACCCCGATTTATCCTCACTTATCGATTCACGTTCACACGCTGCTAGCTAGCCTAGCTGTGGCTTTGGGCATTGAGTTTCAAACTAAGCTAGCTACGCCACTCTTTCCTCATGCTGTTTTTGCTGTTTTAAAACATGTTTTCCGCATTTTCTGTTTGTTAGAAAAGTCAAATCTGTGGTTTTAAGCCTTTCACACACGGTGTAACGGCGGAGGCTCTGCTTTCACTTTGGCGCGTTTTTACAGCTGGGTTAAAAAACACTCAACGCTGAACAACGATCGTATTTTCTGAACAAAAAAGGTCCACGTATTAAAATATTGGGTGGGTTTAACAATTTAAATGTCTGTATTTGTTATAAACAGAGCGCCAACATCTACGGGGGCCTATTGCTTAACATCAGCCTTACCCAATCTTCTCTAAAGTAATCCAGGCTCGTTTATTATCTTTTTACTCATATTTTAAGAATAGGTTCAGAAATGGAAGATTAAGTAATGTGTCCATCACAAACTCTCCTTTAAGTCGTCCAGAGGCCTGTTTGAGAACAGACAACACCAGCAGGCCTAAATAGTCTTGGCAGTAGCATCAGTGCATTTTACATTTTTAAAACTGTGTTCAGTTTTTATTTCCAACGTCTCTACTTGAAATGTAAACTGTTCGGACACATGCCCCATATAGTTGCTGTTGGATTTACCTTCACTTCCTTTAAAATTGCTTTTTTTCTTAAATCTTATAAAAAGGTTTTGAAACCCAGATGCAACTAAGACATTCTAAGATATTTTAAAGGGCTTTATGTGAAGTGGACATCACAGGATCTTGCACTAAAGATTTCATTCAACATTTGCCACTATAATTCTTTTTTGAAAGAACTGTATGATGCCATTATTCATACCGTAAGGTGTATAATAATATTTAAAGTATTATTTTTCGATGCACCAAATATTAGAACACATACTTTGCCACTGGTCTCCTTAAAAATTACTGCAAGGTTCTGGCTGGCCTCACATATACACTGAGTTTGGATCACCTCTGTAAACAGGGTAGTGACTACTTTCTTTTTTTCTGCACAGAGCAGTTCACGGGCACGGTCTGTCTTTCTCGCCAGAGGAGTTGAGTAGAGTGTGGCCATGTCCGGGCAAAGGAAAGGAGCTTCACCGCGTCTGCGAAAATGTGCCTTCTGTAGAACTAACCGAGACAAGGAGTGCGGCCAGCTACTAGTATCAGACAACCAGAGGGTGGCAGCCCACCACAAATGCATGGTGAGTGAACCATCTGCTGGCCTGGATGCAGTCAGATGTGTTCAATGGGGGGGGGGAAGCCCTCTCTCAGGAGAAGTGTTAACAAAACAGTTGATTACAGTTATAGTTTGTAAATCTTGATATTTAATTTAGTTTATGGTTTATGAACTGTAATGACCTTAAATTAGGGCTGGGCAATATGATGTTATGATGGTAAAGTACACCCCACTGTGTCCCAGTATCTTTTCTGAGCATATCATGTTTATAATTGGTGCTGAAAGAACAAAAAACGATTGCATTTTTCATTATAAAGAGCAAAATTAGGCCTGGGTAATTGTGTGTGAAACAAAATATTTTATTTATGATTTTATTATGTGGCGTGACAGGTTCTCTAAAAATTAAACATTGTGAAATGAGAATTCCTAAATTATGCTTTTGCCACATTGCCCACCCCGCGCTAGCACATCTTCATGGCCACAAAACAGCACTGTTGTTTACTTACAGATTTTTCCATTTTCATCTTATTAAATAGAATTGATTAACTCTCACTTTTGCAGCTTTTTTCTTCTGCTCTGGTGACGTCTCACTCAGACAGTGAAAACATCGGGGGATTTTCTGTTGAGGATGTGAAGAAAGAGATCAAAAGAGGAAACAAATTGGTATGTGCCAAGCAAGTGTTTCTGCACACCTTTTGTAGGTCTAGTAAGGCTACACACTTCAGAACTGCTGTCATGTGTCTCTTTGCAAAATTTGTATTACACTTTCCATGTCTTTGCTGGCGTATAGATGTGCTCATCTTGCCATCGGCCGGGGGCTACCATAGGCTGTGATGTTAAGACATGCCGGCGGACGTACCACTACTACTGTGCCCTCTGGGACAAAGCCCAGACCAAGGAGAATCCCTCCCAGGGCATATACCTGTACGTGCATTTTTTAGAATTTGGAATTCCCAAACAATTAAGATTAAAAAATGTGTAGCACCTTTATAACATATCTATATCTGTGCTTCTGAAATGCAGTGTTTACTGTCGCAAACATCGGGATGCCTCCCAAGATGCCAGCGATGGTAATGACTGCCTACAGCTTTTACTTGGAGAGAACAGTAAAACATATATAAATATAAATGTATTTAATAATGAATCAGCTTTGTTTTTGCTCAATGTACTGATTGGATACATTCTCTTAGAGGAGCAAGGAGTCGCAGCCAACGATTCAGATTCATCGCCCCCACGAAGCAGAGGGAGAGGGAGGTTCGAGAAAAGCCGAATCAGAGGTGTAACCCGCGGCCAGTCAGATGACACACGCTCAACCTCTTCGCAAGGCGTGGATGAAATGGAGAGTTCCTCGAACGTAAGACGCTCCTTGATCCTCATTTACTTACTGTGAAGAGCAAAAGGACCTGAAAAATAAATACTGCTCATGAGTTCATGGTTGCTCTTTCAGCAGAGGAAGTAGACCTCCCGATTATAGTGGTGAATAGTCTAGTGTAGTGTGATATTACTTTTAGCACACCATTTTTAACATTTTAATCTGTTTGCTGTAGCGGGACCGGTCCCCACTGAGGGGAAGTCCCAGTGACTCGGGCCTTCGCTGTGGTTTCTGCCACGCTGGTGATGAGGAGAACGAGACTCGGGGTGTTCTTCATTCTGACAATGGAAAAAAGGTTGCCGCTCACTACAAATGCATGGTGAGTCACATGAGTCTACAACTGCTCGGATCTTGTTCTGCCTTTGTACAACTTTTATTTATTTATTTATTTTTAAGTTTGAAATACACAAGTTGTTAAATTGTTAGTGTGGTAGTTACAGTTTTAAGGATATACTACAGCTTAAAAAAAATCAATATTTCAACAAGCACATACAATGACTGTATTTATAACCCATTAATCTCTAAGGGCCTGTATATAGAATACAAGCACTTAGAACAGGGGTGTCCAGTTGTATCCACAAAGGCCAAGAGTGACCATGGGGTTTTATGCAGGAGCACACCTGATTTCTTAATTCTTTGATGACTGGGACCAATTGATTAAACAAGTGGAAACAGGTGTGTTTTTAAATAATTGGAATGAAAACCTGCACCCACACCGTCCATTTGTGGATAGGGCTGGACATACTTGCCTTACACAATTGGCTTCTTATTCATTTTTTTACCCCTAAGAATAATTATTAATTATCTATTATGCTTTAAAATGTACATATTTTTTTCCAGCAGTATTTACTCAATGCAACTTATAACATCCAACTGAAATATATGATAGCAACAGTTTAGGAAAAAATATTAAACAACAAACCAGAATTGCTGAGATGGATGAAATTATCTTTAAAAAAAAAATACTTGGAAAGTCAATCAAGTGTAACTAATAACCTTCTTTGTTGCACACCAAGTTGGCTGGCTTTCATCTGTGATCAACCATAAAAACAGCTATTTCTGGAGCATTCCAGTGAAACCAATAACCTCAACAATAGGTTGTAAAGCACTGTCAAAATGTCTCAGGGATAAAGTTGTGGACAGGCACAAGTCAGGATCCAAAACCCATTCAAAGGCTTTATAAGTCCCTAGGAGCCCAGTAAAGTCTATGGTTTAAAAGTGATTTTATGATTTAAAAGTTTGACCATTTTCCTCCTTGCTCTTCCATCCAGTTTGGAGGGAGGGTCCTAGTAATGCCAGAGAGGCTACCAAGAGGCCTAATGGCAACACTGAAGCAGTTGCAGGACTTAATGACCACAATATCACAAGTGCTCCACAAATGTGCCTTAAATGGGATAGTTGTACTGGTTGTCATGTTTCACTTGGATGTTAACGTTGCATGGGTTAGTATACCTGGAAAACCTTTTGTGTGTCTTCAGTTCCAACTGCGAATGGTAATATTTTGAAGAGAGTGGTTATGTTTTGTAAATTGGATTAATAGTGGAATAATAAGCCTAAGGTGAAGGGGAGGGTTAAAAATTCAATTAAAGTAAATATTGTAACTGCTGCTATCCATCTGAACGGAGAACAATACAGACACAGTATGCAATATGTGTGGGTTTTGTTTTCTTTTTTGATTTATTTGATTACAGTGGTACAAATGTTCAATAAAAAATCTTAATATACAGTAAAATCATTTCAGTGTGTTTTGCTTGTTAAATGTTCCATTTATTTCAGAAATAATACAGTAATGCGGAAAAACATAAATGTGTGACTGATGTGATATGATCACTGCTGTGTACTAGCTCTAAAGAATTTAGTTTTCTTTGTAATTTACAGACTGCTTTTTTTTATATAGCTGTTCTCTTCGGGAACTGTCCAGCTCACTACCACCTCACGGGCAGAATTTGGGAACTTTGAAATTAAAACAGTCATACAGGAAATAAAGAGAGGAAAAAGAATGGTGAGTTATTACAGTTCAGAGGAATTCCAAATAGAATTTGCCATTAATGGTTTAACTTTAATCAGGCCCTACAAAGAATTTCACATTGTTCACACTGTATACTGTGCCATGGTGTGTTGACACGTGACTAGAAGGGGTCACTTATCTTATAATTGAATTTTAATCAGTCAGTAGTTGAATTGGAGAGTCAGCTCCAACACAGTTAGCCTAGCCGTCTTCATGACAAAAGCTTTCAGATATACTCAACAGATATAACAGTATTGTAACATGCTTGTGGTACCAGATGGAGTATTATTCCCATTTCTTGACTATGCTATTGTGTTGGGTTTCAGAAATGTACCTTGTGTGGCCAGCTTGGAGCTACTATTGGATGTGAGATAAAAGCCTGTGTAAAAACTTACCACTACCACTGCGGCCTTCAGGACAAGGCAAAATACATAGAGAATATGGCCAGAGGCATTTACAAGTAAGTTATACAACTTTGACCTTTAATACAGTGTAATTCTCTCAGCAAAGACCCAGTGACCTACCCCTGGCATTGGGCTGTGTCTAAATTGTTGGGGCAGAAGTTTTGACCTGTAAAACTTCCTTGACCTTGGTGATTTTTTGGAAACCATTTAATCATCAGGTTTAATTCCCAGCTTGAATATTATCCTTCCTTGTCATTCTCATGTATCTGCTTAGTTGTCTTTCTTTTTAATTAAAGACCTTTACCTGCTTATCTAGACAGATAACTTGATTGTATCTGCTGTGACATTTTTCTCCCATTAACAGACTGTACTGTAAGAATCACAGTGGAAATGAAGAGCGGGACGAAGAGGATGAGGAGCGAGAGAGTCGCAGTAGAGAGAAGGCTGCTACCAACCAGGGGGGAACACCTCCTCCGCCACAAGTCAATGGCAACTAAGTAAGACTCTGAAGACGATGCCGTGAAACAAAATGTGCATAGTTCATGGACACACATGTTAACTGTGGAACGTTTAGCATTTATTCTGCAGAGTTGCTACAGCTGTTCCCACAACAAGAATATCCGTTTCAATATACTGGTGTTTGCCTTTTGCAGATGGTGAAACAAGAGGGAGCAAATGACAAGATATTTTTGTATTGTGCTCAGTTAGAACATAGGGGCCAGGTCACATCATTGAAAGTTTCCCTCTCATTGCCAGAAATCCCATAACCTTTGACTACGGGCCATACATTTCTATGCCTTTTTCTGAGTATTTCAAGAATATCATGAATGAGACTGGAGAGTTAAGTTTGTGTCAGAATCTCAGTTCAGCTCAATGAGGTGGTTTTTCAGAACTCATAAAGCCAAGCACTAAAAAAAAACAAATCCACACAACGTTTGAATGGAGGACAGGACCCCCATTAACAGTGTATGTCCTAGGCTAAATATGTGTCAGACAACCTGCTTCAGTCAATTTGGGTTAAAACATGGGAGACTGTACACCTTAAGATCACATGACTGGACCAATGGATGCTTTCTCCCAGTTTCTTTCTTGACAAACTGCTCTTTCACCGGACCCATTTTTGGAGACTGCCTTCTGATTGTTTTTACTATCTCTTCCAAATCATGATGTTTAATAAGCCTATCGCTGTAATTTTCTGTCAAATGATTGACATTATCTTTACCTCTTATTTTCTCTTGTATCATGTATTATATTTTACTACTGTATTATATTCATGAGTAATGTTGGATATCTGTGGCTTCCTTTATAGTCTTGAGTCAAGATTAAAGATCATTGGCTAGCATGCACTTTTCTTTATCCCATCTCAGGTGGTTATCATTCCTTCACGCACTGCACATATTAATGATGAGCACCAGGAAATTATCTGATTGTAATGGTGCAAATTGCTTATGTTTTTTAGCTTGATTCATACAAAAGCTTTTTAAATATTAAATGGCACAAGCTTAAGATTTTATTTTTATGAAGGAATTTTATGTATGAATTTGTATAACAGCAATATACAGAAAAACATGGTGACCCATGAACTCATGTTGAGGCTACTTACTATACAGGTGCAATTTGTAGTCCATTTGTTTGTCATTTGCTCCCTTAACCCCTTCAGCTAAGGTGGCTGATGGGAGTTGTCTATGTGATCAGAAGGCTGTGGATTTGAATCCCAGGACTGCAAGTAACACCACTGAGGTACCCTTGAGCAAGGTACCAGCTGCTCCCCAGGGACCCCCAATTGGTGGCAGCCCACTGCTTCACGTGGTGAATGGCTCAAATGCAGAGAAATTCTCATAACAGACAGATGCTGTTTTAAACCCATTTTGTTGGTGCCATTTAGTACACAGGTACACTTTGTAGTTTACAGACTGTAGTTCATCTGTTTGCTCTTTCAACCCCTTCATCAATAGCCAGGACTACCAGTGAGGCAAATGGAAAATTCTTAGCAACAGTGATTCTGAAATGTGTGAGTCGGGGCATATGGAGAAGGGTTTGTTATAGTGCGCCCCATTGTTTGCAGTGTCTAGTATCCACTTTATCGCTACCAAAACTTTATTTTCGCGTGGTCGTCGCGCTACCACCCCATTCTATGCCCCTAGCCCATACATTTCTAACGGGCCGCCACTTCTGCTCTCTGGCGCTGTTGCCTCGTTCTGCACGTAGGAGCGGCCCTCTAAAATGGGCGGGTCTTTAAGGTTTCTGAGGTTGTGTATGGTCCGGCTCGGCTCTCCAGCACAACTAGCCACCTACAGTACAGAGCCCTGTGGACTTGTCTAGTGCCCACTGTTAACCTGTTCTCAGTGGGCTGACCTAAAGTCAGCTTTAGCTAATGCAGTTTAGCTAAAGCCCTAACGAAGCGTATGGAATGCATGTTTGTAACGGTAAATCCATATTAGTTATTCATATTAATGCATACGTGCAGTTCATTTAAAATTTGGAGACTGATTGAGTGATAATTTCAAACCTCAACAGTGGTACGTTTGCTCTGGTAATATCTGACGTTGGTGCGTCGCTCTGAAATAGGCGAGGTTTCAAGCTTTCGGAGGCTTTGATTGGTTCGGCTTGGCTCGCCAGCCACAATAAGACACGCCCACAGCAACGTGCGGAAGCCGCGCAAAGCGTTCAAGCAAAATCAGTCAGAAAAAACTCCCCCAGGGAAGCCAGCCTGGGCCGTGTGTGCGTTAAACTAACGTTAAGGGTGCAGACATGGCGACCACCAGCCCCTGCGTCGTGGTGAGTAGTGTTTTTCTCAGCAGCTCGGATCCGTTATGGAGCCGGGTGCTGCGTGTGTAGAGGCTCCACACTCGCTCACTTTCGGCTTAGCTGAGCCAATAAAAAGTCTGAACATAGTCTGTCATAGTACTAGCACAGGAGTTTAAACACCAGAATAAAAATATCTGAGTGTAGCTTACTGTATTCTGCTGGTCGCGGTGTGTGTCCGGTGTGGTTAGCAGGTTGCTATTTTGCTGCTGCAGCAGCGCGAGGGCCTGGAGAAACGCACGCGGGTCTGAACGCGTGCCACACGCTGCTTCTGTACTATTTCCAGCCTGAAAACCGGGCCTGCCCCTGCTGTGTAATAACACACATTACCACATTACTGCTCAAACCAGGAGCTGGGTGCCCAGTTTACTCTCTTGATAATCTTGTGTGCCAGTTCCATACTGTATCAGTAGCCACAGCACAGTACATTCTAGAGCCCTGTGGAATATAGTCTAGAGCCCACTGTTATCCTTCTGCACTCAGTGGATTTCAAATCTTAAAAATTCAAAGTGTTCTTTGCTCTGGTATTATTATAAACCGTTATTGAAAAGTGATTGTTCAACTTTTGATAGCATGGATGGTTTTCTTCCACGGGTTAGCGTTCAGTATTGTTAGATTTTCTACTTAATTTAATCTAATCGAGGAGTCAGCGTTGCTACTGTTTAAATATTGATAGAAAACCAAACACGACTGGATTGAGGTGACAAAGCATTTGCATTCGATAACACTCTAACCTCTCTATGGATGAACAGTATTGCTGTGTTGACATCTGAGGACTTTGGACTGCAAATGGTCAACTGCAATTGACAAAAAGTAATAAAAATAATGAAACCAGGAAAACCGAGAAGTTCCCACCAAGCTTATAGAAAAAAAACATGTGACTGCCATGTGAGCTAAAGCAGAAAGATTTCCAGAGTTGTCAGATATATGCTAGGTTCAAAGAAATTAAGATGATCAAAGAGAGCTGTGTCATGGGAACTGCACAAGCCAAAATAGTAAGACACCCCCCCCCCTTCAGCAAACAGTGAAAAACTATAGCTGTAATACTGTATATTGTACTACTCTGCTTTCTTCAAACCTTGATTGTTCTACATTGTTTTAATAGCTCAGTAGTGAGTATCAGAAAGGATGTAATCTCCCTCAAGGTCTCCTGCCTCCACAAGCATGTCTTATTTCATCAAAACACTTCTACGCAGTGTGTTAACACCCGGGGAAAGCAAGCATCAAACCAACCATTCCAGCTGCGGGATTGATTTGTTACCTGTGGTTGCTTTTGCTTAGGCTGGAACATTGATTTTTTTTTATACCCAAGTCAAATATTGGAACCAGGGGGGTACAAAAGAACTGATTAGTACTTTCAGTCAGTAGAACATGACCCATACTCCACAAAAAGAAAGCCTGTCCTCTAAAAGGTATATGGAGTTGTATTCTCAACCTTGGAATTTGCACATTAAAATGAAAATACTGTCTAGCAATGCATTTAAGGTTCAGATAAACACAGGAATTACATGTTGATTATTTACATTGTGATTTTATTAAGTAAACTCTGCATTCATTCATTTTAAGTAATGGCTAAAATAGGATAATGTGTAAGCATGTGCAATGTAAACTTTACATGAAAAGACAGTAAAACTGCACTGACATGGAGACACCCTGTGAATCATTCAAAAAGTTCATTCTATTTGGATGGAGAAGCTCTTGGTTGCGTTGCATTAGTCAGACTGGGAAACTGAGGGAAAACCTGTGAAGACCAAAATATAATATAGACATGCATAATATAAGCAAAGACAACTACATAATATGAGTGTTTGGATATGCCGTTGAGCACTGCTGGATAAATTGAGCAAATGGACACTGCATCATGCCACCCAGGTAATGGCTAGACATGGCTGACTCTAACTGGTGTCAGAGCAATAAAGGGACTTGCGAAGGAAGCCGAATTTAAGCCAAAAGTCACTTTGAAGTAGCTACAGATTTCAGCAGCTCAGACTGGAGGTGAAGGTGCACCTCCAGTCAACAATAGTTCTGAATACAACTGGCCTGTATGGGAGGGTGGCAAGAAAGTGTACCAAAAAGCAGTAGAGCAGGGATGCCCAAACTGGTCCTGGAGTGTCCAGCACAGCTGGTTCATCTAATCTCTTTATTGCTAGTTTTAGTGAGTGTGTTTGTGGACCAGATTTGGGCATCCCTGCTCTACAGCTTTCTGGTACACTTTCTTGCCACCCTCCCATACAGGCCAGGTGTATTCAGAACTCATGATATTGTTGACTGGGGATAAGTCAACAATATCAATAAGGTTTTACTGTCAGCAACCTGTTTTTCCTCAAGAACTGGACATTTTGTTAAAATTGAGGGAAAGTTCTTGAATGATCTTGTAAGGCGCTCCTTGAACCTTTTCCAGTACCAAGTGCCAAATATTTGGTCTTGTAAAAGAATATTCAAGTTGTTTGCGGCTTGATCACTGCATCTGTAGCATGCGACTGATTATCATGGACAATAGTTTTCATCTGCTTAGAAAAGAACAGAAAACCGCTGACTCAGACCTCTTACAACCAAAGCCAATGTGCACATGCTTGGAGTCAACCGTTCTTCAGCTCTTTGTACTAAGCGCAGGGGGTACCTGCTTAAATTATTGTCTGTTGTAATCAGCCATATGCTGCAGATAAGGCAGATGGAGATTAGGTTGGAAAAAAATCTGGAGTACTCCTTAAAGCTCAGAATAACTAACATTAATTTTGGGTTTTGAATGCTTCTGTATTGGACTGAAGCTCTAAAGTGTTCTTTAGGTTCTTTAAACACACATCCAAGTGATTCTTCTCTGTAAATGGGTGTGAAGGAGAAGTGCTTCTTAAACTAGTCTTAGTATCAGCAATTATGTCAGTTATTTATTTTTTTTTTTATTTGTATGGAGTTGTGTATGAATGTTGAGTGTATATTTCAGGAAGCCATTCAACATGAAAATACACTTGCAGTGCACATTCATTCATAAAATAAGTGTTGACAATGTATGTATAACTGGAATGACTGTGTTTTGTAGGCTACTGTGTAGCTTAAATAAAAAAAAATCAAATCAGAGTGATAGTAGGTGAATTCCCGATTTCTACTTTCATCTGCAAATGACGCTTACTGCATTACTTCCATGTTAGTGGCTTCCGTGCACTGTTTGCAGTCTGTCTGCTGCTGCTGTTTACTAGGTATGATTTGTACGTTTCAGATCAGCGATGAGGAGCAAGGTTATGACCTGGACCTCTTCTGCATACCAAAGCACTACGCTGCTGACCTGGAACGTGTCTATATTCCACACGGGCTCATCTTGGACAGGTACAAGTTGAACTCATGGCTTTCTTAAGTTTGGATTCATTCTCCTTAAAGCTTGCCAAAGCTCAAATCTCAGTCACAGAGAGCTTAAGTCAACAGCATGAGAATTTTTAGATATGAGATTAAGTGGTCTTTGTTTCCGTCAAATGTGTTGTCTGTAGAGCAGTGGAAAATGATACTGTGCAGGCTTTTAGACTAAGCCAATCTGACCTCATCATTGCAGGACTGAGCGGCTGGCCAGAGAGATCATGAAGGATATGGGGGGGCACCACATTGTGGCCCTTTGTGTACTGAAAGGAGGCTACAAGTTCTTTGCAGACCTTCTAGACTACATCAAAGCCCTAAACCGCAATAGTGACCGTTCCATTCCAATGACTGTGGACTTCATACGCCTCAAGAGCTACCAGGTAAAAGAAATAGACTTGTACATTCACCTGTCCTATAATGGCACCAGGCATTTTGTAGTGTTTCTTCTACAATCTCAGCACGCTGATTTCGGTGGTAACGGTTAGTTTCATGTAGCTTCAAGGATTTTGTTAGAAACGTCATTTTTAGAGAAAAACTAACTAGGACGTGTTCTTTTGTTATTTTTCTAACTTTTTGCATATTAATATGTTGTTTGTTGGTTGTACATGTAGAAACAGGGCTGCCAACACACACATCACTGAGACTAATATGAAAATAATAGGAGTATTATAACAACCTTGGCGTGGCATTCCATTAAATACAGTGCAAAGTCATACTATACACTTTCTTTGTCAATAATATATTTTTTCTATTACCTTTCTGTCTGTTCATATGAAGGGATTACTCACCTCTCCATCTCTTTTTTTTCTGTGGGGTTACAGAATGACCAGTCTACGGGGGAAATTAAGGTCATTGGTGGAGATGATCTGTCCACACTCACAGGGAAGGTTACTATCCTCCTGGAGCAAAAAAGACTTGTCAGAAATATGCTACATTTTTAATATTTGGCATTCAGTGATTAAAAAAATTCACTAATTGAATTCAGATTTGGCAGTTAGTTGTTTTCATTTAGTAATATGTTGTTGTTTTTTTTTCAATACATCATTGAAGAATGTCTTGATTGTGGAGGTATGCCTTTTTCTACATATTACTCTACTTAACTAAAAACATCCTAAATTACTCAAACTTATGCTCGTTCCTAACAGCTTTTTTTTAATGTTCAAGGACATAATTGATACTGGGAAGACAATGAAGACGCTGTTAGAACTCCTCAAGCAGTACAATCCAAAAATGGTCAAGGTGGCCAGGTAAGGAAATGAAGAGCTTTTTATACATTGTATTTACTGCTGAGGCTGCTTTTTGCTGTCTTTTTATCTAGGCTCATTTTATCAGTACATTTGAGGTGGTACTATGAAAAGCGTCTTTACCCTAAATTTAAAAAGCCACAGTTTATTTAAAAGACCCCAGTTAGACTTCTCACTGTATGCCAGCCATTACAATAAACAGTACACCTGATTTAATTTAATGAAGTATTGATTGGAGAAAGTAGACATTGAATGGTAACTGTAATTACTGGTTTAATTTAGAAATGGTCACAATGACATGCTAGGAGTTAATCGTAATGTACTTTTTAATGTAAACAATGTGTAATGCTCAAATAAATCACTTGATTTCTCCCCCCCCCCCACCCCCCAGATCCCTTGTTTTCACCAGACTTTTGCACAGTGCTATATATGTTGGAGTACGCTCACTGTGAAAATGTGATGACCCAGTAGCATTGTCTAACCACTTATTTTGTAAATAATTATTTAAATACTACAAAAAGTATTTTTGGTAGTCACTAAGTCTTATTAATGTCAGTTAGTGGATACTTTCTGCATGAGTATAAACGCCCAAAATTGGAAAAAGTTACATCAAATGCTGCAATTGATTTATCACTTTTGTTTGTACAGTTTGCTTGTGAAGAGGACACCAAGGAGCGTCGGATACAGGCCAGACTGTAAGTTGACCTACAGTATACACACAAGGAAGCATATACTTAGTAGAGGGTCATGTTTACTGAAAAGTTTTGGCAAAAATGGAGCAAACCAGAAACTGGTGTTCTGCAATGTTATCATGGAGCTATTAATTACATACAATTGTGCCGTATGCTTTCGGTCCATCCTGTTTTAAAGGATGGTTTCTAGAGTGATTTAAGAGTGTAAGCACTAGTGCATTCATCATAATAGTAGCAAAATGAAGTGAAACATCGTCATTATTTGACAGGACATCTTTTCCTCACTCGTTGCCTTTTTCCAGTTGTAGGATTTGAAGTCCCTGACAAATTTGTGGTGGGGTACGCGCTAGATTACAACGAGTACTTTAGAGATTTAAATGTAAGTCTCCATTTCACAACGACATGAAAATTCACTTTATTTACTGAACAAGCATGTTAACCATGTTACACTTGCTAATGTTTTTTTCCCCGACTTGTTTTGCAGCATATCTGCGTCATCAGCGAAACGGGAAAGGAGAAGTACAAAGCGTGAGGTGGCCTGCACCTCCCCCTTTTAGCTGTGTATCATTTTTACTGAAGTCCATTTTATATTTTATCTGGTTTGTAAATTTTGAGAGTGCAGCTCACCACAGATACAGGTCCTCCTCTCAGGGTCTCTGGTGACTCGCAGAAGGTGTGCTAATGGAATACCTCATATCTACTCATCCTTTCTTTAGCCACCACTGGCTAACACATTAGTGACCACGAGCATTTTTCATCTGAATCAAAAAAGCTTTCAGGTTTGAATGACTGAAACGAGGGCTAAAATGTGTTTAATTTATTGCATTTGTTGGAATTATTGTTAAATATTAATTTAATTTAGAAACAGAGCAGTGCCAAACAATTCAGTAATCTGTCCTCCTTAACAGGCTCATGCTCAGATGAACAAACGTGCTTCCTTTTGCCAGTAATGTGATTTATATGGAAAGGTTAGGCAGAAAGGAACTTAAATATGAAAAATATATTTAATGACAAATTTACCCTTACTTTTATTTGTGCAAACTGTAAATTAAATTGTTACCTGTTTTATGTCCTCTTGTTGCAGTTTAGTAGCAATACTGCTGCTCAAGTATATTTGACAATTTTATGTGAAGGGGGAGGTGTTGTGGTGCCTTATATGCTAAGTCATATAGCCACAATAACAATCAGACCCATACAGCTGCTGTAACAAAACACTGCCTGATATGCCTGAAGGAAACAATCTCAATTTAGTAGTTTATAAATGAGCCTTATAGGTTGATATGCTAGGCCCTCTGATTATTTTAAGTAGTTTTGAGAAGGTGGGTGAACTTTAGCTTGATGATCTCCTTGCTCCAAAACATCTAAACATGTTGATCAATCTGTAGGTAAGTGGGTGTTTTCGCTACAACTGTATCCCCACTTCATCGATTACTGTTATCCAAGCGGCATCCCAATTCTAATTTGGCACTGCAGAGTAGGTAATTTGATCATGTAGTGGACCACTGTATCAGACTAGAAGATAATGTATTGCTTTGAATGTAATAACATGGTATTTAATGTCTTAACTTGGATTTCAAAGAGCATGTGTATGTCAACAATCAGTTTATGTTCAAGTGAAAGCTCTTAGCAGCTCTTAAGGGTAATCACTGACTCACAACTGTAGTTTTGCTGACCATTGGTCATATGGTGCCCAGATGGTACAAGGCAGTGTTAAATGCAGTCAACCCTGATTCCATTTCTGAATCTCTATTATGGGTTCACAACTGTGTGTGATGCCTCTGACCCATGAACACATCCATCACAAATAATGTTGCCCTATGTTGACAGGTCTTGAATAAAATTCAAGTATAAAAGTTTGTCTGCCCATATGTCATTACTGATCATTCTTAAATATTGCAGAGTACATATAGCACACTTTTAGAATTAAAAACAATAGTTTAATGTTTTAATCATCTTAATCTTCATTCATATACATACTATTAAGCACAACAGACAGGAAAACGTTCTCCCAAAACTAAAGATTTATAGGATCAATTCAAATCTGGGCTCCAGACAGACTATGCTGACAGGCCTTACTAGAGCAGAACAGTAACACTGGATACACAACAAACAACTCCAGTATTGATGTGCTGCTATAACACGGCTCACCAACCTCCCTCATGGCGTGTTACTAAAGCGGTGTTCCGAGTTGATAAGAAAGCAGACAGTGCTAGAGTTGTACCAGCAGCTCCTCATGATCTGCATCTCTGTTACAACTACATATCATGACGTGCTGCTAGTAAAGCTACCAGCCAGACAATACATTCATAGAAAAATCTCTGGCACATATTTAGACATTCGTCTGTGACATCCTTGCCCTTCAGTGTAGTTTAACTTGTTTCTCCTTACCAAACGTTACTGATACAGCAGAGTCCGAAGCTGCGACTACTCTTAACAAGAACTATCCACTGTTCAACGGTCACAAGACCTTAACAACACTGAACACAGGGAATTCTGGAAAAGGTTAATGGTGGAATGTACTCTGAGGTCTGAACACAATCTGAGGTGGGTAATGTGGATTCTGCAGATGCTAGAGTTCAGAATGTGAGTAAGGTGGTATTGAGACGGTAACCAAACTTGGGGATCCTGTATCTATTAAGGAAGCAGTGAAATGGTAATGATGCACTGATGCCATTAGCCCAGTGTCACCTTAACATTCTGCTACTCAAACCAATAACTCTAAACATAAAATGGTATCAAATCCATTCTGATACTGATTACAAATTAAACTAATAAATTCAGATAAACAAGAAAGTAAAAAATATCAAGATTTGTTTGGTTTGTGAAAACAAAGTAGGCCTTTTTGATATTTGGTGAGCTGGTATAGAGAACAGGTTCCATGGCTCATGGCTCCAGACAATCAGCAGCAGCCTAAGACTGTAAAGTGACCATTTGTCGTGTGTGAATACACCACAACACACAGGGTAAACAGCTTTTTTTTTTTCTTAGCATTTCACCCATTCACCAAGTGAAGCAGCGGGCAGCCAGGAACACAGGGACCAGTATGTGGGGACAGTGCCTTGCTCAAGTGTACCTGAGATGGGCCACTAGCAGTCCATGCAACATTCTGATCACAGGGTCAACTCCCTAACCACTAGGCCACCAGCTGCCCCCACATTTGGCATGTGGCCAAATTTGGCGTCTGGTGTTACCAGATAAATGCACAATGTTCAGATGCCTGATTTATTTTCAAATCAGCCAGAAACTGATTCTAAAGCAATGAAAATGAGGCACTGATAATCTGTGCCTCTACATTCAGAAGGAAATCAATGAAAAACTTTAGTGACGTTTGAGCGCCCCCTATAGGAGGCTCAAGGGGCTACAGAGGGCAAGGGGGGTGGGGGTAACCTGTGAGGAAGGCCTCAGACTTTCCAATAGAAAGAGGGTTCCCTGAAATAAAAAAAAATCTCTTACACAGTAAAAATCATAATTTTACTAACTCTGAAAATACATGTATAGTTCAACTCTACGCAGTTATGAGGAGCAGCTGAGTGTAAGCGTACTTACAGTTGTTACATTACTTTTACACAGCTCGTGTATTTTTAATGATCTGAATTACTTCTGAAGAATAAAGTACATGCAGTGAGGCGAGCAGAAACAGAAGCAGAAATAAGTGAAAGACTGATGACGCAGCAGCCATCTGCACACTGGGGACATGACCAAACACATCCTCGTTTCTAAACGTCAAAGTGTAGTTACAGCAACGTCCTACCAAACACAGCAACTAAACTGCATTTACCTCACATTTGTAAAACTGCTTTGAACGGGGCCATAACATATTTAAATACCCACCTAAACTGAATAGATAATTAACATTGCAGTTTCTTTCTTGTTTATCTTTCAAAATCGTTTGCTGCTGTGAGTCAAACACAAGCTACACGATTAACATGCCTGTACATGCCGGTGTTCTGACAGACCAATCAACAATACTGTCCACCCAACAAAATGTCTCCAGTCTTTTATTGGACTAATGTGGAGATATCTCTAGCCTAGACACAAATACAGATATATTATCGCAGACAAGCGTTATACGTTTTTGCCATCGATTAGAATTTTCCGAGATTGTCCCTAATATGGCCCCTATAGGCTGTTAGCTCAGACTGACAAAAGCACACACCGGGAGAAACTCCTCTCACTGTAAATGAACTGGACAACCACACGGATTGGTGCTGGTCTCCCTTAAAGTCACGTTAAAATAAACATTCTGGGAAGTTTTATTTTACCACAGCTCTCCTGTTTTCTAGCAAACTTTTTTTAAGTGTCCGAGACGTTAGAAAGTGGTCTGGCAGGTTGGAGCTCTCGGACTCGGTGAGTCTGAACTTAAAGCTACTCCGCTCCGAGCGTCCCCGGCTGAACCAAAACACACTGACAGCGCGAGACCCGGGCAAAAAAAATCACCAAAAATATTACCTCGAAAATCCCAAAACTCACCTCCAGTTCAATCGAAAATGGCGCCGAAACGTAAAAAAAAAGGCCGAAATTTCATTGTACGGTCTCCTGCAAAGCTTTGTGGGAGCGCTGAGGGAGGAGGAGGAGGAGGAGAGCAGCAGCAGCAGCGTGGCACCACCAGCCCAGTTTCTCTCTCTCTCAGACACACAAAACAGCAGCTCCACACAACCAGCAACTCCTCTCACACACATAGCCTCTCCTCACTCACACAGCAACTCTTCACTCACACACAGCCGCTCCTCACATACACAGCTGCTCACACAGCACCTCCTCACACATAGCAGCTCCACACACAAACAACAGTTAGTTGCTGGAGGGGGGCGATTTTTTAAAAATAGTTTTACATGACTGCAAGCCTTTAAAAGACACATCTAATCTATTGCATGTAATATTAATATAATGTACTTGTATGATAATGTTTTCGAATTCTTTTTCAAATGAATATGATGTGCTACAGATATGTTATGTGGGGTTTTGATGAGACACAGCTAATAAAGTATATTTATTGATTATGCTTTGTTTGACTTCTAAGAGTCTTCTATGTGATTCATCACAATTCTGTCCATACAGTATTACTGTGGGTTATGCTCTGTAAGAGGCCCTGATCCAAAATAGCGCAGCCACAAAGAAAACAGGAACTATTAGGTGCACATTTAAGTCAGCCCAGTCAGAGAATGTAATTTGGACAGCTTTTAAGGATGTTTACCACTCCGTTATCTCAGTTTAGTGTTCCCAGCGATAAAGTGTGGCATCTTTCAGGGGATTCCCGCCAGCCGTTGAATTCTCTTTGCTGGGGCACAGGCCTGCATTAGCATCACTTGACCTGAGTGATGACCTTGCATTCGGCCTAGCTCAATAACTTGTGTCTCTCATTAGGAATAGAGAAAAGAAACTTTGTCTGCTGACAGACAGCAGGCCGTGAAGTGAGTTGTACATAAACATGTGACTCGTCAATTAGACGTTAGACAGTGAGCTCTGTGTAGAGGTGACATTATGCAAAGTTGGGTTGATGCAGGAGAAGCCGTGTTGTGTGAGGTTTTTCCAGAGGTGCAGACAAGGAAAGGTTAATAGTGACACTGGGACCTTTCAGCTCTTTCATCTTTGTACCATTGAGCAGAAACACACCAGCACATATGAATTCAGCAGCCGCTCCACTGAGTTCTGCTTGTGTGTGACTGGGGCAGTATGGTTTCACTTCTGTAGCAGCATTGCATGTTCATATCTGTCAATTAAGGCTGATATGCAAATACTTTACCCTTTTACTGAGTCCCTTGATTCTGTCCTGTTTCCAGTCATATCAGGTCCTTTTCAATTGCATAAAAAACATTCATAAGAAGGCTGAATTTGAGCAAATTGGACAGATTCAGCATTAACACTGACAAAATTATCTTACACATACACATACGCTTAACATTTACATTTACATTTACACATTTACATTTACACATTTACACAGCTTAAGATTTTTTTGTCTATAACATTCATCTACTCTAAGTGCAGCTTTTATTTTGATAAAATCTAAAAAAATGTCTGAATTCATGCAAGCTGAGGAAAAGAGAACTTGGTGTGCACTAAATGTGTGGAAACTAGGATACGGCCTACTGAGCAAATGTAACATCTTTAATGTCAAAACAACAAAACTACTAAACTAGTTGCAGTCGGAGAAAAGTAACAAGAACAAGAGGATGAATAAGAACTAAGATACAAGAGAAGAGATAAGACAAACCTTCATTAGCCCCACAGGTGGGAAAATTGCAATATGGTGGACATGTATGGGTATACAGTAGTGTAATAGGTCCCTTTCCAATTCTGCAACTATTTTTTGCCCATAATAAAACAGATAAGACTACAAGAGTTTGGTAGATCTTGAGGTAGGAGTGTGAAAACTAAGCCAGTAGGAGAGGAGAGCTGAACAGGGAGGGTGTCTGCAGAAGGAAAGGTAAGTGCCTAAAAACAGCATGGCTTATCTTTAGGTATATTTATTTGCCTTTCAAAACAGTGAGTTTGAGTAATGTTTAAAACCCAGCAAAAACACAGGGACGAGTTTCTTCATTCCTCTAATTTACATGGCATGGCTGCTTTGACTTAATGTAGCTTTAGCAGCTGGGTTTGCTGGGATGATTACTGTCAGGCCTGCACAAAACAGGAGCAAAACCAGGTCTAGGCCAGCCACTGACCAACCAGGTACTAAAACACAGCAACATTTTCGACGTGACTCGCTATTTCAGTGGAAATATGCCCACAAGTTTGTATTTTTTTTTATTTCTGAATCGTGTGTTAACTCCACCAACAAAGAGCTGAAACACAAGCGCGTGTCTCTTCGGGCCGAGGGTGGAGGCGGGCTGACGTGACGTCAAGCCAAATGTCTCTAGGAAGCTGAGTCCAAGTCGTGGACGCTTCATTGGACGCTCACTTCGAGGGCTCGGTTTGAAAAAAGCGTAAATCGAGCTGATTGGCTGTCGGCGCCGTCGGTCACGGGTTAGAAACCGAAGGGGCGGGAATGCTTGGTTGAGGCTGGTTTGTCCACTGCAGCGTCCAGGATTGATAAACACAAATTTGACTGAGTGAAATATGGTTGATGCAACTCCTTTACTTGCTCTGTTAACTTGAAGTCCACGCAGGAGACCCAGAAGATTGGATGCGTCTGAAAACAGCTGCTCATCAAATCGCTTGTTTAGCTTTCCAGGCTAACCCAGCGGCAGCAGAGCCACTAGCAGGCTAATTAGCTCGGAAGCTAGTTTCCCTTCCTGAGGATGGCCAGCTGAACAGTCCCGGCCTCAGAAACTATCTCTCCTTATTTTTATTCCGCACTAATATTGACTGTGGAGGTCCTGGGATCAGACTTCAGACTCTAGATCTTCTAGGTTTTGCTCTGCTCGAGAGCCTCCCGCCACTGCTCTTGTATGGAGACTTGTTGGATTGTGCCAGCTCCTGTTTCTTGATTGGATTTGTTGTTACTCAGCCTACGGAGGTGTTGAGCTAAGCTAACGAGGCACGCTGTTGGACGGGCTGTTCATGGGACTGACTCCTCTACAAGTTGGTTAGCCAGCTAGCGTAGCGTGGAGCATCCGACTGAGTTCAGTCTCCAAAGCTGAGGGATGGGTGACGGTGCCTTTATAGTCGTGCTGTGTCGGTTTAGTTTGGGCCGGCTGATGCTTTGGCCATGCATTTAGGCTTATTTTGGTTTTCAACGTCAGGAGTCTAATCTGACCCAACACCTAAGAGATGAGCACATATGTCTGACTTCCACCATTGACCTGGTTCGTCCACCTCAAGACTTACCAACGATGTAGCTTTCTGGCAGACGAGTGTGAAAACTTGAGGACGACAGTAGCTACGATGAACAATCAAGGAATTATGTCGCAGGAGAAGATGGAGCTGGACCTCGAAATTCCCTCCTCGCTTGTTCAAAGCGATGGGCACTTGAGGAGATCCAACAGCGAGCCAATGATAAATGGATTAAGGTTCATAATAAGTGCTGTTTCTATGATCTGAAATTGTAGCGTTTCCCCAATCCTGGTCTTGGCGGCACACTACACTATTTTTGTGCTCCCTACATACCCGATCTAACTAATCAGCTCGCCAGCAGCCCCTTACTGAATTGTAGTGAGTGTGCTAAAGCAGAGAAAGTACTAAAATGTACATGATCATGGTTGGGAAACACTGTTTTAGAGTACTCTTTTCACAGAGCATACAGAAACCTTGCATGACTGGTACAGCCATGGTCTTGATGCTAGAGTATGGGTTCACAGTCATGCTAGAAAAAAACAAATGGAGTCAACAGGGCCACCAGTCTTTAAAGCACAGACTGTGCTGGTAGTATAAAACTCACACACTGACATAGCAAAGAAATGCTAAAATACTGTAATTGTCTTGCCATTTGCATTAACTTTCATTGCCTGGCAGTGTGTAATTTGTGCCTATTTATTTTTTTTTGTTCCAGTGACTGCTCACAAATTTTCCAGAGAGAAGTTCTACGCAGCCGGAGAAACAGCACAACTCTTGTTAATCGACCAAACATGGTATGTAATTGTGCTCTCCAGTAATGTCTGGTATTGGATTTTTGTGCACATTTTTTTATTCCTGTGAATGTACCATGCTTTTTTAAAATTTCTTTTACTTTTATTCAGGTCCCGTCCTCCCCGGTTCGCGTTCCTAGCACTAGGCTTCAAAGGATCAAACAGGTAAAGTGACTGTGTTGGGGGAGATACGTACAAATACAAAAAGCATATTAAACATTTTTTTTAACAAGTCTGTACTAAATAGATGTTTTTTTGGATGAAAAAACTCCAATTGTAGGTTTGGTTTATCTCTAACTTGTTAAAATGTAGTAAGAGCATTTTGGTCTTGCCTTTGCAGAAAATTGTGTATTAAAAAGTACAGTTCATTTTGATTAAACTGATCAATGAAATGTGATGCCGGTGTTTCTTTGTAGGAGGAGGGGGTTGATGTAATGAATAGAGAAACAGCTCATGAACGGTAAGTAGCTAACACTACAGACACTTTACTTCATGAAGAGTGACTAAAATTTTCAACCAGTTGCTGGTTTTTATGAAATGTCAATACAGTAGTGAAAAATTGTTGTGTTCTCTGACCAACATGCATCTGTCTTGCCTTTTATTTCTATTTCTAAGTGAAGACATTGATATTCTATTATTCAAAACGGGGTATTTTGCTGTGTTTTATGACTGGTGACAATTTCATGTTAACAACCAAATGTTGGTCCCCCCCCCCCCCCCCAAATCTAGGGAGGTACAGGCAGCCATGCAGATGAGTCAGTCATGGGAAGAGAGTCTTAGTCTGGTAAGACCTGCCATATGTATTTATTCCTCATAAGACACATGTACTTATGACCTTGTTTTTTAGTTTTTAATTTGTATGTGAACTACATAAGATGTGATTTAAGGCTCGGGTTGCATGCAGTGGCTTTACAGCCGCAACACTTCTGCCTCTCCGCCCTTGAGATGGTGGATATGTAAGAAACCGCATGCTAAAGTAAATCTAATGGAGTTAACAGGGCCACCAGTCTCTCAAGAACAGACTGTGTCGGTAGTATAATACTCCAACAGTTAATTACTTAAGCTTTCATGCTAATTGTCAATTTTGAAGTGATGGATGTTACCAGTGAATTGAAAAGGTGTGGTTTGTTACTGCAGAGTGACAATGACTTTGAGAAGTCGTCATCATCATCCCCAAAACGCATAGATTTTGTGCCTGTGTCTCCAGCTCCATCCCCCACCAGAGGAATTGGGAAGAAGGTTAGTATAGTCCATGTACACAAATGTCTGCAGTCCAAAATTCAGTGTATGTTGTTCAAGCTAAATAAATAATTCTAAATACTCCTCTGTCGAATGAGCAGCAGTGCTTCTCTCCATCTCTGCAAATCTTGGTGAGCAGTAATGGTCTTAATCCTAGCCCTATACCCAGCCCAACACGACGCTTTAGGTGAGCTGCAGCCTATATTTACATCTTTTATATACTAGTCCTTTTCAGATATGATTCATGAATTTTCAGTTCACTCTGTGTGTGTGTGTGTGCTCAGCAGGAGGAGTCAGAGCCCAATTAATTGCATTAGACCCAGCATATTGGGCCCAATCAAACGTAAAGGTGAAGGAGCATATATAAAAGATCTCATCGTTCCCATGTTGTGTATTTATGAACACAGGACAGTGAAATGACTTTTTGTGTTGGTCGCAAGTTTCAGGTGAAATGGAACCAGAGAGTCAGCCCAAGAGACTTTTCCAGGGTACCACTAACATGCTGTCCACAGAGACTTCCCACCTACCAGAACTCAGCTCCTGGTGAGTCACTGCATGGAGTTGTATTTGGCATGACGGTGTCTGATCACACACGCTGTGTACTGTGATTGGAGTAGCAAAGCAATTGTTAAAATCTGGGGCTGCCCAACTATGCCTGTGATCATATTACAGACAGAAAAAATCTTTTTTGGGGGGGAATGAACTGTCAAATTTGGGTTCTCTGATAAAATGCTGTAAATTTGTACCTAAAAATTACTGTCCTTATCATGCTTCCTTTGTCATTGGCTGTCACTGGCATCTTATGTGTAGTTTGTTGTTACTTTATGATCCTTAATCTGATTCTCTCTCACATTAGTTTGTCTTCAGATCTGCTGGATGGAAGCCTCAGCAGTGTTGGCTCCTCCTCAGGCTCTCCTGCTAAGATGGAGGGAGTCTCACCCTCTTCCAGCAACTCACCCTTTACCCCCCTCCAGGATCTCTCCCCAAAGTGAGCATGCATCAGAGACCTGTTACACGGAGGTTAGAGGACAAGAGCGTCCATTAGGGCCCTCTGCACATTTGAGCTTCTGTTCCTATGCCTTCCCACCCTTGCTTTTGATCTGGTCTTCGAGTTTTCATGGGATTTGCTTTCCAGTGGGACAGTGTAAGCGGAAGGGTGTCTGTATTTAAGGAAACCAAAGCCCTGCATATAATCTTTGTGTGGACAGTACCATAAGGGTGATGAGCAGGGACGAAGACTGGATGTTTGCACCAGCTGCTATAAAAGGATGTAATATGTGGTGCGTAGCTCCATAACTAAGCAAACAGCCTTCCAGAGCCCTGCTGTTTCCATGTGACTGTGTTACTGTAGTTTCTTATTAAAGGAATGCCATCATGAGCATATGGCTGTTAGAGAGTGAAGTGTTCACTCTCATGGCAGTACCGTTGGCTTGCCCGTGGTCTGTATCCAAGATTATTACAATACGTCTTTAATTTGCGTCAGCAGATTGCCAACAGGTGTTTTGTGAAATAATTTAACTTATTTTTGTTCCTGCGTTGTTTTTCTTTGTAAGTATGTACATAAAATGTGATAGTTATTAGCTTTTCATTTATAATCTGCAAGTGAATGTGTGCAGAATTTGATCAGTTAACTGACAGTTTGGCCCCTTGTGGAGTTTTGAGTGGTGCAATTGCACTTGCACATGTTTGTAACCTCCTGAAGTATTTCTGCCTCTGAGTGCTCAACTATGTAAAGATTGTCCTCTCTTGATATTCATGTAGATGAAGTGAAAGAGCAACAACACTCCCTTCGTCTACATGAGAATAATTATCATGCTTGGCGCTTGTCTTTTTTTGTTTGTTTGTTTGTTTGGTTTTTTTTAATGGCACCAACGGTTGTCATTAGCTATTTGGGTATCGGAATGAATGTTTGTAGAATGCAATATAAAGGGGGTCGGTCACCACTAAATCCAGGATTCTAACACTACAGCACATTTTCTGCAGCCTGTGTTGCATTGTCTTCAGGTATACTATCCTAGGACATGGTTTTTCCTCCTTATAGCTTTAGAGAAGTTCTGGAGAAGCTAAACTGTGACTGTAGTGCATTTTACTACCCTTTAAGCACTCAGTGGCTTCATCCTGTTTCATTTGCCTTTAGAATATTGCACTGTGATGGTGCCCTCCTTGAAAGAATTAAAGGGATTTTATTTGCTCTATGCCTTTTGATTGGGTAGACTACTGCAAGGCACTGCGAAAGGAGATCGAATCCAGAAGCAGGTTAGATCAAGGGAAGATTGGAAATAGGTGCTGTTAGACATTGAAACATGCATCAGCGTTAATTAAATCTCATAAAGAAAAGGATTGTTGCTTTAGGGGAAAAGGTCTACTGATTCATTAGTGTGCCATTAAAGGTATGTATATAAGAGATGTAAAATTATACTTGTGTAAGTTGGTAATTTAGGATTTACTTATTTTAGTAGTCATTTTGTAAATGGTTTTATAAATGAGTTTCATTTGGAAAACAAAAATGGCTTTATTTCCTCAGAGCATGCTATGATGCATCCTAAATCCAATTTTATTTGCAAACAAGGAAGCGATTGTATCCTATATTTTTGTTGAAGTGAAGAGTGTGACTTTATCCCCATGTAAGAAAAGTGACGGACACAATTTTGATGTATAGCTTTTCTCTGAATGTCTCTTTAAGAAACAAAGCAGTAAGTGGGTCCTGTATGTCCCCTTTCTGTTCTGTATAGGTGATTGAAGTGTTTGTGGTTTGCTTTAGATTTTGTTTTTGTCCTGTGGACTTGACTGAGCTTTTATTTAATTTACACTGTCCTCTAGGCTCAGAGTACTTTTAAAGGCGTGACCCTAAGTTTGTGTGTTGGCGTTTTGACGAATGAGTGGAGTGCTTACATGATTTAATCTTTGTGCTCTGCTCTAAATGGACAAAAACAATCTTGTCACCTTCATATCAGTGATCTTCAGATTACAAAATAAATTATTTGTCCTACAATTAAGTTTGTTCGTTTTCTAAAGAGTGCTGTAAATGTAAGGGTTTCATGTTTATATGCATCAATACATAAAAACAAAGTTTGCCCAGTTGAACCAATCAGTGGCACTGCATTGACCCACTGTAGATTATATTTCAAGACTGAGACTGAGACACTGGATACACTTTTGAGACTTTAAAAGTTACCTGGAAATTGAATGTATCTCTTCTGTTGTCACTGTGATACTCATTCCTTGAGATGATCGTCACGGTTTCAGATTGTATATGGTTCGAAACAACCGTAGGAAAATGGTGGGGACTCATGCAAGTTACTCAAATAAAAGGTTCGTTTTGAGTGTAAATATACTACTGACATTTAAGCTCCCAACAAATCCTGCTGGTCATCCTGTCATGTGGCACATGTTCAAATAAGCACTTTAAAAATCCACTTTGTTTATTCTGTATATGTCTACTAATAGATCTACTGCACAAGACAATGAAAACCATGGTGACAAATATGTGTCATGGTGAAATGTGAAGACTTCTCAACAAATGACCTGCATGTTCATTATTACATGGTTCATTTCATTCTCTTTGAGATGGAAAACAAAACAGACACAAAAGATATGAAGTAAAACACATTTAATTTAACGTATCCTTGTGGTTCTACACACAATCCCACCCCGCCTCCCCTGATAATCAGCTTGGCTCAGTTGCCAGCTCAGTCAGTATTTGTACATCAAGAGCGCCTCCCTCGCTCTCTTTGCATCTTCATTGGATCTAAAAGTTTGTAATGTCGTTGAAGCAGTTAGTTCCTGTTAAGAGGGTAGCTTGTTTTTTTCTCAGCACGCTCACCCCTATCTTCTTGCAACCCTTCTGGTTGTGCAAATGTCTATTTCCCCTCTTCTTCTCAGTTCCTCTGTCACCCAGCAGCACTTCATGTGCGTAGGATAACCATTGTAAGAAGACCTGCATAACAAGAGCAGTCAATGAAAGGTAATGATGGCTGTAACATTACATGAGAGTAATCTATTGAATATTTTGGTGACTGACTTTAAAAAAAAAAAAAAAAAAAAAAGGCCAAACAATAAAGACGACCAAAAATAATTTATACAGCCCATAACACTAGAAAATGTTTAAATATGTTGATCATAGAGGCATGAAAGCTGATTATTCACATTATGGCAAAACAATGCATGGGTGTGTCCAAGGTACGACTTACCTAAAACATAAGCAGCTACAAGTTTCTTGTTAACACTTAAGTGGAGGTAGACAGGCACTGTGGATTCCTGCTCACCCAGAGTGGGGAGCATGAGGGCAGCCATGCACACCAGGCCCAACAGCACAGTAAGCAGGCTGGGGCCACCTGAAGCTGCACGACTGTCTGTGAAACATTTTCAAAAGACTTTATTTGCATGGATAAAGGAACTCTGTTCACCTGAATGTCATGAACTTGGCTCTCTAGTGCTCCCCAGTGACAGTTAAGAGAACTGCAGTATTAGAAATACTGACCTATGTATTTCACACAATTGTGAGACAAAAGTCCTAACAGTAATTAAGTTGCAAAATGCCAAGCGTTGTTAACTACATGCTGTTTATTCATATCCTATTATCTGTTAACCATGTCATATTACTGATTCATAAATGCATTTTAATACGTAGCAATATAATTTCAATCACAAAGATACACATTCAGCAATATTCATAAACTGAAGCCATAACTTTCCTGACTAAAATAAATCTGTGCGAGTGACTCAAGTGACTAGTCAAGAATCTCAAGAGTAATAAAGCAGTTTCCGGCTACCTGTCTGGAATGCGGTCTGCTCAAAAAACACACTGTCGGCCAGCTGTTCCTTCATCCTCCGCTCTTCCTCTTGGGGCCGGGCCTGAGGTTGCTCCTGGGCAGCTGAAGGAAGCAGCGTGGCCATCACCTCCTTCCGACCAAGGGCCTTCCTTTGGCTCTGCTCCGACACCTGGAGCCGGAACTTATCTATCACACCATAGTGGCAGGCCCGCACATCTCTGTGGCGGATCACGCTGCAACGAGGACAGAAAATGAGGTGATTTTGAATGGGGAAAAATAAACAAGACAGCACCCCCAACCCAAGTGTAGTCAGCCAGCCATGGCACATTCATTGTCTGAAGTTTGCTTCTTTAGTGCAGTGGAGATACAAACTAATGCAGTTAGTAAGTAATGGAAGTTTATAGTAAACAATTAGCATCCTACTAACTGCAGACCTGTATCACCCCACACTTGCTTCACACGTTTTCATAAAGCAGTCTGAAATGTACTTGCTTATGTAGGTTGACACTGTATGACATCCTGCTATCACAGTGCTTGTGACCATCTTGCTGCTAGCATTTATTTATATATGTAAAAAAGTGTTTAAAACCTTTTAAATGAGCATCTGATATTACTTCTCAAAACGATTACTGAGACAAGTGTGTGATAAATGAGGCTTGCGGTTTGCACAGTGCTTACTGTTGAGATTATGTGTGGGAAACTACATTAATTTGATTTTCACCAAACTGTTCCTTTCAGAAACCAAAAGAAAATGTAGTTCTCTGGCAGTGAAGTGTGGCTTACATGTCTACGCAGCACTGTGGCTTCACAGCCCCGGTGGCGTCCACTACCGCATATTTATTTGGCGCCGTACACAGAACTGAGAAATGAAAATGAACAAAACCTCATAAGTGGACCGTTTGAGCTTTACCAAACGGGAAACGCAAATTGCATGTGTGACAAATGACAAGACCATTACTCACCTTTAAACTTAAGGGCAAATTCATAGGGGTTGTAGAGTGTGAGCACCTGCTTGTGTGAGGCCTGCTCATCTGCATAGAAAACCAACTCGGTAGGGAACACGAACACCGGAAGTCTTCCTTCCACTAGGTCAGGCTGACGGCTCTGCTGCTGCATTGGCGCACACTGAGCGCACTTCGCCTTCCCTGTAGCGTTTTCCCCAATCTCTCTCCTTCTGGGCTCCAAGGGTGCCTCACACTTCAGCCAGCCTTGCTCTCTCAGCTCCTTTGCGGCATGACGATCAGCACTGAAAAACAAAGGAGGCATTTTCCAAATGACTACAACCAGGATCAGTTTCACAAAAAGGAAAAAAAAAAAAAAAAAAAGTGACACACGTGTTTTGGTTTTGTTTGTTCCAGTTTTTGCATGATTAAGACGTTTGTTATTCACAATTTCCTGCATGACAATATTTTTTTTTACTTCCATCTGAGTAAAAAATAAAAAGAAAGGCTGTAAGAAAAATACAAGAGGCATCTTAAGTGGTGGAAATGGCTGAACAGGGTGGGGTGGGAGAATGTTTTGTGTTTGTTGTTGTTGTTGGTGGTGGTGTTAGTTTCTATCAAGTAAATGTTCCTGGAATGTTTTGTGTTATAAATCTTTGTACAAGTTGTCTCCAATAAAGTGTACTTTAAAAATTATGAGCTGGACAATAAAGAGCCACTGCCAGTTCTCCTCAGCTCTGTGTGGTGGCTCCACGTGGCTGGTCATGTGACCTTGTTTACTGAACTCTCTGAAGCCTGAGCTGTTCAGCTCGACCTGCCAGATTCTCTTCAACAAACAATAGGGAACAAACTCACATATATGTAGCAGTAAAGTCATAATTATCAGGCTGTTATAAGACACACAACTGACAAACTACCCAAAAATGAGCAATAACCAACAAGTCTCAGCAGACCAGTGTCTGTGGCCACAAGGTACCAAACATGTCCAGACGCTCAGCTTTCTACTAAACACAGACCACAGTCCTTCCAGGAAATATTACACATAGCAAGATTTCTCAATAACCTATATAATGTATTAAATACATAAGGAAACAGCCCTAAATCCTGTCTATCGGACAGTTTAGTATTTTGACATTTTTAACTTGACTTTTGACTACTTAACTAAAGAATAAGCCCTGATTTGTGAAGCATTTCCTTTATTTCTTGGAGAGTTTCTTGGAGATTTCTTGGATCACTTATTATCTGACATAAATGGTGATTTTCACATGGTAATCGAGGGAATACTTCACATAGCAGGGTTTCTGTTATACCATCGGAATGTCAATATTATTTTAATACTACTCTCTATCACAAGCAGTAACATATTCCTACCATCTGTCATTAGTAATTCACTGTTCTAAATGATTTATATATTCATAACCCAGCATTTGTGTAGATAGCATAGTTCATAGAGATTCTCTACAGATTTTTATTTTTATTTATTTTGACTTTATTGTTTACTGTCCTTGTCTCTATCCCTTTGCAATCACAACATACACAATTTCTTCTGTAATCAATAGTTTTCTGATACTGATTCTGATAGCATGCGATTCTGAGCTGGCAGGCTAATGTGGGGTCCTGGGCCCCCAGTCACCTGGCCTGTTGTGAAACATCTGCGACAGTAAAAGAAGTAAGATCAGCCACTTTATTGCAGGCTGTGTATCCTAGAGTTAACTGTCTGTATATCAGCTCTCCTGAACTCTCTCTGTGAGAATAAAGGCTGAGGTAAGTGATAAGCCACTCTGAAGACCCTTAAATTAAAAAAATCTGAGCTGTGAGGACCCTGCTCTCCCTCTGATCCCCGATCAGCTGTTCGCCTCTAGCGTCACGAAACGATGAGGATGGCAAAACAGCGTTCATCTGATCAACCGGTCTGAGAACAGCTCTAACAAACCGGCCCATTCTCACAGTCGCTTAATTCTCATACTAAATCAGAAACAGAAAATGTTTACCTTTCTCTCGACCGCGATCTCTCAAGCGACGTTTCGTGCGAAATCCCACCCTGTTGTCCCCCTTTCCTTTGTCAATACGCTGCAGGGCGCCCGGTGAATGCTGGGATACAGGAGGACTCCGCCGGAGCCTGCCCATGACGTAATGGCTGTGGGTCCAGGGAGAGTGAACATGCAGTACTTTACTTTTACACTGTTAACCACTCATCACACAGGCCCCAGATCAACCCCAGCACGACCCAGAAATAGTTCACACACAATAATGTCATGGTAGCATGTGCTCTTTTATCACATCAGACTCACTACAAGCCATGCTAAAAGTGTTAATGCTATTCCTACTGCTAGGCCATTTTCCTCCCCATGCCTCATTATTTAGACCTAAACAAGAACATAAAGCGTGAGGTAATATATTCAGGAGCAGAATGGTCTACAGCTTGGACCGCTGATGATACACAGAAAGACAGGAACACAAGCAAAGAAAAGAAAAAATACACTACAGTGCTACTTCCTCCTTCTTTGGTAATTTCCACTGTGAGCCGCTCACAGTTAACATGAAAAATATGAGGTGACCTCTTTTTCCAAAGATCATATAAATCATAAAAAATAGATTTTGAGTGATTTGCGTTCATTTGGGAATTTAAAGTATCAATATATCAGCAAACTCAAATTAAATGAAATGTTACTACTTAAGATAAGCCTTTATTAGTGGACAGTATAAAACTAAGATCAGCAAAAAACAATAGAGTGTAGCAGTGTAGAGGTGCATTCACTCGAGATCATGATTCAAATCACAGTACACTTTAGGCCTGCTGCACGTAGACGTCCCTCCAGCTCACCACCTCTGTGGGAAAGTGAGCTAAATCCTTGAAAGTGGATCGTGGCTGAAAATGCACCATGTGGAGGTTTCCTGGGCATGGTAACATCTAACCTTGGACTAAATTGCAGTGTTAATGGAGACCTACATCTGGAAATTCATCTTAGTCTGGTCCTATGCTTAATCAGTGTGGGAAACTGGCCCTGAATATTCAAAAGTATCTAGACTCCACTTCAGATCTATTAGGTCAGCCACTGCAGACACAGGCATTCAATAACTACCCACACACAGTTTCTCCATGGAAAAATGGGATGCTCCGGGGAGGCTGCACACGAGTCCAAGATCATTATGCCCACTCCCAAGTGTCAGCTAGAGGATTAGACTGTGAAGCAGTGGAACGTCTTTCTGGAGAGTGATTTGGTTCCAGCCAATAACTCTGGGATGAGTTGGGGTGATGAACTGGACGCCCAAGATCAGTAATGCTCTTGTGACTGAAAGTACCCAAAGCATCATAACTGTGTTATAACCTGTAGTGAAACCTTCCCAGAATAGTAGGGACTGTTGATTTCAGGTGATTTCAGGTGAAATGCTGCAGGAACATTTAGTAAAGGGTGTTGTTCACAGCTGAGTATACATACACACACTCACACGACTGATACTTTTACTGATTGATGTGAATGGCTGTTGGTAGGGAGTTGCCCCTGCGATCAGAAGGCTGTGGATTCGAATCCCAGGCACCACTGAGGTACCCTTGTGCAATGTCCCCACACACTGCTTCCCAGCCACACCACATTCGTGAATGGGTTAAATACAGAGAAAGAATTTCATATTGTTCACTGTGTTCAAGCATGACTATAAGGGGCCACTTTAGTGTAATGTGTGATGTTATAGATACTGAACACAAAGCCCAGTTGACATTTTGGCCCACACATTTCAGTCCGGCCAAGGGTGGGGTTTTGTTTGTGAACGAGTGATCGAAAACGAGCGCAGGCCAAAAAACTAACATAGATACTAATTTTAAAAGTACTACTACTTTCCGTTACATAAAATATATTAATAATGTCATTTTACGAGGCTTTAAACACCCGGATCCTCAAAGCAGACAAACTTTCTTTCAGAAACGAGGTGCGCGTCAACTTTTTTTCTCACGGGTCGCATGAACACATGAGTGTATGAAACCGCATCATCTCTAGATTGTAGAAATCTCCTGGACCCCTCAGTTTCTCTCCGACATTCACGGACCCAGAGGGCATGTGCACGCCCGAGCCCGGCGGTGTGTGATCCACGCGTTTTCGGAAAGGAGCCGTGGGCGTTTTTGTGCGCCTCTGAACGCATTGCCTAAGGTTTCTTTAACATGGCGCTTTGCTCTGATCGTGCTGAGGAGATAAACAAGAGGAGGGAAAGGTTGTTGAAGGGGGTAGGCGCAATTATTATAAAAATCGCATTGAGAACCAATTCCCCACCCCCATCAAGACAGCCAGATGAACACCGCGGAGAAGGAGGAGGACGAGGAGGAGGAGGGGTCACCGTTACGATCTATCGCAAAGAGATACGACTCAGAAACGCAACACATTAATCGGGTTCCAGACGAGCCGAAACACACACGCGTGCAATAAATATAAGCTAAGGCGAGTCCGGTGCGAAAGGGGCCGATTTTAATCCGAAAGAGTCCAGCCCGTTCGTACCGAGACCCGAGGAGAGTCCGGGCCGGGCGAGAGGCGCGCGGAGACCTCATTACATATTCATGAGCTTCGATGGGCGTGGCCGCCCTGCTCAGGCTGGGCCAATGGCGCGCCGGGGGCGGGGCGAAGGCGTTTCGTTCGGTTCGGAAGAGAAGTTCCAGCAGCGGGAGCGCCAGCAGAGCTCAGAAAAGACAGACAGACAGCTAGAGAGAGAGGCAGGCGGCGGCCAAGGGTGGCAGTACGACCCTCTTTTGAGGGGAGGGGGGGTCCGATTATAACAAAAAAATAATAATATATATACCACACATATATGCATGCCCAGGCCGGTCATATGCCGATCCTAGGTATTTTAGTAACCATCTAGCTCTATATCTACACATTTCAAAATGCCTATTTTACTTTTCCTGATAGACACGTCCGCCTCTATGAATCAGCGCACTTATTTGGGTACGACGTATCTGGACATTGCTAAAGGCGCGGTTGAGATCTTTATGAAGGTAAAGCACAATTTTAACCCCGACTTTTAACCGCTTACTGTTGTGCCTTGTTGGGAGGTGAGGATCCCTGTGACAGGATCGGTCGGAACTAACGTGTATTGTTTCGTTTTCTTTAACAGCTGCGTGCCCGAGACCCGGCTAGTAGAGGCGACAGGTACATGCTAGTTACATTTGATGATCCACCATACGGAGTAAAGGTAAATAAAAAAAACTGCTGAAATGGTGTGTATGTGGCTCGAGCGTAGATGTTTTTTTCTGACAGTGAGACTCTACTGTCCCTTTGGTCTCCTAGCATCGGGTCAGTCGGCTTCCCGGTGACGGAAAAACGGCTAATTTTGGTTAAAATATCCGCAGACCCGGAGCAGCGCAGCCTCTGAACATGGCGGACATTTTGCTTTTGTGTTGAGCGCTCGAGCGCCGAGATGGAGGCGGAGAGATTTATTATCTACCGTGACGTAGCGCGTGACGCGGTGGAGGGCCAGCTCGGCTTTGATTGGACAAGCGGCCTGTCAGCTCGACCCAGCCCCTCCTTCTGCAGCTCGCTGGGGCTGACCTCTGCGCTCTCTCATTGGTCAATAAAGACCAAACAAGTCAAACTGATCTGATTTGGGAACAGCCATCAGTAAGAAAATGAGACCGCATCTGCACTTACGGCATCATGTTTTCTCATAAGTTCGTTTTCCCTTTTTTCTCTTTTCTTTTTCTCTTCCATTGTCTCTTGAGAAAGGCTGTCACAGTCGATGCCCTATTTTTAATAACCATCAGTTTCCCGCCCTCTCTCCACCATTTCAGTACATGAACCACCCTCCCATTTTTGTGACTGATTCCCAGTGTATAATCCCTTGAAAGCAGATGACAAAATTGGCTTACACAGAAGTGACATGATTTACATGGCTTACACAGACTGCAGAAAAAGTTCCCCTCATGTATGATCCCAGAACAGGCAGGCTCTGTTAAAGGATAATTGTCCCTTGTGTCTTTTTTGTCCATTCCCCTTAAGGCTCAAACTGACATCTGGTAGCATCACTGAAGTTTATAACTTCTGACATTGATGCAGCATGAAATCTACATTGGTGAACAGAACTGAATAATTCATAAACAATAACACTGATATACACACCCTAACATTCGATAACCATGTGCAAAATGCATTGTGTCCAAATACCTCCCATAGTTTCCCACCATTTATGAACCTGTCCATAAAGTATATATGGCCACAATTAGGTCATAGCCATTTAGCATTGCATTACGCTGCACACTGGTGGGACATAAGCACATACTGCTTCCCTTTTTTGTATCTGTGGCATCACATGCTAAACAGGGGTGGGCCAGCCCTCATACACCGTGCAGAGCGTGGTGTTGATTAAGGTGTGACACTTGGGAGTATGACAGTGTGCTGTTCTTTCTCAAACACATAAACTAAACTTTCTTTGTTGACCTGTGCTTTGCCTGCTGGGCTGCTGTTAAGGCCTGTAGTCGTGACATGTTGCTGCATGTGTGATTGTATTCTTCATTTGCTGTTTGACATTGATAATGAGAGTGGCTTCATTCCCAGGCAGTTCATTAGTGTTTTCGCTCTGGCAGGTAGCCAGGCCCTCTCCTGGGGGGCTTTTCTAACCCGTGCTCCCCATGCACTCCTTTACTGGCTTATCTTAGAAAGTCTGAAGCTGCCTTTCAAGTCCCCCTTGACCTTATAGAGTATGACACTGTAATATTTAGGTGAGGTCTCTGTTATGGCAAAACTGTATCTCCTTTCATACCAAGCTCTGCATGCAGTGCTCCAATGTTCTCTATTGTGCTTCTTGAGTTTGAGAACATACATTTGCAACCGGCAATTACAGCGCATTGTTTGTATTCCGCAGCGCTGTCCGTTTCAGATTACTATTACGCGTTATAAGATGCAACAGCTCACTTACATAAGCACTAAGCTGTGTGTGTGCTATTCATGGCCAGCTTGTCCCTCCCACCTGTTTAAAAACACTCTTCTCAACCAAGCTTTAGCCTGTTTGATTTGGCCTCCACGCTAACCCAGTTCTCCACAACAATACACTGTGCAAAAGCCAGCGGAGCAAGATAGAATCTGGCTACTGTGTCTGAGAGAGTGGCTTTTTTATTTCCTGTCAATTATTCATGAGATTTTCAGCAGCTAATCAGTGAAGAGTTCCAGTGAGCCTCCAGCCTTGACAAAGCTCTCTTTTCCTGCTTGTGTGCCTCACTTGTAGTCTCGCTGCTGGGCAAGCACAACATTATTCTTAGCCTTGCCCATTTTCTGGAGTTGAAGGTTTTTTTCCCTTCATAGAATATTCTCTTGGCATGTGCACTGGTGATCAGAGGGAAATCTACTGCTTAGAGAAATCAGACCTTTGTGGCCTTATTTTGGTGTGCGTTTGTGTACTGCTAGGTGGAATGCATGAATGCAGGCAAAGCCTTTCAGCTCTTAGTGAAAGTTCTTGTTCTTTTTACAGGCTCCACTGGTTGACCAGATCTTTGCAAGTTTAAGATACCTGCAGTGTTTTCTGTTTTTGAGTGCTCGCAAGTACCTAACACACAACCATAGTGGCCTTATCGTCTGGGATGTTTACCATCCACAATGTCTTATCTTGCTGTGAATCAAGTCGAGGCAGTGAAGGAGGGCTTTTGTTTTCAGCATGCCTGACAGTTAGCCTGAACTACTGAGCGCAAATCCACATTAACGCCATTTTTCCTTTCTTCTCTTCTTGGGAGTTTAATGTGATTTGCTCACATTCTGAGAATCTCTCTGGCTGCCACACCAAAAACATACTCAGATGCTCAAGAGAAACGACCCTGGCTCTGATTGGTTCCCTGCCTGCTTAGTCAGCCCTCATTACGTCCGAGTGACAGCTGTAACCCCTACCTCATCTTTATCTCTCCGCACATGACATGCACCACCCACCATGCTATCGACATGTTTCTGCCCTGGATTTCCTGAAATACACTTTATTAATGCGTAATACGTGTTTTATATACCGTTTATACTGTGCACCAGTTGAAATGCCAGCTGTCCAGCAGTCTTTTACACAGATTCAAATGAAGAAAGTTTCTATTTTAACGATACAGCAGCAACAATAATTATGCATTCTGTTCTGTTCACATTTACTATTGAACTAGTGATCAAACTCTGGGTTAAAGTCCTCCATGACCTCTGCTGAATCAAACCATTGATCTGTGACCAGTTCAGCTCCCATGCTTATAACAGTGGAGATTAAGAAAATAGCAGAGTTACCTGATCCTAGAGCGATGCTGCCATAGGGGCACTTTCTCTCAGGAGTGCTTAACCTGTGTGCCTCAACTGTGTGAGTCCCGTCGTCCACTTGAGTCACGTGCCCAGATCTGCTAGGACTATTCCTGCTCCTCCGTCACCAGAGTTGTATTTATACGGGTGTGTGGCTTCCTCATAACTGCAGCGTTACAGGAACAAGTCCTTATCTGCCAGTTTATGTGGTGCAGCTCGTTTGTTGTGGCCACCTGTCCTGCATTTGGATATGGAAGACTGGAGTCACAGTTGGATTAGATTTTACTGGCACTGCATCTCTTCCTGAAGTATTAGATAAACTTACTGCAGGCCATGCTCTGTTTTCCTTATTGACTGGGGCATTGAGTTGTAATTTGCTTTTTCCCAAAAATACATCCATGGACTGATATGCTGTATTGTTTTATGATTGGATCCATACTAGTAAAGTAGGTCCGCTACCCAGTTATTCAGTATACAGCATTTAGATCATTTTAGGACTTTCTGAGAGCAACATCCTTGCCTTTTTTCACTCTAGTCCATTTGACATAAAACGCAAAGAGTCAACTGAATAAACAGCTGTGGGACCAATGAAGTCTGATTGTCACTGCGGTACTTTGTGGCGCTCTTTAAAAGTCATTCAGAGGCCTTTTCTTGACTCTTTTCTTTGAGTCTTTTCCTCCCTCTTCCATTCCCTTACCCCCTCTGCCTCAGTGGAGAAGACATTCATTAAAGAAAAGACTCTGATTGCAGTCACAATTCTACAGAAGTGATGAAATGTTAATGCAGAGGAAAATGAGAAAGGAAGAGCAGAAAAAGAGTTAAAGTGTCACGAAGAGACACGCAGGCCTCAAAATGTCGAGTGTGTTTTCGTACAAACCTCCCACATGCACAGTCTGAAAGCATTGCACTGTCTTAAGTTGAACCACTCGAGGATCTGACCTGTTTAAAAGGACAGCCTCAGGGGGAACTTAGCAAACCATACACATTTACATCTGATGTGACAGTTTCCTCTGAATTAATAAGTCTGTCTTTCAGTTTTGCATGCTTGTCCCATAAAGCATTAGACACTTTTCCATTTCCTGGCAAGTGCATTGATAATGTTAATTTTGTTCTTTTGAGATGTACAGTGCAGTACAGTAATGGCTGCACTCAGCTGTTATGGGCACTAATGTGGGTCAGGAACAGATGCTCAGCAACCCCAAATACAATTCTGGAGGAGAGGATAACAAATTCAATCATGGGCTGTATCTCCAGACTATATCACTGAACTCTAGGCTGCCTACAAATACTCTAGGCTGCCTACACACACACACACACACACACACACACACACACACACCCACCCACACACACACACACACACACACACACACACACACACACACACACACACACACACACACAC
>JBBPDC010000032.1:1874185-1884459 GCA_037974485.1 Hemigrammopetersius urotaenia | reverse complement strand
TTAGGACACCTGACCATTACACCAACAGAGACTTTATCGTAAAGTTGGTCCCCCGCTTGGCAGTAATAACAGATTCTGCTCATAACAGAAGGCTTCCCACAAGATTTTGAAGTGTTTCTGTGGGAATGTGTGCCCATTCATTCTGTAGAGGATTTCTGAGGTCAGGTACTGATGCAGGTTAAGATCGCCTGGCTCGCAATCCCTGTTCCACTTCATCCCAAAAGTTTTGAGATCAGGGCTCTCTCACGGGGCCCCAGCCAGAATTGATCAGACCCTGTGCAAGACTTTACATTCTTTAACACCGACCTCTTTCACTTGGAGCTTGCTTTGTACACTGACGCACAGTCATGCTGGAATAGAAAAGGTTCTTCCCCAAACCGTTTCCACAAAGTTGAAAACATGGCATTGTACAAATGAACTAAGAAGGGTGTCCCAATACTTTTATCCACATAGTTTGTGTAGCGGGCGAGAGGGAAAGTGAGGCTGTAGTTGATGTAAAGGTATAAATCTGCTTTTATAATATCCTTTATAATCTTGTCTTCATAGATGACCTGTTTAAAGTGCACAAGCTAAAGCCAAACCTCAAGTGGCGCCAGGCCTTCGAGATCTATCTGAAAACCATGCCTCCTTACTTTCTGCTGGTAAGGTTTGCAGTTCTACTCTGGCTTGTTTAGGTGCCATTTTCAGAAGACTAGGTGCTGTGCTCATTTTACATCCTGTTCATACTTTTAAATTAGTGCTATGTATGATATGTGGGCTGCTTGAAATGCTCAGCTTCTCAAACTCGAATCATTCTGTAATATGACCCCAATTAGGTCTATACTCATGTCTTATAAACCTTAGAGACTATAATGAAGCTCAGATCTTGTGCTCTGAAGAAAATGGCCTCTTTAGTTCCTGCCTGTGTCTCTCTCTCTCCTCTCTCTCTCTCTCTCTCTCTCTCTCTCTCTTTCTCTGTCCTTCTGCAGCCATTAAAGAAGGCCCTGAGAATGATGGGAGCTCCAAATCTTATTTCTGACAACATGGACTGCGGCCTCAGCTACAGTGTCATCTCCTATCTGAAGAAACTCAGCCAGCAGGTCAGCTTTCCCCGCATTTGCCTTTGAATACTTCATTGTTCATTACATTTACATAAAATAGACATTTGTCTTTGGTAATGGCACTGTGTGCTTTTCAGACCCAAACACAATTAGAACATTAATGTTAATGAGCTGTTTAAATGACTGAATAACAAAGAACAGCCATAAATATGATTCATTCTTATTACTATATTATTACCCTTGTTATATGCTATACGGGATTAAAAATGCACAGTATACAAATACACAACCCTAGCAATACACACATTCTTTAAAAACAGAATCCATTTAAACGGAGACCTACTGAGAATAACCTTAGCTGATGGACTACATTTCTGAAAGATCTAGTACAGTATTTCTACATATTTTCAATTAGTGAAAAAAATAAAGACAGATGTAGGCAAAGTCTTTGATATATTTCAGACACCTTCCAACATTTCCACAAAAAAACCTTTAGGGGTTTGACTCGGTTAATTGAATGAACAGATATTCAAAATCAGTTTGGAGCCATTCAGAAAACACCTCATGAAAAACACAATTCTATTAAACAACAGGCCAGTGATTCACTGAAACAAAATGAATGTTGCATGTTTGTCTAAGCCCTAAATGTCAGTTTTTAAGACAGAATACACAACAAAACTAGCATATCCCCTGGATGTGGACAGTATACTGCCGATGCCATTCACACTGCAGGTTTATTTCGTTTGATAGAGGCATGTAGTGCGTAGAGTCAGTTGTGAGGAGTGACATGTAAATCATTAATTGCAGGCCACTTCATTTTTTACATTATTAGCTCATATTAACCATATTTCACCTCTCCCTCCCACCACCCCGCCTATCTTCAAGTGAAATGCTTATCTAGCTCAGAGACTCTCCCTTTATTGTGTTCCACTCAGAAAAACATTCTGCGTGGAGCTTTGAGAATGCCACGCAATGTCAGTATGTGAAATGTTGAAGCGGATAAAGAGAACCACTTCGAATTCCCTTGTTAGCTGTATATTGAGAACGTGTTCTTTTACCATGCTGGCTTGATTAACAACCTTTCGCATCCTAATATTTCTTTTATGTACCAGATTTTTTGTCAGTTTTCCATTGAATTGGCCGTTTGTCCTTCTAGGCTAAAATGGAGTCAGACCGAATGATTGTGTCGGTTGGTAAAAAGCCCCCTCAGGAGACAGGCATCAAGGTGAAGAATCACTCGAGCACTCTGTCACTGGCTCACCGTCGTGACTTCAAACAGCTACTGCAGGGCATTACCGGCGAGGTGCCCCTCCGACTCAATGACGTCAACTTCAAAGAGTTCGCCGGCTTCCAGATCGCCCTTCTCAACAAGGTATGACCTGTAGCAGCGGGGCTGAGCCAGTCCAGTGCCTCACTCCTATAAATCATGTATGTCTGAGATCAAGTTCTTCGGGTCAGGGCGTAACTGGCCTGGGGGAGACATCTTTACCACATAAACGTCCACACAGTATGACAGTAATCATGTTTTTTTTATTATTACGCCTATTACTGACTCTCTGAAAGGTTAAACATGTCAGTCTTCATGATTTGATTTAAAGGCTCCATATCTTACATTTTGCTTGTATTTGTTTCCCTGAGGTACACTTACGGCATTTGTGTAGCATTATGTATAAAATCACTCTTTCTGTCTAACCATTTTCTAACCTATTCCTGTTTATAAGTAAACATGGTGTTTTTATTCCGGTGGAGACTGATCGGTTATCCAGTATTATACCTTATTCAAACAGCAATAACTTCAGCATGAATTGTCAGGGCATGAATGGGTTTCTTGTGACGTCACAAACACAGTAAATACAACTGTTTTTACAGCTAATCAGTGTGATGTAGCTGGAATTTCGTCAGTTATGTGATAGATCAGCTCAGTTAGCTGATTTGAGACCGTATTTGTATTTTTCTTGGTGATAAATGTGATTTTAATGAGACTGAAGTGTGGTAGTGTGACAGTGTATGTGTATGTGCTGAATGGGTCTGTTGAATGTAACTGCTGCAATGTTAATAACCACCTAGCAACACTATAGCAGACATTAATAACCACTTAGTAACACCATAGCAACCACAGTAACAACCACAGTTACAGTAGCAACCTCACAGTCACATTTCACATTTTCTAGTTATTGTTATTGGAGCCACTTCTCCTCTGAGTTATTGGCAAATTTTCAACTCTGACATGAGGCTTATTGATTGTGCTGTATAAGCCACAGATTATTGATCAGATGATCAGGGGCTGAGTATTAATCATTTAAAAAATTAGAGTTTTGTGGTTGAGTAGCCTCCATAATGATGGTGAGAGAGAAGAGTAGGGCGAGTTGACTTTCAGTGTTTAGTGGCCAAGGAGCATAAAGTGACAAACATGGAGCAAAAAACTGTAAACTACAGAGAGGACAGACTCTTGAAAAGAAAGATGCGTGTCATTGTTTATTGTGTTTTATTAAAAAATTACCCCATGAATTCTTGTTTTAGTGCCACTAGGCTAGTGATTAGGGAGTTGCCCCTGTGATCAGATGGTTGTGGGTTTCAATCCCAGGAACGATAGTGGCACCACTGAGGTACCCTTGCCCGAGGTACCGTCCCCAGACACTGGTCCCTGGGCACTGTGTTCCTGGCTGCCTGCTGCTTCACTTGGTCAATAGGATGAAATGCAGAGAAAGAATTTCTTCCAGTTCACACTGAGTGCTGTGGTGTGTTGATATGGAAATCACAGAAATGCAATCTAGGTATAACTGGATTTCCAGTTTTAGAAAATTTGGCATTTTTTTCTATGCTGTTTTAGCACCAAGCTGTTAGCGAACTCTGTTAGCAGTACATGAATTTGACAGTGAGAGCCGGTTTCATTAAAAAGTTAGAGTCGGCACAATGTAACTGCTGCATATTTAAGTTGGAAAATTGCTGGAGTTGTCTTGTTGCTGGAGTTTGCATTGTCTTGTGGACATTCTAGTTTCATATAAGGACTGTATGTGTGGAGTGAATCGTATGCTATAAAACATTAACAGTGTTTATCGATCACATCAAACTCTCAAAAAGTGAGGGAGGTTTTCTATGATATGGACTTGTTAATATAAAAACAATTATCAGAATGCTATGGTATAGTTTTGCATTACATAGCATTATATTCTTTTCCTGTCTTTCCTGGTTGTAAAGGATGTAAAGCCCCAGGCCTATCGGAATGCCTATGATATTCCACGGCGGAATCTCCTTGATCAGGTCACGCGGATGCGATCCAACCTTTTGAGGACGACTCAGAAGCTGATCAGAGGACAGGATGAAGGTGCACACAACAAAGACACCCAGAACATTTAGATCTAGTTCTTTGAGGCTGATTAATATAGTCACAGTAAGAACATTTTTAATTAAAAGAGAAAATGTCAGGACAGAAAGTTGATAAATGCCATTAAAAAGTAAACATTAAGTGTAAACATTAAATGTAAATATAAAAATGTAAATGTAAACTTATTATAGATCATATTTGCTGTTAAATTAAACAACAAAACATTTGAAAGCACAAGGATATAAGTGACAGTTGTTTAATCATGGAAACTGTTGATTTTGTAGATTACTTGCACAGTATTCCTGTGGGTCAAATGGGAAACTATCAGGAATTCTTGAAGATGATGCCATCTCCACTGCGTGAGATTGACCCTGACCAGCCCAAACGTCTGCACACATTTGGCAACCCTTTCAAACAGGACAAGAAGGTGCCCACTGAATAGATCTTCATATACAGCAGACAAACACTTGATAGTTTACGACAGTATCATGTGATACAGAACAGTGAAATGTGAAGTGGTGTAGTCTTTAGACATTTTTCTCTCTATGATGACAGGGAATGATGATCGATGAAGCAGATGAGTTCGTAACAGGCCCTCAGAACAAGAAAAGAGCAAACCCTGGAGAACCCACGTCAGGCGCAGCTCCAAAGAGGCGGAGGAGCATGTCCCCTCTCCTGCGGCGGCCTCAGACTCCCCCAATTATCACCAACCATGTGCTGGGCAAAGGACCCACGGTAGCTACAAGCCAACATGGCCTCATTAAACCTATCCCGCTGCATAAAGGTGAGCACCATGAATTTAAGTCTTAGCAATATCTGAATGATCTTCATGTGATACGGTTGCGCTGCCACTAAGTTTTTAGAAAATCCGTGTAAACTCTTTCAAACAAAGAAGTCGTTCTTCAGTGGCCGAGAACTTTGTTAGTACAAATGGTAAACTCAACGTTCCACATCGCTGTAGTTCACATGTCGTACCATCAGCTAGTACATTCTTTAATACAGTGTAAGTCATAAAGTTTAAATTACACGAATATTTTTAGTTGTGCAACCTGAAGTATTTATTTCCAGTGTACATACATCAATGTAATTAAACCTATTGAGTTATTAAAACTCAAGCTAAATGAACAATTGTATATGACTGCAAATATTGACAACACATAATGGACCATTGGTGCCACCAGTGACGCAAAAATGGGGTATGCAGTATATGCGGTGCATATGGGTGCCGGGGGTTGCGCCAAAACAAGGGAGGGACAGAAGAAATATCATTGGCATTCATGTTTTAAAACTGTTCTTGTACTTTTAAATCATGACTATGCTATAAATATGCTGTTTAAAATAATTAAGACATGTAATGCCTGGCCACTACTTTGGGTGCCACAGAAGAATTTAGAACTATTGGGTTACTCCATAACTGACAAACATTTAGCTTTAAAGTAAACATACCACACCACACAGTGTGAACGGAACAAAATTATTGGGAAAGTGATGCGTTTTTCTTCCAGTCTATTCAGAAGCCACAAGCAACCATTTACCTTTGTAAGAGGAATTCAGGCTGGACTGGTGGACTGTGACACAAAACATCCTAATGCCTAATATAATAAATACTAGAAACATGTGACCAGATCCAACATTTAGGATAGGGCTTACATGTTAAAATAACTTAATTATAACTAAAGAAAAATAAGTACAAAACTGACACACTGTACATTAAATTGGAAATGTTGTAGAAGGATTGAAAGAGAGAATGAATTTGAAAGATTTTAAACCATGTCAAAAAACAGAAAAGACATGTGGAAGCTTGTTGTAGTGATATGGCTGATTTGTTTAAAACTGGATAAACATCATCAACATTCCTCTATGAATGAGTCTACAAAATTCCATTCGGTGAATGGATTCATTTATTGAATGGATTGCAGAGAAATAATTTCTTCCTGTTCACACGATGTGCTGTGGTGTGCTCACGTATGACAAATGGTCACTTTACACCCAAAATTCTTGCTCTGTCCTGTGATATCACCTATAAATCATATTATCCTGTGATTATAGAGGTTCAAATTTTACAAAGTTTGACACACTGCATCACTACCACATCCTTTGAAAGCTGGGGCAGCTAATGGCCTTGTGGTTAGGGAGCTCACTCTGAGATCAGAAGGTTGTGGGTTTAAATCACTGGACTGCTAGTGACACCACTGATGTACCTTCCCCACAAACTGCTTCCCGGAGGCAGCACACTTGGTGAATGGGTTCACACTGTGTGCTTTGGTGTGTTCACGCAAGACTGGGATTCAAACTCACAACCTTCTGCTCACAGGGCAAATTACTTAACCACTAGACTCCGACTGCCTAGGTTATTCACTAGGTGGTGCTGCACCACAAATAATGAGTTAGGGTTATGCCCATCAACTTGATGACTTTTGTCATTTTTTGTGAAACAGTAGTGGAGATATTAGTCAGGAAGTGCTTTGTGCCTGCCCCACTTCAGGGGACGTTAAGCAGCTAATTAACATTAACCAACAAAATACTAAAACTGTCTTGCAGCTGGCTTTCTAATTACATTAGGTGTTTATTCAGAAGGAACAGATCTATCCACTGCAAACAGGTCTATACTAATTCAAAAGGTAGCAGTTAAATTTAAAATAAACAAAAAACTATTGAACACAGTGTGTATATTGTATCACTGCTGAATGTATTTTCAGTTTTGTACACACAAACCAATTTCACTATTGGGGTTCATGGTGGCCTTCTGAATGCAAACTGATACTTTCTGACACTGATGATTTCATGAGAACTGTCCAAGCACACTGTGCATGTCCATAGAAGCAGGTGTATGTGTTAAGAATTTCAAATAGTGAATCGAATGAGTAATGTGTGGTCTTGGTGTCTCCCTCTACAGGAGCCGAGGGGAACAGTGTAGTGGGAGGTGCTGAGAGCAATGGTGAGAGAGTATTGAGTGGAGAGCCTGGAGATGGTTGGCCTGGAGAAGTGGATGGAGTCGGGGGAGGCCCTACACCCCTCTCCTTGGAAGAGAGGGCAGGAGTGGGCGTTGCTGATGGTGAAGAGGACAAACCACCACTAGAAAACAGGCTCGGGGAGGACTGTGTGGATGAGAGGCCCAATGAAAGGCCACAGAACTGTGAGGGTCTAAGTCCTCCAGACCAAGAGGCAGTGATGGAAGGGACTGAGCCGGACTCTTCTTCACGGGCTACTATCATCATGGTCCCCCTGGAGGGAAGCAACGCAGAACTGCGGACGCGAGTCATGAAAGAGGTTCGAAAGCCTGGTCGCAGTGAGTATCTACCCATTCTGTCCATGTCCTTATAGTTTTGTGCGTGATTTATTTTTGTATTTGTTATATTATTCTATTTTATTTCCCCTAACCTTTCGTAGATTATAAGGAGATATTCAGGCTGCTAGAGGAGGTGAAAGGGCCAGTGGCAGTGCAGAGGTACTTCATCCATAATGCCATCAAAGAAGCAGCCAGGTTAGTGTCCCTCAGTGTCACGCCAGGTTATCACTCACTCATGAGGTTCATTGAAAGTTACTTTCATGTAAAATTCAAACAAGTATGTGCTGTATTTCACATTGCTTGTTTCTGACCACAGTGTTCTTAAAAAGAAGTAAAACGACTTATTTTAGTGTCTGATACCAGAGGCCTTCCATAATGCTATTGAACTGTCTGTTTCTGTCCGTTCCCTCTCAGGTTTAAGAAGCGTGTACTGATCCAGCAGCTGGAGTCTGCCCTGGAGGAGATTGAGGAGAGGCAGATGCTGCCGGCACAAGTGAACAACGTTCATGGCAGATAGTGAAAGATCCTCTCGCACTAGTGAAATAAAAACGTATAAACAGAAGGAGGTGGCAGAGCAGGGCTTTCAGGCCCGCCTAGCGAGACAGGCAGGGAAAACGGGAAAGCAGAATGTTTTCTGCATCAAATAGTTCTTTGAGGAACAACAACTTAAGATTTGACAACATATAAGGTTTTAAGTGGAACGCCATTGTCCCTGATCATTTGAGCACACCAGGCAGTCCATGAATATGCACTCTCCAGGGAAGGCACAGTCACTGTCATGAGATCATGGCTAAGGAGAGAGGCCATATGAAGCAATTATGTTTGTCTGTAGATGTCTGTCCACTGTTGTAGGCATCAGTACATAGTAATGAGTAGAGGACAATATAAGAGGGTCTTTGATGGGTATGCGTTTACCTAGAACACATTAGGTTCAAGAACAGCACAGAGCAGTGGTTCCACACCTCCTAGAGAGCCCTCTGCCCTGTATATTTTAATCTGACACGCCCACTTCAACCCAGAAAAGACTTGTGAGTTTCTTCATTAGTTGGATCAGGTGTGTTGGGAGCAGGGAAACAAAATGTATAGAGCAGAGGTGTCTCCAGGACCAAGGCTGGGTGCTGCTGGTATAGAGAACTCCAAACCAGCCTGGGTCAGCCGGTCACTCACATAAGAGCAATAATCCTGATGCTATCAGCCCACCAAGATTTTCAAGGTTTTCATACACACACTCCTGAGAATAAGGCAATGATAGGTTTTACTGAAGTATTCTTGGTACCGGTTGATGCCCATGTGATATTTTCACCATCCTAACCAGGATGTGCAGGTGTGAGATCTCTATAGCTGGTTTGTCCTTGTGTTTATGGTAACATGCAATGTCAAGCAACACAACAGGACCAGTCAATTTGATATCAAGAGGAGCTTCACCAGGCTCTGGTCAAATCTACAAGCAACTTTTAAGCAATAGGATGTAATGAACACTGGAAATGTTGGCCAAGCCAGCTGTCGCACTCATCCAGCTGCAGGCCCCACAACGTCACTTTCGTTCAGACCACAAAAATCAAAAGAAATGTAGTTTGGAAGCGCTACACCCACTCAAACACCACCTGTTCCATACTGGAGCGGTTGCTAGACTGTCGTTGGCTTCTCTTCACATGCAAAAGCTACCTTAGTGACCACATTGTTGTTGTATTTTGTTTATTTTTAAAAGCAGATGTATACAACTTTTTGATGTTCGTAAATAATATAGATTATTTTTGGATGGTATTCTTACCAGAACATAATATTTTAAGAATTGTATAAAACATTTTGTAACTTTGTTATTATATATGAAATTGAAAGTTTTATGATTTTTTAATGAAAAACAATGAAAATATAAATAAACATAAACAAAATATGCATTGACCAGTGCTGTCTGAAGAATATTTATCTTTGAGAGCTGTCTGAGGCAGAAGAAGCTGATTTCTCAGTCCCACAGACGGTTTCACAATGTTTCACAGGGCGAGAGTCAAGTTCGAGCACTGAAGCATCAAGGAAAACTGCTTATGTTGCCTTCTGGGTCTGCCTTCATTATGACTTGGTAAATTGCAAAGCTTAATGTAATAATTTAGAGGCAGAAATTTGCCTCTGGAGAAAGGCTATACTTATATGGCATTTCAGTGTTTAACTTATTTACAGTAAGCTTCTGAAGTAGCATTTGATCTGAACTATATTTTTCCTTAGGCTGCTCTAAATCACCTGCTTCTCAGCCCAGCACACTTTCCCCCATTTCAGTCAAAAGGATCAGGTTCAGTGAGCTTGCAAAGCTGTTTTCCTCTGTTCTACAATTATTAGCGGGAAATATTGCTACATATACTAAAATGCAATTATTAGGGCTGTAACGGTACATGTATTCGTACCGAACCGTCACGGTACATGGGTCACGGTTCAGTACATGGCTGCGTCCGAAATCGCATACTTCTCTACTATATAGTATGCGAAAACAGTATGCGAGGCGAGTAGTATGTCCGAATTCATAGTATTCGGAAAACAGTAGGCGAGAAGTGCCCGGATGACCTACTGCTTCTGGCCGAATTCTGTAGTAGGCATTCGATGGGCACTGCACTATCCCATAAGGCAGCGG
>JBBPDC010000032.1:1861944-1874085 GCA_037974485.1 Hemigrammopetersius urotaenia | reverse complement strand
GCCCTCTGTAAAGGTAAAAAATAACGCGCTGTTGTGACGACACATGACACGTGACATCAACACAGCGGATGTAGTACTCCGAATTCCATTCATACTGCCCTCATTCATACTATATAGAACGTACTGTTTTAACGGCAGAGCAGTACGTTCTAATTCAAATGTAGTACCTACTCAAGTAGTATGCGATTTCAGATGCAGCCCATGACTTTCGGAGAATACACGGTACGACGTGATTGGAGTAATACGGAATCACGGAGGGACCAAAAAGCACAAGTAAATCATAAACCTTGGTCGTAGTGTGGTGCAATAGTTACACCTACAGGCGTAACACTTCTCCTGCCTTACACACATATGAAAATATAAGCAAGGATGTGTGTTTACTGGTTAATACACTGTTTATTTAAAACAAACCAAGCCTCGTTCTTTAGAACTTTTTGTCGCTTACCTTTGCTGTATCGTGAACCGTACCGAACCATGACCCCATAAGCGAGGTACGTACCGAACCGTGACATCTGTGTACCGTTACACCCCTAGCAATATCAAAATATCAATACTACTGAATCACATAGTGATATAAAGTATACCTTATTAGACACTAAAAAAACGCCAATTGTTCTAGCTGTTAAAAAAAATAATTGAACTGACAGGAAATGTTTTAGCCACAGATAAGACTCCTTAATTTTTTTAATTTTTAAACCCAGAGTCTTAGGTTTATTTTGTGGGGGCTGCTGGTAGCCTAGTAGTTAGGGCATTCGCCCTGCGTTCAGAAAGTCCGGGTTTGATTCCCAAGACCGCTAGGCACTGCTGAGGTACCCTGAGCAAGGTACCGTCACCACGTGTTCCTGGCTGCCCCCTGCTTCACTTGGTGAATGGGTTAAATGCAGAGGAAGAATTTCGTGCTGTTCACATTGTGTGCTGTGGTGTGTTCACGTATGACAAATGGTCACTTTCACTACGCAGTTACTATAAAACTACTAGAAGCTGTGAGGGTGAGAAACTTCAGTGTAAAACCACACATGGGCCCTTGAGGTTTAAGGGCAGTTCTCTCAATTAAGTATCGCATTATTTTTAAGTGAGTGAAGGAGGTCACAGTAGTTTTAGTGAATTGTCAGGAAAAAGCAAACCTAAACTAGCTTTCTTTTCAAGGTGCACTCTTGCAAACTATGAAGCATGGAGAGGAAGCCAGGTGGTGCAATGCAACTACAAACAACACTCAACTGGTGTACTGCACCAACTGGCTGCCCTTTATAGCAGATTTACACAATTGTACCTTGACAGAATGTCTGGAGTGAATACAAAACGTTCTTAAAGTACAAATTCATCAATAAAATCTCAGATTTTATTTCATTAAGTTAAAAAGAAATCAGATGCATTGTAACATAAAACAAAAAATGAAAAAAACAACACTCCCACCCACCCAAGAAAGACAGGTGTACCATTAGTGTGTTCACAGTATTGTTAAGATTAGTTATTCACTTTTCTTTTCCTCAAACATTATTATTGTAGTGATAATTTCTAACCTTAAATTAGTTGTATGCCTAACTCCAATTAATTGGCCAGTCATAAAAACCATATCTGAACACATATACAATTAATGGTCCATAGTATTAACTTCCTCTGAGCAGGTCACAGGGGGGAGAAAAAAAGAAAAAAGAAAACATGGCAGGACAGTAGGAATTGTGGCAAACCAAACAGTATGGGTAATGGGATTTCTGCCCCTTGTGCAACAGCAGGATGACATCACTGTTCTCTGAATGCCATCTGAAGGGGTACAGATGGACATTGCAGAGCTGTAAGACTCCCAAGCAATAACGTGTATTTACAAATGTATCAGTTGGAGAAAAAAAAAAAAAAAAAGGAGTTGGCACAGTCCATTGACTTGAAAGTAGTAACCACGTCGATGGAGAGATGCAGATTTGTACAGCATATTTACATATGCACAAAAAGAAGTGAAAGGAAAATAGGTTTATCTTCCCTTTCCAACTGAGAGAAAAAAAAAGGGCAAAACAGGCAAGGCAGCCCTTCAAGGCTAGTCTCAGTGAAAGTTCTCCAGCTTGCGTAACCGCAAGGGATTGGAGGGCAAGGCCTGAGAAGTTGGAGTAGCAGGCTCTTGTTCAGGCAAGCTGAAGAGCACCCTGCCTCGGTGGTTAAACAGATAGAAGGAGGGGTGGTTTCTCAATGTGTCAAATGTCCTGGTGAAAGAACAAGCACAAAAGGTTTAATGTTAAAAGGTTCATTCTGGCATATATTCATCTTTAAGCAACAAGTACGAGGCACCCACTAGATCTGATGAACAAATCTTAGATATTTCAATTTCATAGGACACCTCTGTTTGCACTTACTTGTGTTTGAGTTCTGAAGAAGCATCCATGTCTTTAAACTCGCCTGAGATGTGGACTATTGCACAACAGGTAATCACAAATGCTAATAATGTCTGTAAGACTATCTGCAAACAAAACAAATATATATATTTTGTAGAAGCTTACTGGCAAATCCCACCTTGCTTTTCTCCCAAATATATATTTAACTGACAAAGAACTGTGTGCAAAAAACTTACATCTATTGGAAGAGTTTCATTCTCTTTTTCCGTCAATCTCATGTATGATCGATCTGAAAAAGAAAAAAAAAGGATTATTTTCATAGGATGCCTTTAAAAATGTATCCACCAATGTATAAGGTTATAATGTGCCATGTCATTTACCTCTCTAATTACTGCGTGTATCTTTTATATTCCCTATATGCACAGGCAAAATCTGACTTTCATCTAAAAAAAAAAAAAAAACTACCAAAGTCTGTACATTTCTTAAATTCATTCATTATATTACAGACAAACTCATAGGGAGTAGCTGCAGAAAGGATTACGTGTTACTTCCAATGGAAGAAAAAGTCAAACATGTACACATACACAATATTATTCTGAGTGAACACCTTATATCTTTATTAAATACAGGGATGTCTTGAAAGAACCTCAAGGGTTACAGACAGGATGATTTATTAATCGCCCATACTTGCACTGCAGCTTCTGCTTACTAATTTATATGACCATAACAAGAAACATACCAAACAAACCTATGACTAAAACACAACAATGCCTTGACAAAAGATTGAACAGAATAATAAAAATATATCAGCATACTACGAGGACTACTAATCAGTTATAGCCGTGTTAGCCAGTCTCAGACTAGGAGCTGATGTAGTTTAGCTATATTGCCACAATTTTGTGAAAAAGAAGGGCGAACTCTTTAATACACTATGCGGACGATGTATATGGCGACAATTATGTGAATATATCTCTCCAGCGACTGTAAAATCTCAGTTTTCAGACAGAGCTAGCCTTACTGTGTGTAAATGAGGCTGGACTAGCGTTAAGCCCAGGGCTCAGTTCCACTCTGGCTAAGCTAACTACCAAACCTCACACATTTTAAGGCCAATATCCATCGCTTCAGGGGAAAAGACAGCTACCATTCAATGTACCAACCACTGCTCCTGTGGATTAATTCTTACTCACGCTGTGCCGCCGAGAAGGCTGCGTGAGCCAGAGCAAAAAGGCCCAGACCAACGACGCCTTTCCAAAAGGACGAAGCCATTTTCAACTGAGCTGCACTGAGACCGAGCAACCGAGAGCTGAACTTGGCCGGCGGGATGTCAACATAAGAGTTCAGGACCGGAGCGGCGCGCTAAACGGAACACCCTCCCCTCTCGACTTTTATTTTGTAAAATAATATATAGGGCTCAAAGATGGCACCTATAGTGAAAGCACGATAGCGCATTTTCTAGCCCAGGAGAAACAGATTTACAAATATTTAATATTCAAATATTTAAGATAATAAAAAATAAAAATACTTTTCATTATTTACTGTACACAAAGAACAGTTTTGTTTTGCCAATTAAAGGATTCTTCATATAACATTGACGTGATTTTAACTTCAAAAACGGTCCTTCATGCTCACATCTCATTCACAGAAGTGGTTCTCCCAAGAACCACAAATTGAAAGGTTTTTAAGGGAACCAAAAGTGATATGTCTATGGATTAAAGAATCAAAAATCCTTTAAAAGGTTCCTTAGAGAACCAAATGTGATCTGTCTATAGAGCAAAGAACAAAAAACTTTGAGCCTTTCTCTGGGATTCAGCATTAGGGCTTGAGAAACTGAATCTGTGTGTTTCCATCCATTTGTTCCCAGCTTTTCACAGACCGCCCTGAGGCTGCAGCAGTTTTACTGCTAGCACTCTTTCTTTAATAGGAACTGATTAGAGCCAAGTGGTTTCAAATTCACAGCGAAACTGACACCAGTACAGTTGTGTTCTTTTGTAAATAAGAACTTCTCACATGCTGAGCTAAATATGATCTCAAAGTAAGTTCAGCAGTCTTAGATCAGGTGATGTTTATCAGTCTTCCCAGAAAAGAAGTGCTGAGTCAGGAGTTGTCCATATTATCATGAACATGTTAAAATAGACCAGGGTTATCCAAGGTTTAGTTTAACATTTGGTCAGAAACATCTAACATAGTCTGCTCAATCAACCTGGTTCAGACATAGAAGGGTAAACCAAAGGTCAAATATTGAAGGTAAATTTAGTTTGTTTTTCATAATCATAATTACCCACACTGGCATAATGGTAAAACCAATTATTATTTTTTCTTATTCATTGTAGTAATAGTTTCTTGTCTTATTCACAAATGTTCAAACAGCTTTCCAAAAATCACATATTTCATATGAAGCATGTGATGCACAGCATTTGAATATAATGTTCAGTATAATAATCCAAGGACAATTTCCCCAAAGATCAAATGGAAGAAGTTTTTTAAAGCAAAATTGATATTGATTAAGTAAATAATATAATATGGTCGCCTAGTGGTTAGGGAGTTGCCCCTGCATTAGGAAGGTTGCGGGTTTGAATCTCAGTACTGCAAATGGCTCCACTGAGGTAGTCCTCACACACTGCTCTCAGAGCGCCCAGTTGCTGGCAGCCCACTGCTTCAATTCACCTGGTGATTTGGTTAAACGCAGAGACAAACTATTCACATGGTGTGCTGTGCTGTGAGTGTGTTCACACGTGACTATAAGGGACCACTTCACTTTAAACGTGTTGTACACTGCTCAAAAAGCCGGTTTTTAATATATTGCTTTGTGATGCTTTTGCAACATGAACACGCGCTAACCTGTACTTATAACAAAACATTAAGAAAATGTGTGAAATTGGCCCTTTAAGGTCTGCCGCACTGTGGCGAGGGAACATTAAAGGATTTTCCAGGGCTGTGACGCAGGAGAAAGGGGGCGGGTCGAGCGTGAATCAGGAACAGTCCAGCAGCTCTTTTCTCTCCAGACTGAAATTCACCTCTTTCAGTCTGTCATGATTTTCTGAGTAGTCTTCAGACCTGTGACACCTTGAGCTATAAGAAATGCCAGCATGGGCTTCAAGGGGAACTTCAGCAGCACGAAGGGGGGCCGGGGAAAGCTGTGGTGGTGTGTTTTAGCCTGTCTGTGCGTTTGTTTCTGGGTCTGTGGGGCTGAGGACAGCGCGATGGAGAACATCGTGACTGAGAAGAAGGCTGAGGAGAGCCACCGACAGGACAGCGCCGACCTGCTCATCTTTATCCTGCTCCTCACTCTCACCATCTTAACCATATGGCTGTTCAAACACCGTCGCTTCAGGTTTTTACATGAAACGGGCCTGGCTATGATCTATGGTAAGAATCAGCAGCATCTGCATGCCATTCATAATCCCGTGTTTACATGTTTACATCCATTCTGTCGTTGGCTAAGCTAAAGTTAATACACATACAGGTGTCCAACATAGTCTGTTTATGCAGTTTACAGATACTCACAGCCTGAGAATGTTAAATATAGGTCTAGACGCGACTATATTATCTACAGGCCCACAAAATGTAGCTGGCTAGCTGTCCCTTATCAGAGTTAATCTACTTGCCTGATAGCATCTTGCTAACGCTCTGTTTCTTATTTTTCTTGTTGGAGCATGTAGGCTTAGTTCTTCTTAGCATCTTCTGCCCTTTTACAGTACGACCATACAAGCTTTAACATCATTCTGGATCTTAACTGCTGAAACATATGAGACCATCTAGCTAATCAGGCTAATCACTGTAAGGAATTCTCTTGCCTCTCCATTAACTGCATTAGTGAACAATTTCCCAAATGGTAGCTAATATTCGGTAATGTAGGAACTATTGCAGAATCTGTAGCGGTTGACTGAGAAGTGGAATTGCAACACACGTTTACAAGATAAAAATAGATTTTGAACAATACATTGATCACAAGGACCTTTAATTTAGATTAATTAATTGAGATGTGTCCTGGTCCATTTTGGATAATGTGTGTTTGTAGTTGTTCTGCTTGCCTGTGTGCTGTCAAACTTTATTAGCTCTCATCTTACTAAGCTTCTTAGAGTGTTTATCTAAGATCAAATTCCTCTCTTTACGTACTCTTGCCTTACTAACAAGAACATAGATCAACACTCCTGGTATATTTAAAGTGTGTTTTAGCATTGGCTCACTTTTTCTGTTAATAGGGGTGCTTGTTGGTGTTGTTCTGCGTTATGGGATCCATGTTCCCCGAGACATCAACAATGTTACACTGAGTTGCCATGTAAATTCCAGTCCAGCCACGTTGCTGGTAAATGTCAGTGGCAAGTTCTATGAGTATACCTTGAAGGGAGAGATCAGTGCCAACGAAATCAGCGACGTTCAGGACAATGAGATGCTTCGTAAGGTAAACATAACTCGTGTATCTGCTGAAATTAAGATTCTCTTGCACAGTATGAACTACTTCAAAAATTTCTTTGCCTTTGTATTGATCATTTAATTATACCTATCTGAATCAGAATCATTGATCCCAGAGGAAATTGCTCATGCTGCACAGGCACACAGAGATACAGAAGAACAATATAATATATAATATAAAGTCAAAATAAAACTTCTTGTAGACTTCCTGTGTTTGCATGATCTCACCGTTTTTGTCACCTGACAAAGTTGAGGTTATGTGTCACATGGGGAAAGTTGAAGTAATGTGTTTATGCTGACGTAATTATAGTACGGGTTTATCAATTTGTTCTGTTTCATGCTGTTTCAGGTAACCTTTGACCCTGAAGTGTTCTTCAATATCCTTTTGCCGCCTATCATATTTCATGCTGGGTACAGCTTAAAGCGGGTATGAACTATTCTTTTTTTTTTGAGCATGGGACAGCTTTGAGTACATCAGGTAGCCACATTATTCGATTTTAAAAGAGCTTGAAATAAAGTGAGTTCAACACATCCTTTAGTGACTGAATGGTAAACCCAAGATTTTAAAGCGAAGACAGGAATGTAGGTCAGGAATGTATTGCTTCTCATTAAAAAGAACAGTCCAGCCCAAAATCAAATTTATACAGTTTTGTTGTCAGTTTGGAGTTCAGAAATGTCCTCTTTGAAGCTATAAGCCAAACATTGCTGTAGAAGTCAGTGGTCACCCAAGTAAAGCACCAGTGCCTTTCAACAATCATCCATCTGTTTGTTGATGTGTTTTAGGGCACAGTATGGCTTTCAATAAAAAGTTATGTAAATGGCTATAAAAATGAACTGCGACATGGAACTTTTTCATATAACACCAGGGCTGGTATTCACAAAGCAGTTTTAGGATGACTGATGGCTCAGATTCCTACATAGTCCTAAAACTACATGGTTCGTTTTCGTAACTCAGTGTCTAAAATAACACTGACAAGTCTGTTCCACTGTAATAAAGAGCTGCATACATTTTGAGTAGATTGTCTGAGGTTTTAGGGAAGTATTTACAGACATTTTTTAGGTCACTATTGACTAATGTTTGTTAATAACATTAACTGAAGAGGCAACAGGTTGTACTGAACTGACTGCCATTTCGTTTCAGAGACATTTCTTCAGAAACATGGGCTCCATTCTGGCATATGCCTTTGTGGGAACAGTGATGTCCTGCTTTATCATTGGGTTAGTGAACTTTTGGATCGGGTCTTTAGGGTGTTTCAACCCATAACAATCCATGGTACTAATAATTCTTTTCCATTGCAGGTTACTAATGTATGGCTGTGTGATGCTGATGAAGCAGATTGGCCAGTTGGGTGGGGATTTCTTTTTCACTGACTGCCTGTTTTTTGGTGCCATTGTGTCAGCCACTGACCCAGGTATGTCTTCATGTTACCAGCAAGTTGAAACCTTAAATTTGAAAAGTGAATATTGATCATGGTGTTGTAGAGATTGACCTGTAGATGGAGAGAAATTTGAATAAATTTAGATTTAAGCATTTAACATCTCTCTCAGATGCACCTGTACTTGAAGTATTATAGGTAGATGTGATCATAACTCTGAAAATGATAACTGAACGTTGTCTACTGGTCCTTGATTTCTAGTGACTGTCCTGGCCATCTTCAATGAGCTGCAGGTGGATTTTGACCTCTATGCTCTACTGTTTGGAGAGAGCGTACTGAACGATGCTGTTGCTGTAGTGCTGTCCTCGTAAGTCCCCTTTTCCTACAACAGTTCATGTTCATGTTTGGAAATACAAAACCGCCTTAACGCCTTGATAAATTTAGATCTGTTGATTCACCATGACTCTGACTCACTTTGTAAGTGAAGGTTAGAAGCTTGGTCCAAATATTAAGTGATTTAAGAAATGTTTGTGTGCACTTAGCTGACTGATACGTATGTCTTTGTCTCTGAATCGTTCACTTATTCTAGCTCATCACGGCTTGTTTCATTTGTTGTGCTGTTACTAATCAAAGAATAACCGCAGTGTGGAATGTGCCTAACATTTGGTTCTTCTCCTGTTGGACCCATGTCATTGTCTCCAGAATTCTCCCTTATCACGGGAGGCACAGTGGGGTGGGCCATCTTAGCCATGGAGGTATGGCTCAGTACGTAGAGGGCAGGAACCAGACGCAAAGAACGCCCCTCAATGGGTGTGCTACACAAGCAGCTTTGACTCTGAAGATCAGAGATGTTTTGCTGTGTCTGCATTTCTGGTTAAAAGCCAGAGTATGTAGAGCGAATGATCCACAGTTAGGCCTCAGATTCTCACCAGCATCATTTTCTGGACCAAAAAATCTGGATTCAGTTCCGGTTCTGGAGGTTTGATAAATTTTGGTGAATTGCCTGCGTAGACACCCCTGTTTCCATTTATATATTAAATACCAGGCTTAGTAGTTTGAGCAGAGAAACCACACAACTGTGCTGGATGTTGAACCTCCATGACCAGAATTAAATACCCTTAATTTAGTGTAAGTTAGTGAAAAAACTGTGTTGAAGGAGTCAGTATATATTTGTAAGCATTGAAATAATATACATCATGCACTAAAACAAACTGCTTCATTTTAGAAAGTCTTATTATGCCCTTATGAGTTTTCCTTTAATTAAAGTCATGGTAGTTGCAGCTTGTATGTGGAGGGATATAGGAGCCGAACTGTGGTCATTTGCTGGCTGGGTGAGGTAATGGGTGTGTGTTTGGTTAGGCTTTGACCCCAGAAGTGCTCCTGTAGAATGACTCCTTACTCCAGGAATCCTCTGTCTGCTGTTTTCCCACCCTCATATGTATGGCTTAAAAAGAACATTGTCATTGTAAAACAGGGGAAACAACTGCAAAGTTAGAAACAGGAGTCTGTTCCACAAATAAGAAATACATCTGTCAATAATTTTGGGACATTCTATTTTTACAAATGAAAAAACAAAACAATGAAAACTATTATACACTACTACAAATTTCTTATATCAGCTATTGGCTCTCCACGATAGTGATTGTGCCTTTATAAGGCTTTTGTCAAACATTTGCATGACAACTTTTCATATATTATATAGTAGTGTATAGTAGAAGAACACTGATTTGCCTGACTGGAGAGAATCTGTAGGACAAAGAACAGCCCTGGTTTACGATAATCTGGTTAAGATTGTTGTATTAGGGCCCGATGTGCTGTGCCTCCTCTTTTTTTTCCCAGATATCTGTGCTTTCCACAGAGACAACACAATATTAGAATTGTGTGTGTTGGATTCAGTTGACCTGCCAAGTTTATTATTTAATGCTCCTTTTAGAGCCCCATAGTTTTGAAAGGAAATATTTCCTTTAATTGCTTTAAGGCACATTATGAGAGAAGAGGTGTGTGTGTTTCTGTGTGTGTGTGTGTGTGTGTCTGTGTATGCATGTGTGTGCATGCATTTGTGTCTTTTTTTTTTTTTCTTTATCTGTATCTTGTTATTAGGTCCATTGTTGCATATCAGCCCGAGGGAGACAACAGTCATACATTTGAAGCCATGGCGTTGCTGAAGTCTTTTGGAATCTTTCTCGGCGTCTTCAGTGGCTCCTTTGCTCTTGGAGTGGCAACCGGAGTAGTGACCGCCTTGATATCTTTCAGAGGGTTTGGATTTCTTAGGTGTCGTAAAGTTTTATTATTATTATTAGGAGTAGGAGCAGTAGTGATGTCTCGTGAGCTGGTTAGAGGAACACGGGTGTGATTCTTCTTCGCACTGTTGCATGGTTTGCAAAATCTACCAGCAGCACACTTGATCCAATTGAATTAAGAATTAAAATTAAATGAAGAATTAAAGAATGAATTCATTATTTAAGACCATGTATTAGATTGTAACTGTAAACACGACTTCCTCAGTTGGCGTTTTGGATCATGAAAACAACACAAAATCATACTTAATTGCCTTCATTTTTATTTGTATGAATTTTAATGTTTGTCTCAGTTGATTTAAGACCTTAAGACCTTGCATAAACTGTATAGAAGATGAAATATAATGTCTAATGCTTTCTAATATGCCGGATAGCAAGTCTCCTTAACTCTTGATCACGTCACCAAGTTTACCAAGCTGCGGGACTTCCAGCTACTGGAGACAGCACTGTTCTTCCTCATGTCCTGGAGCACATTTTTGTTGGCTGAGGCCTGTGGCTTCACAGGTAACATTCAGACAATTCAGTGCTTCTCTAAAGCTCCCACACACCATAATTCTCTGTTTATATCATAATTTTCATCACCAGGCCTTTAAGAATGTCTTGTATTCTTAGGTGTGGTAGCAGTTCTTTTCTGTGGCATCACTCAGGCCCATTATACATATAACAACCTTTCCCCCGAGTCTCAGGACAGGACCAAACAAGTAAGGATTTCTACATTTATCTGTGACACGTTCTTTTTTTTATTGTGAAACATTTTTCCTTGCTCTATAGACTTGATTTCTATTTAGACTTTACTTAGGTCAGTGAAACTAGCCCAGAATAAACTAATAGTAATATACTAAGTATAAAGTAATTAGTAAAAACTATTATAATAATAATAACTTGTGTAATAATATCTAGTATCTAAATTGTGTTGACTTGCCTTGATTGAAAATGTCTAAATACTTCTGTTTTTTTTTTTTAGTTATTTGAACTACTGAATTTCCTGGCAGAGAACTTTATCTTTTCCTACATGGGCCTCACCCTGTTCACCTTCCAGAACCATGTCTTCAATCCCATCTTCATAATAGGAGCATTTGTATCCTGATATATTGTTTTCATTGCAGTGGGAAAAGGATTTTAAAATATACACATTCAGTGTGCCTCATATACAATAACAGTACATGTCTTTCTTTTGCAAACATGAGGTTGCGTTAAATGAATGTGACTAGTAGAGCTTCAGTGGAAGACTGAAATTAATATGGCCACACTTGAACAACTCTCATTTCCCTTATAGAGGCAGGAAGCGTAAATGGTGAAACTTTTTGGTGCCCGCGTAGCGGCTTACTTACACTTTCACTGGGTGGTTCCTTGACCGCTTCCTCTCACAGCTGGCCGTTTTCCTTGGACGTGCGGCTAATATCTACCCACTCTCCTTCCTGCTTAACTTGGGCCGCAGAAACAAGATAAGCTCCAACTTTCAGCACATGATGATGTTTGCAGGTTTGTCTACAGTGTTGGCCTAAAACATGTCGGTCAAGCTAATGTTTGGCATATAAGCATAATGCTGGAGAGGTGAAATCTGTTCGTGTTAAGCAGTGCTGTTATATATTACTTTGTTCTAGGGCTATCATTAGTGATCTTATTAGTAACGGAGTAACCCACCTGTGATTCCAACTAGTGCTGCCACTAACGACTAATTTTCTAACGATTAATCTTTCGACTAATTTTTCGATTAGTCGATTAATCTAAACG
>JBBPDC010000032.1:1835726-1861769 GCA_037974485.1 Hemigrammopetersius urotaenia | reverse complement strand
AAAAAAAATTGTCGTCGACCAATTATCATTTTTGATTACGTCGAATACTTTGAATTATCGCGGCAGCACTAATTCCAACCATCAATCGAAAAATCCAGTTATGGCATAAAAATATGAATTGGAACGGTGATCTCGTTTTCTTTTACACAGGTCTCCGAGGGGCTATGACCTTTGCTCTCTCAATCCGGGACACGGCCACGTATGCACGGCAGATGATGTTCTCGACCACGCTACTGGTGGTCTTCTTCACCGTGTGGATCTGTGGAGGAGGAACCACTCAGATGTTGTCCTGCCAGCATATCCGGTCAGTCTGAGACACCCATCTTATGTCACCATTTATTAAGGTTGATTAAGAAAGCAATATTCTCTGTCACCTAGAGGATTTAACCCTGAAGGTGCTGTCCGACAGTCCTAACATTGATCATAAGTTGTCTTGCTAAATAAGAAATCCTGCTTTTGTGAAACACATCTCTGCTTATGCGAACTGTTCCAGAAGATGTGTTGATTCAGGTTGTTTTGTATCTTCTGTACTATGATGTAAGAATATTGTGTGGTAAAACAACTTGTCTAGTAGCTACAGCATCTGTATGTAGAATGATTATAGATGGAGGAGGGAAGCAGGTCATTTGTGTGACGGTCCGAGATGGCATCCTGCTTATTTTAGTGTTTTTGATTTTGTTGTAACAGTGTTGGAGTCGACTCGGACCAGGACAATTCAGTAAGTGCCTTTTAAATTCTGCATTAAATCACACAATATAAGCACTGCATTACTCTGATGCTGTTTATGGATGTCTTTCTGCAGATTGGTCCAGATGGGATAGAGAGGAGGAGCACCAAACAGGAGAGTGCTTGGTTATTTAGGATCTGGTACAACTTTGACCACAAGTATCCTTTTCAATCTCAGTTTTAAAGGCTGTTCATGAGTAAAAGCTAATCATTAAAACCTAGAATAAGTTTCTTCTTTTATATTAGCCAGAATATGAGTATGTTCTTGTATAGAGCACACAGTGCAAAGGGAGCTGTCACACTGGCAGTTTGAAGTTTCATGCTGTTACAGAAGCCTTGACTCTGCTGTTCTTCAGTTACCTGAAGCCCATTTTGACTCACAGTGGGCCTCCACTCACAGCCACACTGCCGGCTTGCTGTGGCCCTCTGGCACGATGCCTCACTAGCCCGCAGGCCTATGAGGTCAGCTTTCTCTCAAACACAACAACACAGTACCCTCGAGTAGCCGTGTTCATGAAGGAATGGTTCAGAGGAAAAAAGGATTTTGCAGTTTTCTCCTACGTCTAATAAGGGCTAATATATCTAATGAGTAATGGAAGCTTTTACGCACCAGTTAACATTGTACAAACTGCATACTTAAATCATCAACTGTCTCAAAGTGTCCAATTGTTAACTAATATTAACAGCGTTGTTTTTGAGTCTTTTATGAACACATGCCCAAAACAGAACAATTCAGCTGGGGTTGTGTATGTTTATAGCAATTTTCATTGTAAAACTAAAGAAGTTAAACTAGCTAATAGCTGATTAAGTGAATGTAGAATAAGGAGGAACAATTCTCTCCTCCATTTTTTAATGGGAAAATATCAGCATGCGTGTTTTTTTAAAGATACAGTTTTGGAAAAACCACCTCTGGAAAACAAACAGCTCTGGAGACCACTATGGTTTAATTTTTTATAGGTGTAAGTATTAAGCTGAACAGCTTTGCCTTAGTTTTTAAGAACTGCTAACAGTATTTCACCTAATTTCCAAATAAACAGGTTGTCCTTAAAAGCATAATTTAAGGAAATGGCATAATTAAAGCATAATTAAAGGAAATACATCAACATAAGAGAAGTGATGCAGTGTTTACAGAAGTGGAATAACAGACACTGGCATGGAATGATTGTCAGAGATGCTGATATAAAAATAAATTGCAGTGGTCTCTCATTTTTCTGGAGCTGTATTTATGACACATATATTTGTACTGTAGTGTATGTGACATGAGAACCTACTTCACTCCTTTTGAGTCTTTTGTTTCACAAAGGGCTTTGTCTCTTTTCCATGCAGTTTAGGAAAAAGACTGGCTTTATGCAGTTCCAGCAATGTCCTCAGTATTCTCTTGTATTCCTTTAAGTGTATTTTCCATCTGTGATGTCTAGGTAGATATAGCTAAGCAAGCTTTCTCATTGGTTAGATTAACCACAGTGTCAAATTAACCAACTACAAACCTTTTTGATTTACATTGGGTGGGACAAAAAAAAAATCCACTCTAGTCTTTCTGGAGGTTATAGATATGTCACTGTGAATACAACGTTCGCTTCAACAGTGGGTTTCTGTTGGATGGTAAACATCAACAGCTCTTTACTGAAGCGGTCATTCCACAAATGCTACATAAAAGGTCAAAAATTTGTTAATATGACAATAAATTTAGAGCTGCCAAAAAAGTTAATGTGCAATGCTATTTGCTTAATGATACTATTAGAAAGCCATATGGTTGCTTTGACCATATTAATACCACCCACACCAAGGGCCTAGCTTTAATAGTCATCATTCACCACTGCATGACAGAAGTTTGGATGGCTGGGGAACCTTTGCCTCTTTGCTATGGTAATAAAAATGACTTTGAGACGTCCTAAATGGACACAGTATATATTGTTTATATTAAGAAATGGTTTTTGTTAAGAAATTGCCAGTAGTTTCTCAAAATAGTTCAATCAATGCTCTCCTAATTAGATTGTCCTCTTTCAAAACAGAATGAGGGCCAGCTGAAAGACGATGACTCTGATCTCATCCTGAATGATGGTGACATCAGCCTGACGTATGGCGACATCACCGTGAGCACGGACGCCACTGGTGCGCGCACTAGCGGCCAGCCAGTAGGCGGAATCGCCTCAGATGAAGCTCTGGACCGAGAGCTGGCCTTCAGTGATCATGAGCTGGTGATTCGGGGAACTCGACTGGTCCTGCCCATGGATGACTCTGAGCCCCCTCTGCCTCGGGACACCATCCGGCACCGGGAGCTTTGAACTTCATGGCAAAATATATATATATATAGAAAAAAAGCAAAACTACATGACACGACTGAGTCTAAGGCATTCCTATTCATCTCTCACTGTACTTTCACAACCACTCTCACATGCTGTCTCTCTCTCTCTGTCCGTCTCTGTTATTCGATTTCTTTCACCGTCTTTTTCTTGATTTCTCTCTCTCTCTCTCTCTGACTCGATTTCTCTCTCTCTCGGTCTGTCTGTCTCTCTCTGTCTCTCTTTTTCTCGATTTCTTTCGCTCTCTGTCTCTCTTTTTCTCGATTTTTCTCTCTCTCTCTCTCTCTCTCTCTCTCTCTGTCTTTCTCTCTCTCTCGATTTCTCTCTCTCTCTCTCTCTCGATTTCTCTCTCTCTCTCTCTCTCTCTCTTTGTCCTTCTTTCTCTCTGGTTTGATGTTGCTACCTCATTTGTCTCTTTTTGTTTTACTCCTCCTAAGTCAGTATAACATGACAGTTCTTGCCATTCATCCTTTTCGCGAACTGTTCCACATTTTCTTTGACAGCTTTTCTGTTAAATGTCTCGCAGCATTGTGGCATTGTTGAGCTGCTCTGCTTTTACACTGTCTCAGAAGTTACTTTGAGAAGTGATGCACCAGTTCCTCATCGTCAGTATAGCAAGGTGTAAAATAGGCACACCCTGGTGTGTGTGTGTTTTCTTTGTGCTTTCTTGTGAGGGGTGAGAGCTGGTTTCAGGGGGATTTGAGTGGGGTCAGTGGTAAAGTTCCTGAAGTTTTAACACCTTCAAACTGCCTTCTCTGTGTGAGAGATGAAACAGAGGCATGCTAACTGGATGGCTCTGTGTTTGCTGTGCAGTTACAATCAAGTGCCTGTTGAATGTAATTTTTAATTTTCTCTTGGAGTAAAACAACACTGTCTGCCGTCCACTAGAGGGAGACCTTGTATTTTGATACTGAGCTTACCTGCGTGTCTGATCTGTGGGTTTGTGATGAGCTACAAGAGGGACGTTGCGCACTTGCCGTAATTTGTGATTGGCCAATGAGAAATTCCTGTCAGTCTTTGTAATCAAAGGGCCTGGATCTCGCATATTGACCTTTGACTGTGACTATATGGGGGTTTTACACCTTGTTATATGAATATACATGTCTGCAGTGAGATGCTCTATTATTGAGGGTCCTGGGTCAAAAGCTCAGCTCTTGTCCTAATATGTTAGCATTTCTAAAAACAGAAAACTGACACCCTCAAAATGTTCTTATTAATTTTCCATTGCACTCATAAACCACACAATGACATGTCATGTTTGATTATGAATGTCTAAAACAATCCATTGTCTCTTTTAATAATACAAACCAAACAACAACAAAAAAGTCTTTAAAATGCTTGTGCTTTTTCCAGTGGTATAGAGCCTCACTGAGTGAAGGAATAAAACTGTTTATAGCGGTTGCTTGACCTCTTAGAACTTTGTTTGACTTTTGCATGATGTGTGCTGTGTGGAGATACAATGCAGTGTTCTCCTGTATTGTTTTTTCTTTGTTTGTGTGGAGTTTCTATGGATTTTATAACCAATTGAGAAACTGTTGTTGGATGTTGTGGAATGTCACTGCACCACAAATGCTATGTACGTCTGTAGGGGTTAATCGTCTGATTTAGGTGTACTATAAAAGTGCTGAGAGAGCATATATTAACTGTTTTAATATTCGTATTTTTGGTGGGAAAATGTCTGGGGGAAACAAATTTCCCATTTCTTGTCCCCAGAGGATATCAGGGTGTAGTGCAGTGACGAGACGAACAATCCTGATGACTGTTTAAAAACTATTTAAAAATATTAAAACTTTTGTAATTTCACTATATGAATATATATAGTGAACTGTAAGTAGACTGAAATCTATTAAAACAGGATCAGAAAAACCCTGGAAGCAGAGAAGCGAACAGCAAATCCATTGAGAAAAACCTAACCCTAACCTTTTTTGCTGTTATTTTTAATCTTCTAACACTTGTCCTCTGCCTTTGAGGTGCCAGGGTGGGTGTGTGCGCGTGTGGAAAGTGTGTGTAGAAGGGTGGCCAGTGTGGTGTTTTTATTTTATTTATTTATTTTTTTGCTGTCACCCGTAATACAGTTGGGCTGCAGAGCAAAGCAGCAGATGCAGACAGGACAGCTCTATTTACAGTGTTGCTGTGGACGGAGGCCGGGTGTGTTCTGGAAGTTTGATGGGAGAAGGAAAGCAAGAGAGAGTGAGTGTGAGGATAGAGCGGCTAAGGCCTTCCACACAGAGTTATCTCCTGCTGTGCAGGACATTTAGAAAAGAGGGCATTGTGGGATTTCTTGCAGGCATGCCTGTAGATAACATGACCCACAGGAACAGGGTGTTTATATTTGGATGGTCATGAGGCAAAGGAGCTTGCAGTTTTGCACTTTTTTTGTTGCTTATCCTTGCCTTGTTAATTTGTTGTTGTACTTTGAAATATCTACTAATGTTTATTTAAATGTCTGATCTGGTAGATGATTTTCAGATGAAGCAATGGGGTAGACCTGCTGTCATGGTAGACTGAGCTCCATCTCCAGTTATTTTGCTCTGAGAAAGAGTTCAGTGGCCAAGCACCTCTCAATGCATGCTATCCCAACACCAAGAGCAGCAGTCTAGCAATGTTCATAGAACTAAGTAGTAAGAATGTTTGCAAGACGCTTCTCATTTTCTTCTGATGAGCCATGCAGGAACCATGAGATAAAATGTGGAAGGCTTAGAATGTTCAATGATCCAACGCTGGATTATCATTTGTGGCTTTTGTCACTGATTTAATTTGGTGAAGAATTCTCAAAATGTCTGGTTACTGAAACTTCGTGATGACTCCATTGACTAACAAAAATGCACATTTTTGTCTCTCTTGCTAGAATCGAAGTGCACTGAGCGATGAAGGCTCAGATGTTCTGAACAGACTTGCAGACAGTGGGTGAATCTGTATCTAGCTATGCTACTCTTCTGCTGTTTGTACAGGATAACTTGCAGCTGGCTTCAGTGTTCATGATGACTGACAGACATCATTGGTGACAGCTTAGCTCTGTGGTTCCCTCGGCTTATCCAAAGTAGCAGAAAGAGGCAGATGAACCCTCGGCTGCCATGTATGTTGTGTTTTTAACTGATATGTAGCTGAGCGCTAGACTCACTATGTGCAGCCTCTGTTCTTACGTGTTGCAGGTACTGACTGTTTACATCTGTGTAAATATTCTCATCTGTTCATGTGCGTGCAATGATCAATAAACAGAAGTCTGTGCTTTCGATTAAACGTAAGTCCCTGTTTATTGGGTTTTGCCTGGACTGAGTTTTCATTCAAGGTCCACACACAAAGCAGAAGGTACCTCACCCTTATTCAGACATGACTTCATTCGCAGACTCCTGCGTTTGCTAAACTAAAGCAGCATCAGGCTGGGATTCATTCAACATGAACCGAAAGCGCTTCTGTTAAAGTTTTGGCAGCATCTCGCCAAGCCTCTTCCTTTTCAGTATTTTTAGGACAAAATCACAAGCCTCGAGAGCATCATCGGTCACAATAATGAGAGACTATCATAACTCTTTTTTTCCAGTGTTGCTTGGCCTGTTTCCTAGGGCAGCTGTGCAGGAACGTTGTTAGTAAAGTATGCCCTGTTTTTCATTCAGGGGCTCTTTTATGTCTGTGGAGGGAGTTTACCTCACAGCTGGGGAGCAGTGCTCACTCTGCAGTGAGCTGGACAGAGGCAGTCAGCTGTGAGGGATCAGGTAACATCATCCTTATATGGTCCAAATGCTCTGCAAGAATGCGCTTTCTTTGGGATAATGCTTTCCACATTAGTAATATTTAAGGCATCTCAAAGGTTTGTTGGTGGTTTACTTTTGTCGCTTCAAAAGTACATTAAAAACGAAATTACGGTGCCTGTCAAAACTTTGAGGACACTTTTATGCAAGTTTGAAAGATGTTTAAAGATGAACCATGACATTGTTTGTTGTTTTTTTGGAGAAAATCAATAAACAAATATATTTATTACAATTCTTGCCGGGAATAATAAGAGCCTCCACACATTTTTGTGAAGTCAATGGCCAAACCTTTCAGCTATTTAACTGACTTCTGAATAAGACTTTTGAAAAAGAAGTTTGCAAGTAGACTGGTATATTTATTGCTTAACTGAAAAGTAATAGTGGAAAAAGGTAAAGAAGATAAGGCGTACCCAAGCCTGTGACAGGATATCATGGTTTAAAGTGCCAACTAATTGTAACATCGGCAACAAATAAGTGTGACAGCAAATACAGCTACTTCAGTGAACTGAGAGAGTGAAAGAGAACACATTCATAAACACTGAGCACAGGCCCTTGGCCCAGTAATAGCCCAAATCGTACAACGAATCAGGTATATAATTCAGCCAGTCACTAATGTTTACATCACTATACACCCCAACATTTCAGATTTATGTTTCAGATACATACAACAGTGAAGTAAAACATCTGTCCAGTTTACAAGGTCATAATTTTAAAAAGAAGTGTTATCTGTAATTCATGCAAAAATATAGATTGTCCCCACTGTGTACATTTAGCTGATCTCCAATATAGTATGAATTAATCATTTACATTTGAAACTCGTAAATATTAGAAATGCGATGAAACAATGCATGCAGTTGACATGCAGTGGTGCTGGAGTGAACAAGGTTGGTTGGCATACTTGTCGCTCTAATGATGTGGAATCATTTTTCACAATAAAAGACCAATTGTCTCTCATTAGCATATGTTAAAATGTTTAGCGAGTAAAACCTTGCCCTGTTAAAAAGCAAAGTTAAAATGCAATATTTAATTTTTCAACTAAATATTTGTTTTTAGAATGCATTGAGTGAGAACCCCATCCCCTGGGTTCTCACTGCTTTTGTTGGTGCTGCATTATTTCATAGTTCAAGGCCTGATTACTGATGATTCCAACATGTTTACAGCTATTTACTTTGTGACTTAGTGCTTGTTTACTTAAGTAAGATGTTTATCTGAGAGAATTCTCTGTCTATCTCTCTCACTCCCTACCCCCCTACCCCACCCTACCCCCTCTTGGACATAGCTGAGTGCTGTTTTGGCCTCACATTTATCACCAATAATAACCTGTTTGGACTCAGCCAAGTGAAAAACATTTTTTATTCTGAATAAAGCTCGTTCTAATTCATCTGTTTGTATCTAGAATCAAAAGAAGGGGAAATATTATGACAGATAATCTGCATTAAAGATGCATGGAAGATGGGAAAGATGGAAAGATGCATGGAAGATGGGAAAAGGCTAAGAGAAGTGATACATATATAAACTGCAAACCCACTCCAGGCTTGTCCTTGACAGGACAGCCGTGCCCATTCCCTGGATCCCCTCCAGCTCTGTGACAGCCTGGATGAGCATGAGGACATCAGCCTTCATACACAGACTCGTGTGTGGCCTGCCGTGGTATTCTGGTGAAGAAGGGGGGGCACCAGTTAATGACAGGGAGAGATTACTGTAGACTTATTAGGGCCCGTTTGTCTCTGTTAAATGCGTTTGGCTTTGAATGCTCAGTTCAGGACGGTCTGAAATGTCCTTCTTCAGCATGTGTAGTTACTCATCACTGTATTCCTTCTACCAGATGAGTTCCAGAGAACACAACAGAGCTAACATTTAAATGCTTAAATGTAACTGTGTGCTCACTTTATGAGACAAAGCACTAAATGCTGAAAAAAGCTGACAGAATATTTCTATTGTGGATGCTATGAACTGTAAATCATGTCATTTGACAGAAAGGTTAGACTATAAACATCTGAACTAGCACAAATGTTATAAACATCTAAACTGCCAAAATTCTGCAGCATAACCTCTAAATGAAAGCCCTGTTTAGGATAAAATATTCAAGTTAGCCTTGCCTTATTGCCTGGAAAGTGATTTTCGACGCCTTGTATAAGCAGCAGTAGTAAATTCCTGGCTGAAGTCATTGTTGATGTGAAAGCTGAGGGCTTGGATCACATCCTGCTGTGTTTTTTTCTCTTCCCTCTCTGAGGGTTTTTAAGCGTGGCCTCGATCCTGTCAGGCTCTCAGCGCTGAGCGGGACAGCCAGCAGCAGCAGCCCCCTTTACCCAGCCTGTCCTTTCTGTCTGGTAGGTTTTATAGAATTATTTTCCTCAGTGTTCGGTTTCTTTATTATGGCATTCTTTTACATCTTCAATGCTATTTTGGGAATATATATTGAACGTATACTGAATGTTGAGAGTGACTGTTGTCACGGTGCTGCCTCTTTAGTATTGGCAGGCGAATTCTATCAATGTTTCAGATGTTTAAGATGGTTTTCAGTTTCTGTGCAGTTCAGTTGTATGAGACAAAGTCATTTAGCATGACTTGATGGGAAATGATGTGCATCTAGAGAAGCAAACCTGGATTTCTTCACAATCTTGGAGAAAGGAAACGGGTTGACAAAGTTTAGACAGCTTGTTTACTATCCTAAACCATTAGTGAACCTACACATGTCTTCTGACTTTAGTATTAAATGATTACCATGATAAAATAGTAAATCTGTTAAAAATATGTTTTCTGTGGGTACTGTTTTACCTAACCACACTTTGCATGCATCTCTCTGCCATGAATGCATTTTAAAGTATGTTTTAGATCGAAATCTTATCTCTAAACCTTTTTAAAAAAACAGTGTCTGAAACATCAGCCTTTGTATTTGTAGTAATTTAATGTACAATCACTTCTAGTAATACACTGCAAGTCATCCTGTAAGTTCTCTAGAATTACATTTTTCAGATGAAACACCTCTGAATGACTTTGTTTATATCTTAAATATTTTTTAAAATCAGCAATTCCCTTTTCAGCTCCAGTAACACAGTCACACAGAATATTATCACTACACTGGATTGATTAATGTTGCTTTTCGTTCCTTTATTGCTGTAATAAAAGCTGTAATAATTGATTTAATAACACAGGAGATGATCAAATAATAATCATAAAGCACAAGTGAGAAACACTGGAATAGATAAAATATCTTAAATCATATCCCCAGTTACTATGAAATTTACTTATCAATAAATATAAGCAATAACTTATCATCATGTCTGGATGCAAGAAAAAGCCCTACATAATGTAGTGAGCACAGATCAGGAATAGTTTTAGTTTTCCATGTTTTCTCTTAGGCCAGTTTTGTTTCTGAGTACACATGCCTATAATATAACACCAGCAATGCGTATTGTTTATAAGCTTTATATACTGCTCAAAAAAATAAAGGGAACACTTAAACAACACAATGTAACTTCAAGTCAGTCACACGTCTGTGAAATCAAACTGTCCACTTGGGAGGCAACACTGATTTACAGTCTACACTCTCTCACAGACAATCAGTCTTGCCTCCTAAGTGGACAGTTTGATCTCACAGACGTGTGACTGACTTGAAGTTACATTGTGTTGTTTAAGTGTACCCTTTATTTTTTTGAGCAGTATATTTTTAAATTGGTCTAGAATGTTAAATGAAGCAATAAGTGATTCTAGAATGACAGAGAAATCTTTGTAGTTTGAAGAATGAAGTTATACTGACAGTAATATGCACAATCCTCATATGATCACTTTAGTGTGCAAATAGGGAAACTGCATACGGTCAAGTCATTTCTGTGATAGTGAAAGGCAATCTGAATACTTCAGCAGACCAAGACATTTTGGACAACTCCATGCTTCCAACTTGGTGGACACAGTTTGCGGAAGAGCTTTCTCTATTGCAGCATGACTGTGTCCCAGTGCACAAAACAAGCTCCATAAAGACGTGCTGGAGGAGTTCAGTGTGGAAGAACTTGACTGGCCACACAGAGCCCTGACCTCAACCCCATCCAACACTATTGGGATGAACTGGAACAGAGATTGTGATCCAGACCTTCTCATCCAACATCAGTGCCTGACCTCATAAATGCTCTACAGAATGAATAGGCAAAGCCCATTTGTGGAAAGACCCCTTTATATTTGCTCAATTATTCTCTACAAATCTTTTTGTCCATTTAGTGGATTTCTGCTTTATATGTGAATATTTCAGTACTTTAACTATTGTACCCAACTATTACTGGTTTTTACAGCAGTCTGTTAACCTGTTAACTCTTAATGTGCATCTCATTTTAAAGCATATTACTTTTAAAAGCAGAACTGTTGGATCAGTAATTAGTAAATGTAAATAGTTTATCATTTTATAACTTCTTATTGCTCCTGGAAATGAACAGTATGATTCTGTGCATGGTTTACCTCGTTATTTGATATAAAACCAATATTGAAACGACCTTTATTGTTGTAATAAAAGCTGTAATATTTGATTCAATATCACAGCAGATGATCAAAGAATGATTATAAAGTAACAGTGGGAAACACTGGAATAGTTAGCATTTCTTAAATCATATCCTTACTATGACTATGATATGTTTTCTTATCAATAAATGTAATCAATCATTGATTTAGAGAAGTGAAGAACTAAATATAATCATACTTGGATGCAAAAATGGGGCCTACATAATGCAGTTAGTTATAAAAGACTAACATACCTATAATATGATAACAGCAGCAATGAGAATTGCAGAAAGCTTTTAATATATGTTTAATATAACTCCGGTGTGGGGTACTTGAATGCAGTCTCGAAAATCTGATTAGCCCTGTTTCAGGTTCAGGTATTTTGTTCAGGTAACTCCTGCCCACATCCAAACATAACATGCAGACCTTCCGAGGACATTTATGCAAAAGCAGATTAACTCTAGAACTGGAAGCTGTATGCACTGAATTCTTGCCCTTTCCAATTTGACTGACCTTCAATTACAATCCATCATTTAGTCCTTGTTAGGATCCACACAATGCAATTTCCTGTCACTCAGGAAAGGTCAGCCAAAATCATGAGCTTATTTTTCCCTAGCAACCTCCATACACCTTGATGTTGTGCTGATCCGATGAGATCATGCCCCTTGGCCGAACTAGCCACTCTTTTCTCTTTTTGGTCTCTGTGGAGCAGCTTTTACTTTGCTTAGAACCTTGTCTCTCAGTTTTTGCTGACTCATTTCATTTCCTGATTATTGTTGCATTAACCTTCAGCTAATAGATTGGTGGCCTTTGTGCTTGGGGAGCAGACATCAGAGCAAAATTGGCCTTGCAGAAATATTTGTATCTGGGAAAGTGGTGTAGCCATAAAAGGCTCGAGCAGGAGAACTGTTTATGCTCCTGGCCGAAGTGATAGAGAGTTTTTTGGAACACATTTTGTGCAATTAGTCACCGAAAGGTCCTGAAGCAGCTGGATTTCCTCAGTCTGCTGTGGTGCTCCACTAGAGGGGGCATGTGAGAATAGAACGCAAGCATCCGCCCTCAGAGCTGGAGGTCCTAATTAGGCAATGTGGTGTTGTGGAGACTGTAATGTGACATTCTGTCCACACGGGGCAGTGCTGAGTCCCTGCCGCCACCCTCTCTTCCGTTACAATTATTCATATTCAGCTGTCTGGACACGACCGTCCGGCCCTGATAATACTGAACAGGCCCCTCTAATAATCTGAAGTATGCAGATTCAGCTCAGCAACTGACTGAAGAAGGAAGAACCACTTGTTTTTGACCCCATTATTTTACATCTGTGAGACCAAGAGACCACTCTGCATATACACCCTCGCAGAAATTACACTGTTCTGGTCTTGAGCCAGCTACATTCAGTAGCCACCTTGTGTTTCCGAGTGGAAAAACACTACTGACTTTAACAAAGGCTGTATACTAGTCCCACTTGTGGGACCAATAAAGGTTAATCTTATATTTAGTGGGGCTTTCAGAGTAAAATGTGACCCTGTATCTGAATTAATAGTTAATACATCCCCTGTCAATGTGATTCTGATGTACGATTTATTATTGCATGTTTTCACACTCAGTGTGTGTATTTGAAACTCATTTTGTCAGACATGTCTTGAATTATGTTCTAAATTCTGATAGAGCTACAGTTTAGTGCAAGCATATTTGTGGAGCTGGTTCATTCACTTTTGTAACTTGGCTAACCAACTCTGCCCCAGGCTTCTTGTCTGTCTCTGAATTTCTTTCACATTCACCTCACATTCTTCACAGAGGAGATCACTAGCAGCACAGGCCTCTGCAGATGGGCCCCAGTTTTGTATGAGCCCCATATGGCAGACCAAGCTAGTACTCTTTGATTACTTTCATCAGGTTGTCAAAGCAGGAGGAGCTTTAAGTCTATCCAGCAGGGTTTTGTTCAAGCCCTCCATCAATCAGCTGTTTGAAGCTCCCATACTGATGGAAGCGATCACGGAAACACAAAACAATGATCTTCAAACAGTCTGAATATGTATGTATTGTAATGTTTAACTCACTCCATTTTCATTTCTTTTCTCTCTGTCACTTCTAGTCCTGGCCACCACGATTTGTCCACTGAAATGAAACTTTCTGCTTGCATATCATCAAGCAGACGAGGATGTTTAAGATTTTGCCATGGCTCTGAAGCGTTTTCCTCTCTAGTGTCATTAAATGTCAGTAGACCATAGTTTACAGTGTACACTTTACAGTGTCCCGTCCCTTCTTGTGCTTAGTTTCCTGAACCACTATTCTTAATAGACCATGTCCATGTGATTTTTTACACTTAACCACACTTAACAGTCAGACCCTGCTTCATGCTCCCATCTTATCTTCTTCTCATTCTGTACAAACATATTACACCATCAGAGAAAGGTCTGTTTATGAAACAGGCTGTCAACTTCACACACACACTTCAACTCAATAGCAGCGACGGTTAGCTGGAGCAGGTGTGTTGGGTGTGATGAGAACCACTAATGGGATTTGTTTAGGTATTTCATTAAGTGGAACTGTTAGTGTGCTGATGGCGGAATTTAATAAATAAATGCTGCGGTTAGGAAGCTTCAAGCGTCAGGTAGAACTGAACCTTTTCTCTCACAAGGTATCCAAAACATTTTGGAAAACAAAACGCGTGTGTCTGAAACTGCGCACTTGCGGTTTAGGGTGTAGTGCGCTCGCACTGAAAACCGAACTAAAACTCAGTGCACTGTAAGTACCCAGATGCTGCACTGAAATCGGCCAGAAAACGCAGTGCAGAACGATGCACACAATTCGCACTAAGTGGGCGCCATTTTGACCACGTAGCGAAGGGGCGGGACTTTCAACGTGTTTTGGAGTTGGATAATGGCGTAAGCAGTGAAATACAAGCCCAAGCAGAGTCAGCTGGTTCGTATAAATGTAAGTAACGTTAATAAAATTATTTTACTGATGTAGACTGCGGTACAACCCGGAGATATTTTGGCTGCTCGAGAATCGCGTGCAAATGTTAGTCCGTCACTTCCGCTAAGTGCAAAACGTTAGTGTTCCGTTTAGGACAGCACTGACCCACAGCAGTGCGCACTACAGAAGGCAGTGCACAGTGCGCACTACGCACTAAATCTTAGTGCACTGACGGTATTGCGCGATGTCGGACACACCCAACATATTGGTGGTTTTTAGTGGGCTTAAGGTAGTTTGTGCTTATTGTATTATCAAGTAGCATTTTTACATTTTATAAAAATCTTAAAATACAGTAATCCCCCACTTTTCGCAGGGGTTATGCTCCAAGAGCACCCGCGTATAGAGAAAAATCGTGTTGTTGTGTTTTGTTAAAAACAATGCCTAAAGTGCCTATTTTTACCCTAAACCCTAAATATGTCCCCAAATATGCCAGGACACTTTAACTTCATGTTAAGTTTAATGCATTACCCTTAAAGAAAATGTAAAGGTAAATAAATAATCAGATTCAGAAAAATGTATTGCTAAAAAATCATTAGCATTAGCGGTTAGCATTAGCAGCGTGCAACCAGCGCAATCAAACACTCGTACACAAAAGAAACATGGAAATAACTCTCTCTGCCCACATGTGTAGACAGGGCACAGCTTACTAATACTAAATAAACTGAGATAACTGTTGAAAATTGTGTGTGTGTGTGGGGGGGTAAAACACTTAAATATGAGGACAAGACATGGAGCAGTCATGCTACATGCTGCAGCAGGCTTCTTCTTCTTTTTATGGCGGTTGACAACTTTTCATTGTATTACCACCACCGCTGGACTGCTGGCGGTAATACAGTTGGGTTCTTCGCTAGACTGAATCCGCGTAACTGTTAAATGTAGTAAGCTGATAAATGTTTTTCTTCGCTGACTGAGATGCTGTCTGAAAAGTTGACCATTAAGGTCAACAGGCTACATGGTTCTGACAGATCCTGAGCAGCAGCTCTGTGTTGAAGGGGTTTAGATAACAGACGAGTGGAGCGATGATTATGGATGATGCCAGAGGGAGTGGTCAGGGCTATTTCAGGCTTTCAGAAGGCAGGGTCTCAGCAGAGGACAGGTGGGATGGTGGAAAATGCATTCCATTTCTATTGTCTACCACAGTCCCAGATAGATCGGTTCAGTGTTAGCCCACCAATGTCAACATTCCATTCACAAATGTTATGGACATGGATACGGAAAATGTTTCCAAATGTACATCCAGCTGCATTACATTTTAAATGTTGCTGGCACACAATGACAAGGCCAATTTTGATCTTAACAAACTATAAATAGCAGAGATAGGAACCAGGGGTTGTGATGTATACATTGCAAATGTTATCATTTAATTTATTACATAAAACAGTTTTCCTGTTTTCTGAGTTGCTAATGGTAAATTAGAGGGAAATCAAAAACAATTATCGCCCGACTGGTATCTCGGCATCACAAATTTGAAGTTTTTAGTCTGACTGAAGTTTTTAGTCTTCAGTCTTCTGGCATTAAAGTCTTCTGACATCTGGTTCCTATCAATACAACTGTAAACAACTCTTACTTGGTGAGTTTTCTATAATGGAGCATTTTCTGTCAAATTATTGAAAAAATAAGAATAAATGGCAGAATTGACCTTTATTACAGTCCTCATCACAATATGATCACAGTCCTAAAGGCTAAAAACACAAGAACAGCAACCTGCAGCTGTGATGGGAGGTGTATTGAACACGGATAACAAGACAGAGAGTGAATGTAAATCAAAGATGACCATATGTTAGCGGAAACACACCTCACCAAACACTAACAACTCACTTTACCAATATAAAAAGCTTTTCTTGCATTGGAAATATACTTTTAATAGAAAATGACTGTAAAAAAGTTAATAAAACGCACTGAAAACTTATTAGTGAAATTAAAAACAGTGTGGACACTTTAGTCTGTGGCTAACTTCATTTATTGCTTTCCTTAATTGCATTTTCTTGGACACAACCAATATACGAATAGTCAAAGGCTCATTTTTCATATCACAGTAAATAATAAATGTCCAGTGGAGCTGCGGTCCATTAAGCTGTGTACACTGTTAGTACAGCCTGTCTGTGGCTTCACTCCTTTCAAGGAAATCCTTCCCACAACAAAGTCAACAAAGCCTGTGTTGGACGCTTAAAAGTGAGGTGTCTTCATTTTTGTTCTGTTAATCACAACCTTATTTTTGACTGCAGGAATGTTGGCTGAGGTAACGCATGCTTTAAAATGTGACTACTACAAGTCTGTACTTTGTGCTTGAACACTACTGAGCTGCATTGTGGCCTTTATGCAGGAATAACTGTAGCTTTAAGCCAATTTTTGAGTACAAAAACACAGGCTACCAAACACTACCAGCTACTGAGAAAAGCTGCTGAATAAATCACGTACTGAAAAGTATAGTATGCCCTTCTATCATGTTCCCTGTACCCTCAGTCCTAATCCTGTGCAGCTATGGTCCCGTTTCAACAATTTCTTGTTAGGATTTGAAACAGACGATGTGAGATGAAAGTTGTAAATCATTTCCCTTTAACAGTTTGCATACATTGAAGGTTAGTCCTGCTCTATTCATGAAAAGATGAAACATGAGCAGATCATGCTTTGATTCAGCAGCCAACACATAAAAGCATAAACAGCCAAATGATACCTCCACCACCCCTTCATCGCACTCCAACAATAACAAAGAGAAGTTCTGATGAATGATAAACAACCACACATCAAGCATATTTAGCCTATGAATTGTAGAGCCTTTTGTAAACAGCCAAACCAGCAGCAAGATCTGCTTTACTGAGTAGCGTAAGCACATCCAATCACTTCTGCTAGATTAAAGAAACCCAGTTTTGACAATAGCCTCTGACTCATCCTCAACAATTACTGCATCACTCATCCCTGTGATCCATTTCAGTCTGGCCCACAAATGTCAAACCTGCAAATGTCAAGAAGATGCTTTCCAGGATCTAGGTCCCAACTCAGACCTGCTGGAATTCCTCTATTCTCTACTCTGATGTCACAACCAAGGAATTCAGTTTCTAACCCCCTATACCCTCCTCCCCCCAAAAGCTTTCAGAGCATACCCTAACATGGTTAGAGCAGATGGTGGTTTGGCTATGATAAAGGCTACTGCGGGCTGGGATGTTTAGGGCGTGAGTGTTATTGGGAGTTTCAGGGGCAGGGAGTGGGATATCAGGCTAATTAGAGGAGGGTGTGGTTGTGAACCTGTATATAGATTGCGTTCTCTGAATGGTGCATGGAAGTACCTTCCATGTAACTTTGTGGATACTTTCTTTTGCTCCCTGCATCCGTCTCCTTGATTCCGGATCTGCTCGCTTAGAAACCAATCATGACTTTCTACAGGCACTCAGGTAAAAATGAGGGAGATGGTATGGATTGGAAAGCTAAAGGTTTTAATTCGGTTTTGCTTTCAAGGCCCCACTCAGTTGTTAATGCGAAAGTTGTGGGGCATAATCATTGGATAGTAAGCTGTAATGATGTGCATATTTGGGAATAATGATTGTCCTACATTTTTGGTACACTTGTAAACGGTATAACCAGTTAAAACCACTGTTTGTACAACTGGTTGGATCCAAATAGAATCAAAAAAGTCTCTTTGGAATTAGGCCTTCAGCCACATTTGATTTTCCTAAAGAATATTGTGATGGTTTTTAATAAGAACCACGATTGTAAATACGTTGTGGGTGTGAAGAACCTCAAGGTTCTAAGTCAGTTAAAGGTCATTTCTAGAACCATCCAAAGGCAAGAATCAGTAAGGAACTCATTTTTAAAAGTGTGTAGTTAAACTTCTGGGACATCAGCCTTATCACCTCACAAGTGGGCCGAGGTAGTTGTTGCTATTTTGCATATATGTTACTTTATTGTTGAGTCTAAAGGATGTGTCTAATTCTGAATAGCTGTAAGATGTTATGCATGACAAGAACTAAATAATAAAATGAACATGTGTACAGGCCTAATGAGTTTATTTGGGCACGTTAAGACAATAAACTACTCTGCCACCAAACTGTAACAATTTGCCTCTTGTGGCTTATTGCTTTTATAAAATACTGTTAATAATTCTAATATAGGAATAATAATCATTAAAAATAGCTATTTCGCCTCTAATTGTAGCTGTTATGGGTAGGCTAAGGCTGCTGAGCAACATAATGATTATTTCACAAACACACTGAATTAGTGCTGAATTTTCTTGATGCATGAGATCATGTGGATGTTCTTATTACCTATTATCAGACATAGTTCAGCCAATCAGCGTTTAGAGCTAGAGCTATCAATTTTATAGTTACGACAGCATATTCTGATTGGTTGAGCGACGTTCCAACTTTTCATTCTGACTGTATCATTCTGATGTGCTGTGGTTGATAAGTAATGACTCGTTTTACACTGTAGCTTACCTGTAGTAATTTTCTACTTCAGCCTGTACAAAACAGATTTATAGATTTCACACGGCAACATGTTTGATCAGATACATTTAAACACATTAAAACAAAAGGCTTCTTGTCCTCACTTTTTTCTATTTTGCTTTGTGCAACTGTTGTATAAAGGCATCGCACCTGTGGTGTTATTCACTATAACACACTCATGTTCTATCGCTTATCTTAGTGACTACTGTTCCTTGGTGACTCAGTTGACTCTTATGTAGACCTTTCCACAGCGGTCATGTTGTCCCCACTGGGACAAAAACGAGTCTGGCAGAGCCCACCAGAAGGATTACATGGGGGGCAGCTGTGTGGTGGACAGTGAATGCTCTGAGGCTTAGTGCCCTTATAGTACCCGGGTCATAGAATTGGTCAGATTCACAGATTCCATGATTCATTGCCTTCTGTTAAACATCAGGATGGTTTATTGAAATGGAGCCTGAGATGAAAATGTTAATCAGGAAGGAAGGACTGAAGCAATATGGTAAATAGCTTTAGAAAAACTTAAACAGTTAGGTGGAAACGTGTATTTTGTGTACGTGAAATTATTTTAGTATAGTCGCTTATCAAAGCCTGAGAAAAGCTGACTCAGGTGCTGGTGATATAAAGCCCATTAATACGAGACAGAGCCATGCTGAGAAAAAGCTTTCCCACCAAACATGAGACGTCCGTCAGACATGCAGATCACGTCTAGATGACCGCTGACCCCATCTAGACATGATCTGCACGTCTGACGGACGTCTCATGTTTGGTGGGTTGTGACCAGTACATCAGATCACCTTATTTACTCTACTTTCAAATCTTTTTTTTTTTGGCCTGTTTCAAAACCTTATTAGATATCTGGAGAAACAGCTCAGTACTGGTGTTTGTCCATCTTGCCATAAAGGCCCGTTGAGTCCGTTTTGATACTATCGATGGAATGTTAATGAGGGAAATTATGGGGAAGACTCTGTTTACATAGCGGCTGGTGGTGGGCTGTCGACAGAAGGAAAAGTCAACAGGGCAGACTGAATCTATCTTTCTAAAAATACAAGTCTGCTGTCAACGGCCAGAAAATGCAGCGCTGTGCTCTGGCACTAACAGGCATGGGTGTGAACGTCTGTTGGAAGCCATGATTGTGGGAGATTGGGTGGTGGGCTCTTTACACACTTCCCTTAGTTATTTGGTATGCCGTTGCTAGGCTGTGCATGATCACATCTGACACAGAGAGACTGTGGCTATGGACACAACTATTCTTCATTCCAGTTTTGTCCTCAAGGACACGGCTTTAAGCGATCCTCTGAGTCATCAGCACATATCAACAGCTGAAGCGTTGTATTATTACAGACATTTGAACTTAATGGAGCCTTAGTGTTGCATTGTCAAAGCGTTAAAAATGTAATGAGAACAACAGGATGTTTCCCTTGTGTGATTCATTAAATATTACACTGTGAGAGATTCCCCTCAAGATGTGATTTTACAAAAGCTCTCCTCTAGAGATCAGGCATGGAGAATTCAGGACGTCTCTTTTCTGTAAGTCGCATCGCCCTCTTGTGGTAAGACTAATGATGGCAGTACAGCTAGTGGGTCAAGGGTCAGCATGAATATAGAAGTGAGTAGCCTAAAAATGTAATTAACTTGTATTCTTGCATAAATCATATATCCAATTAGGTGGATGTAAAATAGCTACCAAAAAGTACTAGATCCCCCTTTTATATCCAGTCCAGAGTTCTGTGACTTCAGTGGGCACCCATAGTCCATTCAGCGCGTATCAGCTCATGAACGGAAGTTTAATAGGTGATCTTCTTGTCTTTGGTCTAAAATCAAATACTTAATGCACCCCGAGCAAAAAAAGGAATTGGTGTTAGAAAAAGTGGCAGATAAAGCAGAGTCGCCTTTTTATTCCTCACAAATACTTGAGTAGAAGTTTAATTGTATTATAAGACAGAACCATCGTGATGTTTTTTGAATTTTTGGAATAAAGCCCACCTCCTTTCGACCTATGCATGTACATGCGATTACACAATTTACACGATCACTTTCTGAAATGTGTTGCTGTGTGTGATTCTACTCCAGGTCCGCGCAGCTACCTCAGCTCTACCATGACAGACCGCTTCGACTGCTTCTACTGCAGAGACAACCTGCAGGGCAAAAAGTTCGTCAAGAAGGATGACAAGCCTGTGTGTGTGCGCTGCTTCGACAAGCTGTGTGCCAACACTTGCGCAGAATGTCGTCGACCAATCGGCGTGGATGCCAAGGTGTAAATTTATTGTTTTTTCTACTTTATTTGAAAGGCTATAATACTTCATTAATTACCCTTTCATTAGAATGATTTCGTTGTTTTTATTGTATTTTCCTTCCATATTAATTTTCTTGATCAGTTCAAATATTCATGATTTATTTGTGACTAATGAATCACCATTTAAGGTTCAGCTATACTGAAGATTCAGCATCTTGAACCAAAATTATGGTATAACATTTGAAAGCTTCCTTAAGCATAACAGCCTAGATTTTTGTGATTCAGTGTAGAATAGTAATCTGAAAACGGGTTAGTGGTTGTTTTTCTGTCTGATCATTATCAAAAGCTCAGCTATCCTCCAAGTCATCTTTCCTCACTTTTAAGCTGAAGTTCGGGTGTGTGTTCAGCCCATGCGGTTGGGATAAACTCTCTGAACCTCTTTCCAGGAGCTGACCCATAAGAACCGCCACTGGCATGAGGACTGCTTCCGCTGTGCCAAATGCTACAAAAACCTGGCCAACGAGCCGTTTGGAGCTCGAGATGATGGCAAGATCATGTGCGGGAAGTGTGGAGCCCGTGAGGACTCGCAGCGCTGCCAGGGCTGCTACAAAGTCATCATGCCTGGTGTGTGATCCTACTTATAGCCAACCAACCATGCATTAGAAATAAATACTACATACCACACACTTATTCTCTGCAATAGTGCACATGGGATGTTTTTGAAATATGTGTTATGTTGCCCCTACTCAGTGGCGCAAAAATGGGGTATGCAGTATATGCGGTGCACATGGCCGCACCGCCAGGGGAGCGCCAAAACAAGGGAGGGGCAGAAAAAAAATTATGTTTTAAAACTGGTCTTGTGCTTTTAACTCATGACTATGCTCTTAATATGCTGGTTAAAATATTTAAGAAACGTAGCGCCTGGCCACTGGCAATAGATGTTATGACCAGCGACGCTGCCGCGACGGGGGTTGGGGGGGTTTGTGTTGCATACCCCCCAAAAAGTGAGTAGTTGCGCCCCAGCCCCTACTACTAGTACTATTGGAGTACTGGTTTTCCTGTATGACATGCAAAAATGTGCATTTATTTCAACCCCATTGTTTTTTATATAATATTTTATGTCTTTATGCAGACAAAAGCACAAAGTATTGAAATATGGACATAAACGGCATCTGTTCATAAGCGTAAACAAAAGGTATGTTTAAAACTGAAATAGGTGAAAAAATAGTATTCTGATGCCACAAATGAAAAACATGAGTCAGTACTTGTTCTAACAGCTTAAATGATGTCTGTGATAAAAAAAAAACAACTAAGCGTTGTACTTCATCAGGGTTCAGTTTGGATTCCTACCTTCTGGCAAACTGTTTTAAAGGGAAAAGAAATTTTGGATCCAATTTCAAAAGCATCCATAGATCTAGCTAAGGATTTAAGGCAGAAGATGCACTTTCTTTAGAAATCAGTCTTCTTTTTTGTTTGTTTGGGCACGCAGATACAATTCTCCTCCCTCATGATGAAGCACCCATTTATTTCCTTTTCCGTGTACATTATTGAACCTCTTGCGCTCACAGGGATGTTGAAGGTCTGCGTTAAAGCTCTGTCGGGAGTTTTTTCTACCGGGGAACAATCGGTGCAACTTCTGCATGTTGCATGAAATCCTCCCAAACAATGGCATCGCCTTTCATGACATACAATTTGCAATTTCCTACTCACAAATACTATAAGATCATAATTAGATATGATTATGATATGGCGCCGCCTGCCTGGTCGCATAGGAATTGACGCCTGCTTTATTAAGCAACCTAGACATTTTGGAAAAGGTGTACAGCTAATGACAGCTCCTCTGTACTCGTGTTTGTTTTCTTTCAGGAGATAAGAATGTGGAGTATAAGCATAAGATCTGGCATGAGCAGTGCTTCACATGCTTTGAATGCAAACAGCCCATCAGCTCTCAGAGCTTCCTGACCAAGGGGGATGATTTCTTCTGCACCTCATGCCATGAGAAGAAGTTCGCCAAGAACTGTGCCCGCTGCAAGGAGGTGACTGCCGTGGCAAATCACACACTGAAGACAAAACTAAATGCAATGCTTAGGATTAGCAATACTCCATGTTTATGTTACACCATGCACATGTTATACACAAGGTTTTTGTGTCTTGCTGTTATAGATTTATAAATGTAATGATAAAGATCATATGTAGAGAAGAAATGTCCTTATAATTTAAGAGTTTGTGTTAATCATTTTCTCTTACAATTTGCATGAAATATCTCCAGCCCATCACCTCTGGTGGGATCAACTACCAGGACAAGCCTTGGCACTCTGAATGCTTTGTGTGTAAAACTTGCAAGAAAGCCCTGGCCGGCGCTCGCTTCACAGCTCATGAGGATGATTTCTACTGTGTGGACTGCTACAAGACATCCGTGGCCAAGAAATGCTCTGGATGCCAGAATCCCATCACAGGTAAATATGCGAAACCTATCATGTTTTGGAGATTTTGCATTATAAGAAAAGCACATAGTAAGCAGCTCACATTCTATGGACACAGATATTTCTGGGGTGAGAGTTTGTTGGACATTTGTTGAGAAGCTTCTGGTTCTCCTGATGTTCCAGGGTTTGGCAGAGGGACCAATGTGGTGAACTATGAGGACAAAAGCTGGCATGAGTACTGCTTTAACTGCAAGAAGTGCTCTCTGTCCCTGGCCAACAAGCGCTTCGTCATCAATGAAGAGAACATCTACTGCACTGACTGTGCCAAGAAGTTGTGAGGACAGAGATGATAGTCTCCACTGGTTTCATCTAATGAGAGCGATTCTTTCCAAATTGCTAACAAATTTAAAGTAACTCATACGGCATTAGATAATGGTGGCTGCTAGCTTCCATTCAATTTAGTTATTTGTATTTTTGGGCAAATCCTCCAAAGAATGGTTAGACATACAAAATACATCAATTAATCAGTGTTAGCCAACTAAGTATAGAGTCATCATCTTTGCTTGCAGTACGTTTTTTTTATTAGCAGAAAATAGTGAGTGGTATGTAATTTGAGTTTCTTACTTTCATAGTCAGTTACCTGCATCTTGACAGCAGTACGTTCTTGCTTCTGGTGGCCAGCATAACTAAGAGGTTTTACACTTAGAATCAGCTCCAGTTTGAAATGTGTGCAATCAAACACAGACAGGCCTTACTGGAAGATTTCATTTTCTCCTTTTTCTGAAGTAATAAGTTTTCTGTCACTTTGCGAACATGTGCTGTTTGTTTTGCATGATTAACACACATCTTTCTGGAATTACTGTGTGGTCTACATTTAACATGGAAACTTTGGCATGTCAATATATACTGTATCTGTGGAATTTTGAGTGAAGGAACAATGATTACGGAAATAAAATTTCAGACAAACTAAATGTTTCAAAGGAATTATAAGAGCACTATTAGACCAGGTGATCACAGCTTTGCACCAAACAGCATTTATTTCTTGTATCTTGCAAAACTTGAACAGTTTCTTTTTTCAGTACATTTTAGATGTATTTACAAATATATCGTGTAGTCGGGGCTAGTTTTAAGTTGTAAAGAAAAGAACATAGATCCTGTTCAGGGCCTAGGTCAGGTTAAATGATTGTCATGGCTGAAGTAAGCACATATGTTTAGTTACTAATATATGAAAATAAATATCGCCTACTCTCAATCTAAGGCACCATTCTATTCTACCAGCATTGTGAGTAAGCTAGAGAACAGCTCTGAAGCACAAAACTCGAAGGGCTTAAAGGGAAGCAGCGACAGCGATGGCGTGACACACTCAAACAGCTTAGTGCTGACTTACCAAGGAAGCAGCACACAACAAACCACACTGGCAAAACAGCTCAACGACTGGTTCTGCAGCAGCTACAGCATGACTTGAAGCACTTTGGGGCATCTTAATGTTTTTGCAAGCAAAGTAGTGTTAAGGAGAGACTGCTAAAAAGCCAAAATAGAGACTTTTTTGGTTTTACAGGCCATCTCCTTTACATACTAAGCACTCCTCTCACAGTAAAAGTTAGTCTTCTCTTGCCTGAGATTCAGCTGTACCACTCAAATTCTGGACACTTGCTTCATGAGGTAAAGCTTTACACAGTGATAATGTATCTTGTTCTTATCATGATACTGAATTAAACAAAAAATAATGAAGTTTTATGCCTTAAGCTTTAGAATAAGAGGTCCTGGCCTAATTTGTAACAAATGAGGGAATGAAAATCTTATGGACCCATAACCTTCTCTGTTGGACAGATCAATTTCAAGTTTTTTCTTGAAATAACCAGACTACAAAACAGCAGCACCATGAAAAAGAACGTTCAAACGTTAATTCTCATATCAAGACTGTACAAGACCAGTTTTGAGAAAGCCCTCAGTGTGCAACCCTGTTAAACCACCACCAGAACCTTTATACAAGGTCCACTCACTGCTTTTTAGGTAATAACAAACCAGTCCAGTTCAAATCAACCTGCCAGTAACAATGCAGCATATTCTACCAAACGCAAACTTGCATATGCCCTCCATTCACATCCATGCTTCTTTTATTCCATTTCCTATTAATAAAAACAAGGACAAGGCTCTGTACATCTACGGAGAAGGATCAGAGACTGGTGAGTGAACTGCACCTGACCTGTAACTGTTGTAATCATAGGTATGGAATCTTTAGTGACAGCCCTGAGTTCAGTGGGGAAAGGCTCTGGCCTACTGGGGCCAACTGAACCGTGAACTGGCTCTAAACACTTCACTTTCCCTCTATTTCCTGACCCAACAAATACTGAGGATTTATATAATACTTACATACGTAGAAACCTTTTAAATATATCTTAATGTGTGGCGACAGGCAAATTTAGAAGCAAATTAATCCAACCATTTAGCAAGAAGACATACGAGTCATTGGAAAGCACTCCTCCACTGTATGAACTGAGGAGAAAAGCAATTACAAGTGAAAGAAAAGAAGAGACAAAAATTAAATGGTACTGTCAAACACATTAGGACCTGATGTAACTGGAGGACCCTTACAGAATTTGGGGCCTTCATGAATGCTAGTAAAACAAACAAACCCAAACAAAAACAACAACAACCACCCACTACACAGCTCTCATCTGAATGTGCAATTGTTAAAGAGATTACAGT
>JBBPDC010000032.1:1798302-1827890 GCA_037974485.1 Hemigrammopetersius urotaenia | reverse complement strand
ATCATGCTGTGGGGATGTTTTTCAGCAGCAGGAACTGGGAGACTAGTCAGGATAAAGGGAAAGATGACTGCAGCAATATACAGAGACATCCTGGATGAAAACCTGCTCCAGAGTGCTCTTGACTTTAGACTGGGGAGACGGTTCATCTTTCAGCAGGACAACGACCATAAGCAGATAGCCAATATACCAAAGGAGTGGCTTCAAGACAACTCTGTGAATGCCCTTGAATGGCCCAGCCAGAGTCCAGACTTGAATCCAATTGAACATCTCTGGAGAGATCTTAAAATGGCTGTGCACCGACGCTTCCCATCCAACCCGATGGAGCTTGAGACGTACTGCAAAGAGGAATGGGTGAAACTGGCCAAGGATAGGTGTGTCAAGCTTGTGGCATCATATTCAAAAAGACTTGAGGCTGTATTTGCTGCCAAAGGTGCAGCGACAAAGTTGTGAGAAAAGGCTGTGAATACTTAAGTACATGTGCTTTGTCATTTTTTTTTTTATTTTTAATAAATTTGAAAATACCTCAAGTAAACTTTTTGTTGTCATTATGGGGTGCTGTGTGTAGAATTTTGAGGAAAAAAATGAATTTAATCCATTTTGTAATAAGGCTGTAACATAACAAAATGTGGAAAAAGTGATGCGCTGTGAATACTTTCCAGATGCACTGTTTATGAACAAAAGTGCAATTGGTTTGCAAACACTTTAAACAAATCAGGTGCTTCTTAACAGCAGAGTTCACAACTTAAACATTAATGTTATCATATCAAACATAAAACCAAAGCTAGTTACCTCTGTCAGGGCATTCTTGTTTACAGAAAAACAAGTTACCCTCAGAGTCCAGAGCATGGGGAGCAGAACCTTTATAGCAGCTGCAAAGAGGGACCAACTCCACATGAAGGTGTATGTATATGAATGCAGTGTCATTAAAGTCACTGTTGTTGTAATATGGACAAAAGTATTGGGTCGATTGACCTCTGTGAAAACCAGCCGAGACACGGCTCTGTGTGCACCCATGAGCCCCCCAAAACAATCAACTGTTGAAATAAAAGAATAAAATAAACTGTCATAATGTGCGTTCAAATAATTGTTGGCATTAAGTAAATAACGCATTATCGTGCCCAGCCCTAATATTAACATGACAGCTAAGCATTTGAAGATCCTCTGTTATGTAAACTAGAATATCAGGCAAAAAGTTTGTACACAAGAAACAGCACTACTGTTTCTAAACAAAAGGAACAGGGGCTCCTTACATAAAATACCACAGTGGCCTGAAACATAGTCCAGATGTACGCTCAGCAACAGGACTGATGATCAATAAGATGTAAAAACATGGCCGACAGCTGTGTCGTTTAGGTTTTGTAATTCCATAAGAGCGGAAGATTCCATGAACGCAGATGTTATCTACTCAAGAAGTGTTAACGTTAGACAATACTGTATATTAACAAGGACCTTGTCCTTAATCAGTGAAATCAATGTACCTCCTTCTGTAAAAATAACTGTCCGATTAAAGCTAAATAAAACCACACATTCGTAATACAGTGCTATTCACACACCTGAGTCATGCTGGAGATGGAGTCTGCTGATATGGAGGTAGGGGGGCCTTTCTGCCGGTCGGTGCTGCGGCTGCGCAAGGGTCCACGAGGGCTGGGTGGCAGCGGGGTGGCTGACACTGAGCGAGGACACAGGTGAGACTCTGATAAAGGACACGGTCAGTATAGACAAGGTAGGTGGAGCGAGGAGAGGAGGCCACAAGCAGGTCAGTAGGGTCAGCAAGGCCGAGGGGAAGGAGGAAAAAGGCAAGGAAGAGAAGGATGGGGATGATAAGAGCACAAAAAAGTTTAACAGGTGTTAGATTTCTATCGCCTGGTTTGTTGTTTCAGGTGCAAGCAATGATGGGCTTTGGAGGCTGAGTGGATAGAGTAGTAGAGAGAGAGCAAAAGATGCAGAGAGAGAGGAGAGAGCAAAAGATGCAGAGAGAGAGGAGAGAGCAAAAGATGCAGAGAGAGCGGAGAGAGCAAAAGATGCAGAGAGAGCAAAAGATGCGGAGAGAGCAAAAGATGCGGAGAGAGCGGAGAGAGCAAAAGATGCGGAGAGAGCAAAAGATGCAGAGAGAGCGAGAGAGCAAAAGATGCAGAGAGAGCGAGAGAGAGCGCGAAAGATGCAGAGAGAGAGCAAGAGAGAGCAAGAGATGCAGAGGGTGAGAGACAAGACAGACAGAGACAAGACAGACACAGAGAGAGCGCGAAAGAGAGAGATACAGAAAGAGAGAGAGAGAGATACAGAAAGAGAGAGATACAGAAAGAGAGAGAGAGAGATACAGAAAGATGCAGAGAGAGCGAGAGAGCAAAAGAAGCAGAGTGAGCGAGAGAGAGCAAAAGATGCAGAGAGAGCAAGAGATGCAGAGGGTGAGAGACAAGACAGACAGAGAAAGAGAGAGAGATACAGAAAGAGAGAGAGATACAGAGAGAGAGAGAGATACAGAGAGAGAGAGAGAGAGAGATACAGAGAGAGAGATACAGAGAGAGAGAGAGAGAGAGAGAGAGAGAAATACAGACAGAGAGAGAGAGAGAGAGAGAGAGATACAGAGAGAGAGAGAGAGATAGAGAGAGAGAGGCACTCGCTTGTCAAACATGAGCTGCACATACACTCTAGACAGTTGGTGCACCAAATACCAAAATCACCAAAGCAAAATCCCTAACCTGGAGCATGTGACCAGTCACCAAACAGCCACGCACCATCCACCCTCACAGACATACAAAGCACACGCTGATTAAAAAAAAAAACAAACAAACAAAAAACAAACAAAAACACCTCACACTTCTTCACACAATTATAGGATGTTAGGGATTAGCCTGCTTGCCCATTTTTTTGTAGGACCACCAAGTCAGACAGACTTCTCCTGCCAGTGTGTCTGCTGCTCCTGTTCTTGGGCCATACCAAAGCCAAATTTCAGCATAAACAGGGCAAGAAACTTTTGGGAAATTTAGAAGGAACACTTGCTTGTGCACCTGCAAGGGCACACAACATGATTTGGCCAAGAGCTGGAAACAAACATCTACACAGAAGCACAGAGAGCTAAGGTAAGTTGAGGTAAGGAGAGCAGGGCACACAACCTTGAGAGTTGTGATGGGAGGGATTCCTCAGCTAATCTTCACCTGTGGTAATTAACTCTGACTGTTATGAACAAGAGATAAGCACCCAAATGTAATTGATCCATAAGCGGCTGCTGATTCATGTCATCTCCATGACTATTTCAGGAGCCTGTGATGATGGCCTCAAATCCTACTTATGTAATAATGATTACGAGAGGGAGATGGTGACCCAAGGAGCTGTATTTTGTCTGTCACTTTCAATACAATCATTGAAAGAGAATGCCCAGCACTGGTCCTTAACAGTTTGGTGATTTTTCAACTCACCCAATTCAACTAAGAGGTTAGTTGACAGATTATCCTTGAGAAAAACAGGAAATCACCAAACTATGTTTCTAAGTTCAGGAATATCTTAAAGAAATATAAAACATATCTAAGCCAAAAATGTCTTTCCAACTTTCTGAACTTCCTTATATTTTTAAGCTGTAGAGGGCTTCAGCAGTGAGGGCACTGAGGTAGCTGCTCTGTTGGGATTAAGTGCAACTACAGCAAGTGACAGCAGCACTATCCAAAGCTCACATTCCCTGCACACAGTCCCTCACACGCACAGCACTGCTCAGTTAATCAGCTTACTGCAGATCTCTAAGGCAAAGAGTGCTGTGTAAAACACACACACACACACACACACACACACACACACTACAAAGTGTGTGAGAAATGTAGTAGTGTCTATTCCAAATCAAAACTATGGATAATGGAAGTATGCAGATTCTCATCTGTGCAAAAATAAATGACTACTACTACTTACTAACATATGGCAGTATCATAGTGTCACTGTTTGTGCACTTAGCGAGTACAAATGTTCCCTCACCCTAAGTGGTGTTTGTCCAAATGTAGAAAATGCAGCTTTAAGGCAATAGGGGAAATTGTTTTTGCCCAAACACTGGTATAATACCAACATCAAATTCATCTCTTGATCATATTGAGGCTTAATGGGGTCTTAAATTGAGAATCCTTGGATATTTCACTCTTGTGCTTTTCCCACTGAACACAACAAACCATCAACTACATCTGTAATTCTCTATAGAGGTGAATTAGTCCAATAAGGGCTCAACTGCACCCCTCTCTTTCTCGCTGCCTCTAGGGCCTTTTCTCCGTGTTACCTGGTAAGTCAGTTCCATCTGCTGAGAGGGCTGCCGCGCTCTTGCTCCTAGCAAGAGAGGCCTGGGTGGGGGTGAGGAGACGGCTGAGGACACCGCTGTCCAAGGGACTGGCCAAGGAGCGACGTGCTACACACGCAAACACAGCATGCCGACGCCCAAAAAACAGAGCATACAAAAAGAAGAAAAGAAAAGAGACAGAAGGGTTGAAGGAAAACACAAATAGAGTGGTAGTGGGGGGGAGAAGGGGGGGTGACATTGGGGCAACCAAGTGATTTCAAAACAGTAAGGAAGAATTAACATGAGAACCGAAGAGTGATTGTGCTCAAAACTTAAAGCACCGGACGGTGCAGCTGGAGCAAAGGTGCGCTTCAGGTGAGCTAGAGGGTATAAACGGGACAGTAAGGATACACATGGACGGAAGCATTCATGGCAGAAACCAAATGACAATGGTGCAAGAGCTCTTTGAGAGTCAGAGATTAGTCAAATGTTTATCTTTAATCTGGAGGTTAGCCCATTTACAAGAACACCTGATCCAGCCATGCTGACGAGAAGTTATAAACTACTAAAGACACATGTATTTGACCCAAGTCTGGTCTCTACTGCACAGCTCTACTGTGCTGTTAGTAAGTACTGAACATAGCTGGATAATTGGTGGAAGAGTTATGTGTGATGAACAAGAGAATATTGGCTTTACAGTAGTGACAAAGAGCTCTTGCAGTCATGAGATCAGGGAGTCATGTCCCTTGGAGCTGTTTGGAGCTAGTTACAACCCAGGGAGGAAAAAACAGAAAATAAGATGAAAGCTGAGTATAGTTGGTTTGAATGGACTGTTTCCCCCTTTCTTGCTTTGGCACTGAAGAAGAGAGGGCTATTGCTTGTGTTCTACAGCAGGCATGCTGTGGTGATGTGTAGCACCAGTGAGTTCTTGTAAGCTGGTGTAAACTGAGCGGTACCCAGCGCTGTATTACACTAATAAGAGGTGCTCTAATGATGCTGTAGAATGGCTCTCCTCAATAAGGAGCTTTTCTCTGCAGGGTGACTAAAGAGGATAAGGTGGTGCCCATTAATAAAGGTGGCGCTCATGCTCAGTGGGGAACACTTTAAATCCGACTTTTACAAATACACAACCATAACTCATGGATTATTATTGAAGACATCTTGCATGCTGTGTATACAGAGACTGATGATTTAGTTCCCTGAAGGCACATAGGAGCTGTGTGTTCTTTAAAGGGGATGGTAATGGTGCACAATGTCTCCCTCACTCACTCCTTCTCTTTCGTACACACAGACACACACTGCAGATAACATCATCGAGGAGAGAAAACAACGTGGCGTTCACATACACAAAAACAACATTGTTTTAGCATACAAAGGCTCCATTTCTCCATCAATGACTATTTAGTGAAGGAAGAAGAAACAAGTTATGACATCAGCAGCAAGTATCCACTGTATGCATTTTACAGTTAGGTTATGAGGCTGGACAGTAGATAGGGAAGCATGAGTCAGTGAGAAAATATCCATATAGCCTTGCAAAAAAATAAAAAAAATAAAAAAGAACAGGTCGTTTGAATGCGACAAAAGCAATTCAATTGCGTGTCTCTATGCATTATCCACAGTCGCAGTGTGGTTTGCTTTGGTGGTTAGTGGTAGTAACATCGCAGTTCAGTATTAACGAACAGGACAGGCAAATTAATGCAGCAGATGCATATTTGTTAATATGGAGCGGTGCACATGCAAACAGTCTAACGCTGGACAAAGCACCTGGTTCATCGGGTGTGGCTTTCTGTGGTTTGGCATTAGATGGGGTTCTACACCCTACCCGGGAAAGGGAAGAGCTTCGTTTCTTCAAGGTGGGGCCTAAAGACATCAACAGGGCAGTGTTACAGACTATCAAGGAACACAGCACTGCGTCCTTCGAGCATCTGATTTCAGTCAGTTTACATCAAATATATGAAGGAGTATGCAATCTGTTTCAGAGATTTTAAATCTAGGAATGTCAGCTCCAAAAGGCTGGTTTCTTAAAAGACACGCAAGGCCTCATAATATACCTATTACGAAATTTAATGAGGAAACTAAGCCTGTTCCTAATCACAATGCAGTTTAAAGGGGAGCAAGTTGTATGTTATAGAGTGTTTTTCTGTTATAAATGATAGACACCTTATTCTATCTAGTGAATATTCGATCAGCTCCACCTGTTGGCAAGGCAGTTTGTATTAACATGGCTGCAAGGCTTTTTCAGCTTTTAAATAGTTAAAAGCTGAATGTTCAATACATATTAGCTAAACATATGATCTTGGCCAAAACTCTAAATGTTTCTCATCGTATCGTGGCCCCTGAAAAACGGCATATCACAAATGTTCTGAATCCAAATTGGTTTGAGTAGGTAAGGGTGCCAAAAGAATAACAGGGTTGTCATAGGGACCAGTAAGGGGGGGGGGGGGGGGCTCAGCACCTGTCTGTTCCACCTGAGGCTGCTTATGCACTTCCTTAGAGGCCTGAGGGGGATTGCTAGGCAACCGGTTCAAAGACGAACTCCTCCGCTTAGTACCTACGGGACAAAAGAAAGCTCACAACCTGAATCAGATTTAAAATAGGAAAGATTCAACTTAAACCGTTCATCCAAATGTATATTTGCCTAGGCGTGAATAACATGACAATACATGACATCACTTGACTTGCAAGTTTTACTCAAAATATTAAAGATGGGCACCATATTTTGTGAACCAGTATGATTCATGTGGTGCATTTAAGGAATCAGAGTGTGAACAAGCTTGTTTTAGAATGATGTTTAGTGTTCTGAAAGGAAGGAAATAAAAAGGATGGATCCAATACAAACAGTGGGTGAAATCAGCTGAGTCACTGCTGAATGATCCTTTTAGAGGAAATTAAGCTGTGGAGAAAAACCAGCACTAGCACAAAAATCACTGGCACACCCATTCTGCTGTGGGGGCATAAAAAAAGAGCTAATTCAAATCATTGACAAGGTGATCAGAATTACGCTTAGATAAGAGCCATAGTAAGACAGATGACAGCTGTCCTTAACTATTATGTACCAGTTAGATCACAATAACAGAGTCAGCTAATACGTCCTGATTGGGCCGCATGCAAGATTGGCAATAGCAAAAAGTGCTTTACCAGACATTTCTTGTTGTCTTTCAGTAATATAGAGAACTCCATACATCCTGGATGAAGGGGAGAAAGGAAGTAAACTCACACGGGAAGGGTCATTGCAGGGTGTGCGAGGTACAGCTAGGGTGTGAGAGAAACACAGGGAGGAACACTTACTTTTGTCTGAAGAGTTCACAAGGGCAGCAGAGGAAGAAGAGAGGCGTTTGCTGATGGCCAAGTCGGCCGGCTGCTTCAGGTTTGTAGTAGAAGTGGAACGCTTTTCTACAGGGAAGGCCGACATACACACAGAGCAGGGATATGGGGTTAGAGGAAGACACTACTAGGGAGATGCAGGTTAGACGGAGGAATGGAATAAGTTAGGATGGATTTTAAAATGTGGAAAAAACAAAGCAAATATACACAAAAAATAGTCACCAGCAGAACAGTATATGCACCCGGATGTACTAACAAGAGGGTCCCTTAAACACACCAAACTCCATTTGCACAGATACACTTAGAACAACATGGTCAGTGTTCCAGAAAGATGCAACACTCCTAAAAGTTTTAACGTAATGAAATGAAAGCCATTCCAAATTAGCAAAGAAGAAATTCTAGATCTGGAAAAAACAATTCTAGTAAGATTAGAAATGACATGGTCATCTTACAAGATGTTCATGCAAACAGGCAAAATATGCTTTGAGACAGACTGTGACTCCTGTTCTGGAAAAAAAAAACTTTAACTCCAGTGAGTCTAATGGGAGAGAAAAGGAGTGAGTGAGATTTAAAGTGACACTATCAGTGACCTTCCTGTTGTGAGTAAAAGGCACACAGACCCAGCAAGACAGTGCAAAAGCAAGAGGGAGAAAAGACCGTGCCAGTTTGTGCCAAGCTGTGCCACTCTGAGCAGGCAAGCAAATATTGACCACCTTGTGGTGTCTGGTTCCTGGGTGGCTTCGAGACTGGTGAGGCTGGGGAGATTACTATAGTGACTGGGGAAGAGGCAGGGCCGCCGTCACTCTCGCCTGTGGGATGGGCAGGGACAAAGAGGTTGCTATGGGAGATGAACACTCTCCATAGGGAGGGAGAGATGGAAAAGCACAGTGGGGTATAATAATGGAAATGTCTCATCTCCAACAATGTTACAAGGACCAAAGTAACAGACATGAAAGCTATTCACTGGTTCACACATTCATAAACCAAACCAAAGTGAACTGTGGGAGTATTTAAAACTAGTGAAAGCAAGCATCAAATCTCACAATTTTAAAAGAATGGGTTGATTACAGATAAAAAGATAAAGCTGACACATTCTGTATTTGTGTATCCATGGAAACACTTATTGCCCATTTAATAAACTTCACTTACCATATATGGTGCACTGTGTCATTGTCATGCAGGCTGTAGTTCACCTGTTTCTTGGCATCATTTGCCCCCATTAACCTATTCTTTTGTGGTCAGGACCCATCCACACAGTGTACATATATTTTGTGGTGGATAATTATTAGTACAACAGTGACCCCAACATAATAGTTGTGCATGTGTTGCGCAAAGACAATGTACACTAACCCCTGTTTTCCACCGGATGTGTGTCCGCTGCGGTGCGGCTGCGCTGCATTACCGTTCCGTTCGAGGCCATGCGGCAATTCGCACTGGATGCGTTTGTGGTCCGTATCTGATCCGGCGCGCTGCTGGTTTGCGAGATCACATGATCACGCGAGAATTATTCATTTTGTGGTGTTTTTTGTTTCAATACACTGGTCAACAATATGTGGGTCTGGAGTTGGCGCATGCGCTCTGTGTTGCGTTCTTGATCCGTATCCGTCAAAATTAGACTTGATGCGCATCTCGGCGGACTGCCGGAGATGTGACGGAACAGAGACATAGCGGAGACGCAGCGCATCGGATCTGGTGTAAACTGATGCATTGACTTTACTGGCAGTGATTAGCTGCGGCTGCCGTGTCAGAGACGCACCGCAACGCAGACGCATCCGGTGTAAAACAGGGGTAAGTCTCCACTCTATTAGACACATTTAACATGTTGGTAAGTGGAGCTGATAAAATGGACAATCAGTGTAAGCAGATTAAGAAATCAGAAGAATCATGACTGTAGTGTGCATACCATTCTTTTGGTCCGAGTCAGTGAGGCCTCCCCATGACCATCTCTTCTGTCTCTGCTCCACTCTCTGACTTCGTTCCAGAGTGCGCCGCATCACTGCTTCATAGTGCTCCTAAACAAATGTATAACAAATTATAATAAAGTGTAGTCCCACTGTATTTATGATCTCATTTGGAATAAAGAGCATTTCTTTAGTAATACAGTACAATTGTAAATATAGCAACACTAAAATAAGTTCAAGAACAAAAACACAAGAAAGCAATCTGCAGCCTGACCAAAGTCAGCATATAACAGTAAATAAAAACCATAGAACTCCATCCACAGTGGTAATATGTAAACAACTTCAGATAAACAAATTAGCATTAAGATAAACCATACTTAAAGTTAATACACAAGGGATTCAGAATGAAGTCAGAGACTGAAACATAGGCTCAATGTTTTCTTTGTGTACAGGATTATGCAGGTCTAAGATAAGGTTAGTGCTTTGGCATTTAAATGCAGTGCCTTTAGCTTTAGCTTGCTGTGCAGTACTCCCAGTAATCCAAGACTTGAGAAAAGAAATCCTTGCCTCTTTACCCACAGTCTTGTAACAGAAATGTCTGATTAGTGAGTTTCTTTTCTGTAAACCATGTGCCACAACAGTAGATAGCAAGAGTGAGACATATATAGAGAGGGAGAGAGAAAAAGAACATACCTTCTCTTCCTCTTGCTTCTGTTTTCTCTTCTCTTCCACAGCAGCTCTTCTTTGCTCCTCTTTTCTGCGCTGTTCCTCCAGTTTTCGCTGTCTCTCCTCCACCTGTCGCTCAACCTGCAACTTGGCTTTGCGCTCCCGCTCCAGGATCTGGGACTCCCGCATAGCTGAAGGAACCGCATTATATGTGTTAACACCAGTGTTCTTCTGTGCATTATACCCAGTTCCCTATATGTATATATAGAACTGAATAGAAGTGCGTGATCAACTGCGTATTTAAATATAAACAGGGCTTAATGTGTGTTTACTCTTGTACTTCACTCACCTTGCTGCTTCTCTTGTTCCTCTCTTCTCTCTTTGGCCACTCGGAGTTTGTCATCTATTCTAAGAGTTGCCCCATCAATGACTAAGGGAAATGCAGAGTATGTTGTAAATCGTCTTCAGAATTCTGAAACCTTCCCTTCACCAGAGTTCTACGACTGATAGCAATGGTTATCAGATTCATGCTACAAAGATAATCCTCTCACATGGTTTACACACAGCTGATTTAATTATGAGCTCAGGTAGTCTTATACAGAATGTACACTGAGTCAACGCATTAGGCGTGTAGTCAGTCAGCAAAGTGTATTAATGGCTTTACTGTCAATACATTATGTTTGTGACTACAGCGACATCCCAACATAAACACATATGATTTATTCTGGATTGAACTCTGGGTAGTAACAGTATGTAATTATACCATGCTGAAGGGCACAGAAAATGTATTCAAAGGTAGGAGTTTCAAAACTAACAGAAAAGCGCTGAGTTTGCAGGGTGATTTTGGATGCATCATAAACAGCATAGCTTTAATGTGTTGGTAGTGGTCTTGAAGTTGGAAACATGCATGGCTTGTTTGAAGGTTATGAAACAGAACATGGAATACCGCTTTCGATTACTGGTCAGTAGCAAGGTTGAAAACGAGTGGGGTCCAAGTATGTGTCTGGCTCTTTTGTGTTTGAGAGTCCCTGCTGGCTGGCGACCTTGCCTCTGATGATTATAACTGCAAGTTGTCTTGGTAACACACATGCTCAGAAAATAAGCCACAGTAAACCTACAAACAACAATTTGTTTTCTAATAAGGTTCTGTTGGGAAAAAACAAAAAAGAAGCCAATTCCCTACATTGTGACCGTTGGGAAATTTGAATTATCCACAATATAAATTTTTGCCCATACTTTCCAATACTAGCATCATGTAACAACTAGACAGTAGGACGTCCCATAACGTACTGTTCATGATAATCCCAGGATAAAATAACATCAGACCACTACACTGTGTAACTTAGGTTACACTGGATAACATAACTAATGGCAGAGTGAGACGGCAGCCCAGCTGTGCTGGAAGAGTTAACAGCGTTGAAATATTTGGTTTTAAAAGAGCTGACATGTAGCAAACCACAGTTGTAAGTAAGACTTGGTAACAACCTGCGATGCCCAAAAGTGTGACCGAAAACAAAACAAATGTACTCTGAATTTACCTGAAGAATAAACACAATATGAAGAGAGCCAAAAACAGAGAAGAGCTTAGCAACCTAATGTTTCTGTATCCACCACCACTAATTATGATTCTGTATTGAAGATTCTTGGGCAAATTGTTTCATATTTGCAGAATGTGTAGTGCACTTTATATGTGATGGTTGATTTCATTTTACTGTATTATTTGATACAGAACATAATTTCAAACTGAGCTACTGTTGTTTTGCATAGTTTTTACAGAATAACTGTGTAAGTGCAGCGCACTTTAGATAAGGGGGGTTAAATTACTTTGGTGCAATACTCTATACAGAATCTGTATCTGACCTAGAGAAATAAGATTCGTTTTGCTTTAACTGGACATCTTGAAAAATACTACTTTCATGATGGCCTGTTGAACTTGTATGTTTATTAACTTAATTAAAATAAGAAAAAAAAAGTGTGAAACGGTCTTTTGTGATATCGTCAATTCTTGTGAAAATTCCCCACAATATTGTGAAATCATTTTTGACCATATCACCCAACCCTACTGGACAGACATAAGTCCATACACAGACCATTACACCCATGCTATAGGACGCATTTGAAAACTGTATACTAACCACAGAATAAATAAATAAAATCAATTGATTATATTGCTATCACTAATATATATATATCAATGCATATCATAAATCATTGATGTATACCATACATTTGTATAAAAAAAAAACAAACACCACAACAATGAGCTGCTTTAGGCAACACAGCGTTACAATGCCCATCATAGAACTACCAAAATGGTTTATCGACTCAACATATAGAGGCAGATACCTGGTTTAGCATGGCTCTTTGTGGTAGCGGCTGTAGATGTTGGTGCTGGGCTGTTACCGGCCAGGCTACGCCGTTCTTCGGCCTGCGCCTGCGCAGCTGCAGCTGGAAAAGTGAGAAGACAAAATGCATAAACATCAGTAATCAGTCAAACCAGAATAAAATAAAAATGAGCTATGGTAGAAAAGTCAAACATGCCTTGTGCACTGCTTTTATGTAAGAGAATTCGAGGAATGGTTTAGTACAATCTTCTGGAATTAACTCTAAATACAATGTAGTTATTTGTCTTGCCTACGTGTGGTTGCATAGTCTGGTCAGCTTGAGGTCTTGTGGGACTTTGGGTAAGAAAGTATGGTCATTAGAATAGGTGTGTAAACAATCCCCTAAACATGTGAAGAGAAACTGAATGGCTTGCAATACCGCCGACTTGAACATGCACTGCCTCTCAAAGGGGTGCTCCAGCAAAGCCCCGTTGCAGGTTTGAGAGAAGTGAAGGAAGGAAGGATATGCAGAAAACATGATCAACAAGTCTGAATACCTTGCTTGAAGCCTTTTCTCTCTAAAGAAAATGTGTCGAGAGACTTAAGTGGCTCAGGCAATAAGAGGAAAAAACCTTCTGCAATAATTATAATACACGTACATTCACGTTTTAAGTCTACTTTAAAAAAAAAAAGTATGTAACGTGGCTTAGCACTTTACTGTGGAACCTATCAAGGGGTGGAATAAATAAAGAACAGTTAGCTTTTTAAACTGATGAATCAGAAGAAAGAAAAACGGTCAAGCATAAAGGTTTGACCAACTCTGACACAGGCCAAATTGTGATGACTAGACAATCAGGTCAGAGGATTTCTAAATTGGTCTTCTGGGGTTTGCAGGTTGGCGGTAGGCGTGGGCAGTTTATTGTAAAGTATCCCATTTCAAGAGACATTGCAAATAAATCAGGAAATCTCACCACAGTAACTACTAGCTTAGAAGTGTTGTTATTAAGCCATAAAATTCAAATCAGTGTCAAATAAGGTATGTAGCCTATATCGTAATATTTCAAAGTTACCAGAAATATAGCAAAGTAAATTTATTTTGGATTCAGAAACTTCTCTAATTTTAAAACACAAAAAAGGAAAAAAACATGTCATAAGCAGATGCTGTGAAGAGTAGATCTGTATTGAAACATTTTCGATACCACATTGCGGACAAAAATAACTTCCAATGCTTTTGTTTATTTATCTATACTATTAAATGTAGGGGACAAATAAATAAGGATGTCATATAACAAAGTCTGCCTCCCTAAAGTCTCTAGTAAAGGGATCAGACTGTAAATGAGGTGTGCAAAGAACATTTTAAAAAACATTATACAACAATTCCATGCATTAGCGTTTTCTGGAGCTGCATGTCCCAGTTAAGGAACTTCACTTGGTGTGCATTGTGTGGTACAGAATACCATAACACAACTTGTGGTATCAGTATCAAAAATAAGTCAAACTTCTGATATCTGGACGACCCTAGTTGTCTATGATTTGTATCTGATCTCTGCTTGCTTCTCACTTTTCCTGTGCCGAGTGGCAAGTAACTGGAAAGGCCAAGCACAGCAGAAAAACTGAGAGGGTGAAAAAGGCTGAACAGGAAAACTGACAAGAATAAAACAAAGGGGGGTTGTTGGCTGTGGAAAATACCAGGAACAGAAGCATTTCCACACAGGAGTTCAAAAACATACAATATAGCAAGAGAGACCTAAACCATAAGAGAGTATCTCTTTCAGTAATTACTATAGAACAGAAGCACACAAATAAATCATGAATTCTCACACTGTGGTAAAGGCTTGTCAACAGGCCATGTGACAGGACAAACGCATTTTGTAATGCCAGGTGAGAGACTTTACAAAAGAGGTTTAGGTCAGTGACTTTAAACTGTATGTAACAGAATTATTACCCATGACATGCTGGGCAGCCCAATTGCTAGACACTATACATTTAAAACTGACTATATTAGTTGTTTTCCCCCTGAAATGTAAGCACGTGACTGTTAGAGAAAGAACACAAGAAATCTTAGTTCTACAATGTCTCTGAGAAACTCAACAGCAGTGAGCAACAGTGTCTGAAACCAAACACAGAGATCAAACTGTGGAAGTAAAGGGAACATGACTTCATGCCCTGAAGAGAAAAGCAAAGTAAAGAGTACAGGATGCAGCAGTTAAGGCTATTTGTGAAGGAAGTTATGTGTGCACCCTATAATAATGACAGAAGGCCTGTCATTCATCATTTGATGGGTTTGATGGGGAGAGGGCAGAAGACCATCTTGAGATGTAGATAAGCCTAATAGCTTCAGTGGAGAGAGGAAAAGAAGAAGAAGAAAAAAACCAAAAACTCACCCAAATATGACAAAGCCTCATATGACTGCACTGTATTGTTCATATACTACATTTGAAAAACTCTAAATCTGCTTTTATAATTATTTAACAACTATATCAGACATTCAGCAGTAATTTATAACACAAAACCCGTACTCCTTAAAAACACCTTAAATGAATATATTCACCTGCAGCAGCATGAAACACTTCCAGTACTGAATCAAAAAAGTATTCACTGACAGTCAAAAGAGAATTAGGGATGTGATGACACATATTTTCAAGTACTAGGGCTAGTCTGAACTAAACGCTGTATTTTTTACGCATGTTTGTTAAAACAGTTCCAAATATATCCAGAAGGAGGCATCTGTGCTAATAGTCAGACAAAAACAAAGTAGTGTTTGCTTTTTTGAGTAACCTGTTTGAATTTAAGAGCTTTATTTGTCTAGTTTGGTCATATTATATAATGGGAAACAGTGGAGAGAATGTCACGCAGGCCAAGGTTAGCTCAGTCATAGACAGGTTCAGCTAAGTCATGCGTCTTGCAGTTCACATCGAGCGGTTAAACGTAACTTCACCCCCATGCCTGCAAACAACCACAAAAGGGGTGCCAGTGCTCAACCTTACCACAATAAACAGATCTGAGGTTCTGTCAAACGTGCTGTGCTTCCTTACTGTACCTGCCTCTTATTGTACAAATTCATTGAGTTTTTGTGTTACTGTCTGATACTTTACAGCACCTTTCATGATCTGTGTTTCTTTAGTTTAACTGGAGAGCAAGTAAAAATTGCATCCAAATCTAAATACCAACATAATTAATTAATCCTGAGTATTTAAATCAATTGGACTAACCCCATCAACATAACTGCCATCATTATTCTACATAACAAATTATATGCTACAAAGTGAGTCAGATATATTAAAGCTCTCCACACTTCGTCTGCTGCACCAGCAGCTCCTTGTAACACCTTGAATTTAAAAACGACTTCAGAATAAAGGATGGCCATTTGGTTGCACACATATGCCCATGTCTGGCCAGTGACCCTGGTTTTCATAAGAGACAGTATATGAGAGACCATCAGAAGAGACGAAGGGGGTTTTCAGTGGTATAGATTCAAATTACAACACACTCATATGTTATGTGCTCCCACAGGAATTAATTCAGTTACACTTGTAAAAATATAGCCTCCATTTTTGATGAAATGCAGCGGAGATCAGTACTAAAACCATCTCTGTGGTCTAACAAGTAAAGCATGATGGTGGGCAATCATGGGCAGAGGTGGGCAATAAGCTGCTATTTTATTATTGTATTGAAGTCCCATATTACTGCAACCCCATTTCTTTCATAACTCATGCCACCTATGTCCAGGTGAGAAGAAAAGAGCTGTTTTAAGAGCACTTCACTGACATAGTGCAGCCGGATCCACTGAATATGCAAAAGGCTGATGAGTCACATTGTGTCCCTCAAACCATCAGCTATCCAACACACAGTATGCAAATATAAGACAGCCCAACAATGGACACTAACAACAAAGCTATCCACCCTGTCTTACTAAAGCAAATACTGGGCAGGACACTGAGCAATGGCAACACAAAATGAACAGCTGTAAAAAGCTTATTAAACCTTCAATTAGCCTCCTATGAAACCACAAAACAGAAAAAAATAATTTCTGTTCAAACAAAATGTTATCTACACAGGTAGATAATACGTGACTGTTTCTGGTTTACAGCTCAGGGTTCACTTCCAGCCCCATAAAGAGGAAATGAGGAGCACACTACCATGACTGGAAAAACAGACTACCACCTGGATCTTCAAAGAGCTCAGACCACCATTGGAAACCTGAGCATCCACACAAATCATGGCAGAAAAAAAGCTATATATTCATTGGATTATTAAACAAAACAAACAAAAAACCCTCAAGCAAAGGCAGAGACTCAGTGCTACCCGAAAACGGCTTAACCACAACTCCATTATTTAAAACAGGTCATGCATACATTAATTAAACTGAATCGTCACAGAGGTTTTTTGCATAGCTACAAGATCTTTGAGCAATAACACTTAGAACATACATATCCAACCACTGGATCACAATGATTTACATTTTCAGGTTTAATATCACTGCTGACAACCAAAAAGCCACCAACATCACAATCTTAGAATTTACAATCAACTTCAAAAAAAAAAACCTACTCCCCCCTCCTCTCCCTCAAAAAGACAGCAGTTGTTTGGGTTGTGGGTGTGTGCATCAGTTAAGCCCCACCCCTCCTGAGCCTACTTTACACTGATAGGATTAGAGGTGGGCAATGTGGCAAAAATGTAATCACTATAAATCAAATATTTGTATAATTAATAGGTCACATCTGATATGTTGGCATCTATCTTAACCACTGGTACAACATTCACCACATCTAAAACGGTACTTTTGCTAAAATGTATTTTTATTGTCACACAATGCGCTACACTAAAAATAGCTGAACAAGACTAATTACAGTGTGTTTGTAAAGAAACATACATGAAGCCAGTGATCAAGTCATCCACTGATATTACACTAGGTTCAGAAATGCACATTGAGATTGTTTGCTCTCATACCAATCAGTCAGGGAAGATTCTATTTAAAAGCTCTAGTCAACATCACCTCAAAACAAAGACAGCCAAAATGTCTGCCCTGAGAGGAAAAAAATAGCTTGGTTGAGCATTGCATCACTCACTCCATTTTAAAAGCAACTGCACAGTTGAACTGTCAGATGAGACTATCTGACTGCACACAAGGAACAGCCATTCAAAGATAACACTACAACTCTCTGTGTTCCTGCACATCCCGGGTGCACCAGCCAAGGGGAGTCACTCCTAGTGAGTCAGTGGGCTCCTGTTACTCCAGTCAGTGTCTGTGTCTGCCTCATTTTCTCTCTCTGCTGCAGTGGCAAGCTGTTGCTGGGACAACAGGAAGTACTATACTGCAGATGCCAATAACACAGGCCTTCACATAGAGCACAGCTGTGATTCCCCTTTCTCCCTCTCTGTCCCATACACACACGCACACAGAGATCATCCTGCCTGGCATTACCGGGGACACCTGGGCTATGGAAGACTATATTGTTTTAAAGCCAGAAAAATAACTGCTAGTCAGCATTTCATTCTTGTCCATTACAAGATGTGTGATCGTACTGGTAGCTGCATTACTATATGCGCAAAATAAGAAAAGTATCCAGACACCTTGAATCAGTAAATTGATTCACCTACTTTAAGGTGCACTCCTTAATAACACAGGTGCTTAACACTGCCAAAAGACAGGAACACTAAGCTTAAAGCCAGTATGTCTGATGTCAACCTGGCTAGACATATTAAACAACCCCAGAATTGGGCCGTAAAGCAAGGAAACTGTTCTCTTGATTGCCAGCCAAAACCCTGAGTTGGAGTGGTGCTCCAGAAACAAATAATCCTGTTACACTCTTGTGCTGAATGCAATCAAGCACGCTCTATACCTTTTATTTCAGAAGAAACATTGGATGAGCAGCACTAGCTATTACAATGACTGTAATGTAGTTTGTACTGTAGAAGTATATCACAGATTTGGAAAGTGGGAGGAGAGACACTGGCTAATTTAAGTTCAAGTTCATTTGCTTCTCAAATCTTTCAGGATATGATAATGTCACTATGAATGGGAGATCGCCCAGAGAGATCAAGTGTATCTAGTTCACTTCCTCTCTTGAAAACAACTTAGTGAAAGAGCTGTGATCAATTTCAAAACAAACATCAGACACAATGACAAAGTGAGAAAACATGGTCATGCTGTACTAATTAACCACCCTTTAAAAATATTTAATATCTTTTATTGGATATACAGAATGCTAGAGATCCTTCATATACTTCAAAACGAGAATGGCAGTAACTAAACATCCAAAATGTACTAGGTCTAGTTTTATCCCGTAATTGCAGAATCGCCTTCTGAAACATTCATGTGGACATCTATTATATTATTATTATATTAGATGCTTGTGGTGAAGAGGCTCAGAGTTAACATTCGTGTGATAAACAGAGAAGGTCTGGGCGCAAATCATGACAAAACAATTTACTGAATATCATAAGCAAACTTGTTTTGTTCATCAAAACAATCCTAAAAGCCAAAAAGGATGTGTTGGAAGCTCAAAGAGATGGGTCTACGCACAATAAATTAAAGTTGGGGGAAATATTGCAAAGTATGTAATGTCATCACTAGTACTATGAGGTAAAATGAAAAAAGAGAACTAGGCCTAGCCAGACAATTTAGGCACGACATACGCTAAGAAATCGGCCATTTCAAGTGAACACACTAAAGTTCACAGCATAAAAACACTGCGGTTAATACACATCTTTATCAGAAATCACGCCTGATTTTTACACAGCAAAATAGAAATCCTCTTTGTTAAAGCCAAAGCTACGCAGACACCATATTAATTAGACGTCAAATAAATAGCCGTTTAATAGTTTTACAGCAAGAAACACATAAGCAAGCCCAGATCTTTGCCTCCAATTGAAGTGACAAGACACTGACAGCAGATACAATCAATTCAATAACTGCTCCATATCGTGATAAAGTGGATTGGTCACTGGAGAAAGCAATTTTGACCCACATTAAAGGAAAGAATGACTTCTCTGATGTTAATTTAGCATCTTAGCTCAGCCTCAAGCTCTTCAGTGTGACGAGCTGTTGGCTAAGCTACGCTGGCTAACTTATTAAGAGTGACAATCATGAGCTAAATGTGTTGCTCCCCACCAAACAGTAAACTTGAGAACAAGTTGTGCTACTTATCATCAATGACTTGCACTACGTGAGATTATTAATCGCAAGGACTTGTGCGTGTAAAAGTAGTTTATTATGCTTCAGCTTTATAGGATGTCAGTAGTTGAGTAGTATAGATAAAAGTGGAGCATCCTTATTCCTGAGAGGGGCCAAGCTAACGCTAGCTGATCTGTCACCCGGTTTAATCAATCCGAGTTACAGACCACTAACGGTCAAAACACAGCTCGCAATCAAAAGAATCTGACCACTCGGACACGTCGACACTCGGCTGTAAATTTTAGTTAGTCAACTAAAACAAGTAAATTTTGCTGTCGCTGGCGGTAGACAGCTCTGCTGAAAGTCTTGAGCTCGATTTTTATCACCACAGAAAAACCCGCTCTCCAGCGGCTAACCCGGCTAGTCTGAATGAAAGTGTCTGATTTCAGCCCCTGTCACACAAACTGCTTCAAAACAGCCCAGTTTGTCGCGGGAAGTCCGTTAGTAGAGCTGGACGCCATTCAATTTGTGAAAAGCGACGGTAAATAACTGAATTCCTACCCATTTGTGCGCGAAGTCCTTTAAGAGACGCTGCCCCCTCCGCCATTTTTAACCGAAGTTTTTCCTTCTTTTTTTTTTCTCTCTCGGACACGTTCATTAAAGCTGCGCGCACAGACTGCCCCGCGGGCACCCGCACAGCCTCACAGAGACCAGGGGCACCCCCTAGCGACCGACAAATAATGACACACTGAACAGCTTCCCATGGGTTAAAAGTAAAACACAAGCACGCACTACTAGAAAAAAGTAGCATGTTTTCAGCCCAGAGACCTCAGAAAAATGTGCCACGCTCCCTTATAAGCATACCTTAAAGAGGCTGCTGAAGGGTGTCTGGAATTTGAAGGGAGCTGTAAGTTTAGTGCCTCAGTGGTCAACCACTCCTTTAAAGAAAACAGCTTGTCCCCTTGGCAAACGAAGTACTTCTTTACAGTCATTCAACACCACTTCCTCTGTCACATCCCCTAAGTCTTAAGCCTGCAGGGCCCTTTATTCATTTTTCAGGAGGAGCTGTGCTTTGTCTCAGTTACACACACACACTGAATAATAAAGGGGCATCTGTGTTGCTTAACGCTGAAGTGGGTGATAATGGAAGTGATGGAATGTCTTGCCTATAGCAAACAAGTGGAAGCACATGTATTATCACAGTGATCAAAACACAGACTGTTACTGGGTTTTATTATGAAATTCTGCAGTGTTAATACTCAGACTGCAGTGCTCATTAATATTAACCGTGTGATTTTGCTGTCAGTTTACTTTGTCTCTATCTTTCTACTCGTGCATCCATCTATCTATACCTCCATTCATCCACCCATCAATCTGTCTGTCTGGTTGTATAGTTACTATTATATCTGTCTGTCTAGTTGTTTAGTCACTATTATATGAACCTCAGTTTGCCTTGACATTGTTAAACTGCAGACATGCAAATGGTTACTAATTAGTCACAGGGTTTCTCAATTGGTAAATGCTTTAACATCAGTATTTCGAACAGTGGGAAATGCATCAGTAAAGTATGCAGTAAGTGCGATATTGTGTTCAATGTGTGATGCAGTGTGTGATATGTAAGGAAAAGCAGAAGCATCTGTCCCTCGGGTGCTCATGTCCAGTCTACATTAGTCTGAGAATGACACATAATCCGAGGCACGTCCTCTGCAGGGTCCACAAGGGCATTATCTATTTCATTTGCTCAGTGAAAACCCTTCTCCAGCCTTTTGCTGGTATATATTTCTAACAACCACTCAACGTCCCCAATCTCCCAAATACATCTTTAAATGTGCTTAAATTCACCATCAAACTTTCTCTCAACCCACTCAACCCACATCTAGCTCTTGATTAAGGTGGTTATGGTTTAGGACACGGTATGTCTTACATCACCACATCACCTGACTTTGTTCTGATCATGCTTGGTGTTGTATGCTTTACAGAAACGATTTGAGTGACTATTGACTTGTAGTGTTAGCAATGTTAGCTTCATAGCTATAGTGCTAAACTGAAGAAGCTAAATTTGGAGTAACCTAGTTGATTACATCTATGATGAATGGAAAATTATTTACATTTTTTTTCATTGAATTGTACAAAACCAAAGACTATCATCTTTAGAGTCGTTTGCCTGCTGTTAATAGGAAACTCCATCAAGGCCTTTCCAGTCACTTCCTGTGCATGTGTTTGGAAGGTGTGTGCGTTTTTAGTCACACTGATGCAATTAGAAGACACGTCTGCCACACAGCTAAATGTCCCAGTGAAAAAAGATCACAACACAAGGTCTCAGATAGCAGAGGGTTCTTTTCCACTGACCCGGCTCTCTGTGTAACCTACAGTGGAGTAACGTCTTCTGTAATTACAACTGGACCTCTGACAAACAGTGCAGTAGTTTCACACTTACACTTTGGAATTAACAGTGTGTGTGTGTGTGTGTGTGTGTGTGTGTGTGTGTGTGTGTGTGTGTGTGTGTGCTCACACTGTATTAAATTCTTATAAGCTAAGTCAATATATGAGCACAATTATTGACAGGAAATAAATTGAATATTGCAATAGTGATCAAATTGAAATGAAAACAGACAACATTCTGCTGATGTAACATATTTTAATATATTCATGTCTGAATGAAGGAGAAGGAATGTTACTGTAGTGAACAGCTGGGGCAGCTGGAATGTGTTTGGGGAGGAGCACCAGCAGCATAAAGACTGGCTCTCTGGCATAAGCAAGAATTTTTTATGGAATGTGGGAATGGAAAGAATCATTGAAAAATCTCCTTAATGTAAAGGCAAATGGAAGAACCCATCAGTTGGCAAAAAAACGTAACATCATTTTCTTTTACAGCATTTACAAGTATTTGCAAAAAATGATTATTTAGGGAACTAAAATGGTCCCTCTGTGGTATCACTTTGTAGCACCTTTATTTTAAATAGTGTAAATAAAACTGAAAGTGAAAACTGATTTCAGTGAATCAGTACTATGAAATTCACAATTAGGTCATTGATGAATGCATTGAGGAAATATGCTATTCACCGCAGAATAATGTGAGCAGGGCATCCACTCTTCATTGTAAAATAGCAGAATGGAAGATAGAAGGACAGGTTTTGAAGGCAAAGCGCCCACAGAACCAAACAATAACGCTATTAAACATATTCGGCATGCTTAGTTTGAATTGAAACCATGCTTAATTAGTTTATAGAACAGCATCATAAAAGAACGGTTGTAAAAAAATGAACACAAACACTGTCAGCCTTGTTTGCAGGCTCTCAATCCTCAGCCTTGTTCTCCATGTTCACATTTGCTCAGGCATGCCTCATGTGCCTTTCTGACTTGAAGAGGCACTCCACTGCAGACAGGGTTGAGCTAATCTTGAGCTCATGAGTCTGATTAATCAGAGCAGTGGCTCTGATTAGACTCACCAGAAAAGAGGAGGCTGGGCCTGCTGCTGTGCCAGAATGGATTCATATTTTGGAAAGCGAATAAAGGTCACAGCACTGTGTTTCAGTGTTCAGTGATACATACCCATTACATAGTACACAGTTGCTATTGCTCTAACAATGCCACATACCTGCTGGGAGAAAATGTGATCCATAACCCTGAGCTTAGGTTAACTGCTTTCAGTGTAATTCTACACTCACCCCCTCCTTCCTAAATGCCCACTTTATCGGGTCATCTTACCATATAGTGCTATTGTATAGGTATACAGTTACAGACTGCAGCTAATCCATCTCTCCTGCATCCCTCTAACCCATTAATGGTTTCTGACAACAGGGCACCGATGGCCCAGTTTTGTCTGGGGTGGACCACACGCAACACTGCAGTGGCTTATTATGGCAGGCACATATTTTCATTTGTGCATATCAGACACAGCAGCATTATTAGGTTTTTCCTTGTGTCATTTTCACTGCCGTATTGTGAGCGGACCACTATTGTGATTAAAAATCCAGGTTATGCTCTTGTGTCTGATACACACATATCAGTACAACACAATCTACTACTATGCCACTGCTGTGAAGCATCACTGCCAGCTAAAGTGTCCATTCAAGAGTGACTTTGTGGTCAGAAAACCGACAATCTAGAAAACAGCTAACACAAACTGCGCATCAGCAGATTGGTTACAGTCTCTAAATGTACAAGCAAGGTGGATCTAAACACTAGGTTAGACACCCGTAAGTGTTTACCTGAGTTTATCGGTTCTGGTGCGCATGCCCCATGCACATGGCTCCCTCTGGTGGTACATCCTTTTCCATACATATATCTATTTTTCTATTGAAATGATAATGCATTAATATCCATAAATAAAAACCCCTTAGCTACATGCAGATGCTTACAAAAATTATATCCCTAATCCTGAATGGCAGGATGTCCTCAGTAAGTGCAAGGTTAAAAGAGTGCAGCATAAAGTTAGGGCAAGTATCCTACCACTTGGCCATTTTACTGTAGGCCCTTTTATGACAAGGCAGGTGGGGGCCTAATGGTTAGGAAGTTGCTCCTACGATCTGAAGGTTTTTGGTTCGAATCCCAGGACTGCTCCCTGGGCATCATGTTGCTGGCAGCCCACTTCTTCACTTGGTGAGTGTTTTAAATGCAGAGAACGAAGTTGCTGCTGTGTGACTATAAGGGGCCACTTTACTTTAAATACTTTCTAAAGTGCTGCTTACATGTTACTTCAGGGGCAAAATCCTCTCTGTGATCCTACACTGGGACAGACTACTCAAAGAAAAGAACGCTATTATTTCTGCGCTACGGTTCACAAACACACGGATTTGGTTAGGTACAGGCTGCCGGAACATGTAATTAGATTTGTTTGAGAAAAGTCCAGGCTCAGTCGCTTAAGCAGGAACCGTCCCTCCGCTGTTTGCCGAACATCTAAGGAAACATCCTGTACATGGCCATATACACAAATCCTGCCGCTATACTTATTGTGTGACGGTTATAAACCCTTGTCTGACTGATAACAGCTGGATTTTCTTTTTTAGCTGTTGCTTTTTTAATAGATTTTTATTAGCGTGTGATAAGCTTATTCATCTATTATATTAAGCTCACCTTTGAGACTCAACTCGACGTTCATTAATGTCAGAGAGCAGTGTGTTTACAATACATGCCTTTGAAGAAGTCTGAACCAAATTAGTGCTTTTGTGCCTCAACTGACCGGCTGTTTGAAGACCAACTTATTAAAAAAGATGGACTCAGGTGAGCTCATGTTTGTTTAGAATGAAAACTGGCAGATATGTTGGCCTCATGAGGACATAAAAAAAAAAAAAAAAAAAAAAAATATATATATATATAGTTATAAATAATATAAACATATATGTACAAAAATACTTATATACATTTGTTAACATTTATCTTATATGTATAAATATAAATACATATTACGTATTCATATTGTAGATTATATATTATTGTATATTATATTTTCTCGGTATATTGCTCATTGTATCTTTTTATATTGTTGTTGTCATTTATATTGTTGTGCTTGAGAGACACCATCTACCGGAATGAAATTCCTTGTATGCGTTCTTGTTACATGTTTCTGTGTTTATATTTGTTTGTATGTATTTGAATGTTTTTAGTGTTTTTACTGGCAACGACACATTTACTGCTGACATGAGTTTTAAACCAAAGACTTTTGAAGAGTACTGCATATATGGTATACAGTTTTACAGCCATGGCTTTTTTTTGTTCCTTATCTTTTATCACAACCTTTGTTCAGACAAGGTGCGTCTTTAACCACATGTGTGAGTTACGTAGATAATGCACAAAGGAGCAATTGATTTCTTAACTAGTTCTTACTGTAAACATGTATAATCTCATTTTGCTCTGCAGTCATCATGACTGAAGTGCATGACATGATGGCCACAAATTTACAAAAACACAAGACACGTTCATTTGTTATTATACGATCATTTGCTAAATCACTTCATTGACACTGGTTATTACATTTATTGTTTTGGATCATGTTTAATGAGTAACTCTGCTGGAGAAAGTGGGAGTGGTGTTTATCTTTGTGAGTAAAGGTCTAGAACTTCCATGGGTTACATCTAACAGACCACTCCACAGGCCCTGACTTACGGCTGAGGCCACATGGATTTCTAGGCTGTCATGGATGGATATTATTTGATTTCTCTTGCTTACATTGTTCGTATCAAGTTTGTGTGAGTACACAGAGATGTCGTGACTAAGTAAGTAACTTTTCCTCACACCGGAAACTGGGATCATTATAAGCTGTCTCACTGCTTGAAGAGGGAAAATATGTTTTCTTTGTGTTATGAATGTTTAATAATAATAATAATAATAATAAATTTTATTTGTGGGCGCCTTTCAGAAACCCAAGGTCACCTTACAGAAGGATATATATAAAAAAATTGTCATTTTTTTAATGTAAAAAAGTGCCATAATTTAAATTTTTTTCTTAAAAAGCCTTACTTGTATTTTTGCTCAGTAGAATGTATGTAACATAATCTACTTTAATTCACATAAAATAACAGCAGAATTTTCACTCATTTAAATATGCCTATTTGCATAACCACCTTCGCAGTTTACCAGAATTAGAAATATATTAACAACAACTAAATGGTTGTTTTTGGTGAAATCCACAGGAAATATGTAATATGCATTTCATTAATTTTGTGATTTCCATTTACAGTGTGTTAAGGAATATACAGACTTCAGCTATGGACAAAATTCAAAAATGTCTGTCAATCTTTGCATTCATGTGCATATTTGGGAGTCATCTTTTAAGTTCAGGTGATTTTGCTCATCCAATTCCAGTACTACATATTTTTAATCCCCCATTTGAATGCATTAAATACTGTTTTATTAATGTTTATAAAGTGTTTAATGTTTTTTAAGTGTTTAAATACTGTTTAGCTCAAAAGGGACAATAAATAGTAACATCAATACGATTTCAAAGATTGTATGAGTCTAAAGCAAAATTCTAATGATTAATCCCTGTTTTGTCATTCAGTTGTTATAATATTTACATTTTACATCCCTCAGCTTCCACCAATCCAAGCCTCTGGGGACAGAAGGTGTCCTTTCTGAGCCGTTCGTGTTACTGGGAGCTAAGCAAAACCTGCCCTGTGCCGCCTTTAGAGGATCTGAGTGTTTGTGTTGATCTTTACAGGCAAATTACCACCTCAGCCTGGACTGCCTTTGTATACAAGAAGCCTGACGGGTTCGATATTGAGCTTGGCTTGGGCGGAAAATGGGGCAATTTGAGGGCTTGGCTTTTTGGATATGAAAGGACAATTGCGTTTGATCTGCCTCTTCAACGGTGGCACAGAGTTTGTCTGACATGGTCAAACCACACCAGACTCTTCCAGCTGATTGTCAATGGCACAGTTGGCCTCATTTCTAAGCTGGACATCTTAGCACCGAGCAGACTGGCCCCAAATGGTACACTCACTTTAGGGGCGTCCCATAGCGTTGTTGATGGCGTTTTAGTCTTCGAAACCGGAACAAACTTCATAGGGGAGATAACCATGTTCCGTATGTGGAAACAAGAACTGACACCGGAGCAGCTGATAGATTTGAAGTGTGTGAGTGGAAACGTTGTGACATGGAGCAGAAATGACTGGGAGTGCCATGGCTGCCCACCTGTAAAAGACAACAGTCTACAGTGTGGTGAGACAAACCTACAATTATGAGCTGTAGACTGTTAAACACAAGCTCCTCTCTTGGACACAAAGTTGCAGGAAACCCCCCCCTGCAGAACTAAAGAAACTTAATTACTGTAGAATAATTACACAGTAGGAATGAATAATTACAACACAGATTTTACTGTTTAAACATCAAATAGGTTCTCCACACTCATGTGTCTTATTTGAAAACATGGTGACAACACTTTGTATCTGCAAAATGGTTATAGGTACTTTCAAATGATGTCAAAAAATAAAAAGCAAAAATGGAGATTTGAGGTTTTATCCCAATAGCAGTACATTGAAAACTTGAAATTTGTTTGAACTTTGATGCTTCTGATTATAGTTTGCTTTTGCAAAACTCCACTAGTCTCCCACACACTTTTTTTTATGCCCAAAATGCTCTATAGTGAACTCAGAATAAACTCCTTCCATCAAAACTAGTGTTCTTGCAACAGTAATACAGTGCATACTCATCTACGGAACAAATGATGCCATTTTATCAGATCCTCTCTTTAATACACACATATGAACCAGCAAACAAATATTTTGCTCTGTAGTGATGTTATTGCAATTAGTTTTGTTTTTCTTTGGTCCACCATGTAAAAAGACTTATAGACTTATAAGGGTCATACAACAGAAGGACATACAGAAGAGAGAAATAGCTTTATATAATCCAGCAAAGAAGATCTAACAGGTACAACAGGTTGCTGGTCAGCATCATTTGGCCACATCCCTTTTAAAGATTTAGCCCAATAAATACACATAAAATATACAAGATATTGATCACCTACTAGCATTGTGCAAACAGTCTGCTTAAGTCAGCACTGAGTTTCAGGCTGTTGTTTAAGATGTCAGTATGCACGTTAATGGGTTTGACCAACAGACATTATTTACTAAAATGGACAAAAGTAAAGAAAAACTGCAAAATATTATTAGCTGTGCAACACATGTTTGTGTATTCCTTTATACTGAGATGCATGTAACTGGCTTCTCCATTTTTGTAAATGACTTCTATCTTGTTTCAGAATGGTCAAAGTATGAAATTAGAATGAAGTTATCAATTACACACAAGGCCGGTGTTGACCTAAGTGGGAAAGACTCCAAGGAAATGGTGGTGAAATGGGTAAGAGAAACTAGACCAATTTTTTTTCTTCTCTCAAAAGCATAACCAGTGCTATCATCAGCCGTTTCTTCTCCTCATATTTCAGCTGGAGAGCATTTTACCTCAGAATGTATTGGTGAATTCAGTGTTCCTGACAGGTCTGAGGTAATTCCAGGTCTAACCAAATTTCTAAGCATTTCTTGGTTGTAACTTTATACATGGTGAATGGGTAAGAGGTAGGGAATGTCATATATTTCAGGAGGCACACAATCTGACTAGCTAATAGGACAAAGGCTAGATTTCTGATGTTTGATTAATTACAGGGTCTGTAGTTCATATCTGACATTTTTGTGTTTAAAATCAGCCAGGTTTATCGAACAGACTCCCAACTCAGTCAACATAACAGTGTCGGAATTGAGGTATGGTGACACTGAACATACTGCATAGATATTGCATAGCTCTAATAGATCTAACAATTAAATTAAAACATTAAGCAGATAAATCCAAACCACGTTAATATGGCATGATGTTTCTTTGTAGGAGGCCAGAAATGTGCCGTCCAAAGAAGAATGGTAAGAACAATGTTGTGAATAAGCCTGCATGCTAAATAGATACATGCTAAATTGAATAACTGACATGCTACTGATCTCTTAGAACTTCTGTAACTAACTATTCACTCCTTTGTGTGTTTTTAAGGTTCAGCTGCCAGGCGTTTGTGACCGTGAGCCCTCAGGCTGCTGTGGATCAGATTCAGATGGAGCTGTGGACACTGCTAATACTCATCTACAACAACAGTGACCACACTGTGCTACAGACAGATGCAGCTACTCTCAACATCCTACCAGTGTGTGAGTGTGCATTGACAGACTGAGAGAGAAAAAGTCTTGCACAGCAAAATGGTTTCAGAGTTTGTATGTTTCTCATTTCTGGTTGCAGCAATCATTCCTGAAATGTACTTGAACTCTACAGGATCAGGTTAGCCACTTTTCACCCCTTTTTTCTGCACTTTCTTTGTATGGATTTAAAGGTGGTTGCATAACTGTTTTAATCTCTTCTCAGATTTTGGAGACTTTTTTTATAGAGTTTATATGAATGTCACTATAAATGGCTTTGTGGAGAACGCAGCCCAGACTCTTCTACACTGGGTGAATGGACACATACACACACACACACACACACACACACACACACACACACACACACACACACACACACACACACACACACAC
>JBBPDC010000032.1:1772128-1798202 GCA_037974485.1 Hemigrammopetersius urotaenia | reverse complement strand
GTAATGGAGTCATTTTTACAGTAAGGTATCTGTACTTTTACTCAAGTATGGTTTTCAGGTACTCTTTACACCTCTGGGGTTGCTGCACAATATCCGCCAACAAATACGCCATCCATAGTTACTGGAGGTAGAGGGGTGGATAAAGAGCTACAGCAATTGTATTCATACGAAGTATATTTATATAGTAATTAAAAACAAATTGTACATGCAAGGTATGTGTATGTTTACATATAATATTCCAAGGAAATACAATTTATGGAACGCATTTCTGTGAAATACCCATTTTATGACCCTTAGAAATCCCTGACTTGATGAGGCATTTCCACTGGATACTCCAGGTCCGATGTGACGACCATATATTTACAACATCTGCTTTCCCTCTGCTCTTCAGGGATTGTGTCTTTAGTCTCGCTGTCTGTCCTGTCATATGAGCGCTATGTGGCAGTGCTACGAGCCACCACTCCAGATACGACGGATTTCCGCAAAGCCTGGCGATGTGTGGCAGGTTGCTGGCTCTACTCGTTGGCGTGGGCGCTGCCTCCATTCCTGGGCTGGAGCAGCTATGGGCCTGAAGGTCCAGGGACAACCTGCTCTGTGCAGTGGCACCAGCGGTCAGTCAGCAGTGTCTCATATGTGGTCTGCCTGTTCATCTTCTGTCTCCTCCTGCCAGTGCTGCTCATGGTCTACTGCTATGGCAAGATCCTGCTCATCATCAAAGGGGTGAGTGAAATAATGAAACAGGTTTGACAACACTGACTTTTTTAACACCCAAACTGTGACAAAATATACGATACTGACGTTTAGTTTATTATTTATTAATATTACAGAATACAGTTCTTACACTAAGCAATGTATTAACAATGGGATATGGTTACCAAGGCAAAATTATTTCATTTTGTGATCTGCAGTCATATGTGTGTAGGATGTTTTTAACAACATCTTTCAACATGGCTCAGCCAATCACATTTTAGAAACAGAAACCAGTGGTGTATCAAAGTGGTTGAATTTCTGTCACTTTTTGTTTTATATGCCACAAAATTAAAGACACAAAATTCATTTTTGACTGTATCATATTTAACTGGGTGCGGCCATTTGTCATCTTGTAGCATGAATACATTGTCTAGACACAGCTTGTTGAATGCTCTGGATATGTTGTTAACAAGGAGACGCCACCTCTAATATATTCCATTTTAACGTTTCGGGTACAATAGGTTAGACAGGCTACCTAGTGTAATGTTATCAGCAGCTTGCATTCATTTGTCAAATGAATACAGAAACACTGTTTGCCCTGTCACAGATTTGCTCGATGCACAAACAGTGGATTTCATTCAATAAGTATTGGTTGTCCTATAAATTATAGTATAGATGAACAGAATTGTTTTTCCTTTGCAAAGCACACATTGCCTATTTAACTGGGTATTCTTTGGGGCACGCAAACTTATGTAATGTCTGTCCATTGCACAGTGGTGAAGAGGGCTCCATCTACTTTAAAGGGTTAGCACTGTCCTTACAGTCCTGAGATATCATCTGTATGTGTGTATACAGTTCTGGGTTTGCACTTAAAAATAAAAGATATCATTAGAGAACCCATTATGCCAACAATATTAAGAGACTTGTTAGAGACTCAGCTGCAGTGGGGCCCGACATAAGATCATTAGGTCCTCCAATGTTTTTTTTTTAATGCATATATGACCTATAGTGCTTTCTTCTCTCTCTTTCTGGTCGTTTCACCTGTGATCCTCACCCAGAGCACCTGCACCCAGGTTTTACAACATAGCTCCAATTAGAATTTTATGTGAGTGTTTTCATGGCTATAAAAAGACCACCACATGCCCTATTTGGACCATATGGACTCCTTAGAGTCTGATTCTCCACATAAAAGACTAAGAAGAGGTTAGCTGATGTTCAGGGTATGCCAGCCTTTCAGAGTTCAGTGACTCATCCCTGCCTTGGGGCCTTACATAAATAAAAGACTTACTGAAGAAATATGTAATTAGGTTCTCCAATCGATGGCAACCTGGTGAGGCTTGTGGCTCTAGTGTTATTCCATGAATGAATCACCCAAAGAAGATATTTTTAGAAAGGCAGAGCTGACCTGTTACTACTGGTGATGAGCCATTGGATAACACTCTTATTTCCTCCTGGATTTGCAGCTAGTGGCTGCTGGAGCTGCACCACACACCCGATTAATGGAGCGAGCCACATCCATTATCAGTATGAGTGGGTCACTGACCGCAGCTGAGGGGCTTTTTTTTTATAAACACAGCTATGGACACAGACCCCTGACACAAATGGCAAGGCGAATTAAGGCCAATGAAAGCAGTCAGTGGGTGACATGTCTGAGAAAGTCATTAGTATACATTCATAAAAGTAGTCAAGTCACACTAGAGATGTGGCACACCAAAGTGATTTTGTTCACCTTAAAGCCTGTCTCATGAAGATGTCTTCAAAAGCCTGTAAGGATATTTAAGGACTAGTGTTGCAAATCAGATGAACTGATGGCAGAATACAAAGTCAAAAGTAAACAGAGTTGATGCAGATATTGAAACAGAAGACTGGGGAAAATTTCCACTGAAAGAGCATTGCTTTTTTGAGCCCAGCAGTCACATAGCAAAGCGCCTAAATCACATAGTCTTCCTTTTTTAAGGGCTTCTTTACTGAGACTCAGTCTTTACATGGGTGAGAGAACTTTCATGCAGTGCGATCCTAGTCATCAGGACAGGTGCTAATAATGCATGTGAAAAGGTGAGAGTGACGACAGAATCAGACCAGCTGTCATTAATGCTGATTTGAAGCTCACAGCCTATGGCACACTGAGAGGGGCCTCTAAGATAGAAATCAGTGGATCACAAAATGTCAGAGACGAAAAGGTCTTGACACTGGAAAATAAACACAGGGTGAGAAGTCACAATGCTGACAAATAAAACCTCCTCTATCAAACCCACTCTGATCCTGCCACAGCTAGCAGACGCTGCATTCTATTTCAGCCATCACACCTGCTGACCTGTCAAGGCATAATCCGTCTTCATCCGAAGCAGATGGCAGATACAGGGTGACGTCAAATTTATTGATAGAAATGGTATTGCTAGTAACTCTAAATCCAGCGTGTTATCATGCAATTACGCACCTCATCACACTAGAGCATGGACATATACTACATTCCACAAGAGATGTTGAGTAAAAAACTCAGCCCTGTTAGCAGTGATGGCCGTCATCATTTTGGTTGGGAGGTTTGGGAAAATGATATCAGGGGCTGACACACTGTAGCACCGTATACGAAAGCCCCTTCAAATCAGCACTAAAGTACTCTGTGAACCAGCAAGCATGTCAAGTCCCTGTTTCAGATGTCAGAACTGTATTGGTGTCCTTTATCTGCATGGGCGCCGGAGCCATTATAGCAGGTGCGAACATGACTCCCCACTCTTCAAAATAATTTGCTTCGTCCCCCCACACTTATTGTTTCCCAGACAACGGCCGAGACTCCTCATACGCGCAATCCCCTCCCTTTTCCCTGGACAACGACCAAGACTTTTACAAGGGCACCAAGCCCCGGCCCCCCGAAAAGAACAGAGACTGTGCCTGTGCGCAGTTTACCCAATCGTTACTTAAACATGTTAGGAATCATTATAGCTCCACTTTCATGATTAGACTTAAAAAGGGAATCAAACATCCGCTCTTTTCATTCTGGGCTTTGTGCATCCTAATCATGTTGTCATTATCCTGTCTAGCGTGAAAGGGACAAATGAATGCACTGGTGCAAGAAATGGCAGAGAAACATGAACAACTATTGTAATCTATTATTAATTAATGGTATGGATTATATAATAAAAAGTGGCATTTGGCAGATGCCTTTATCCAGAGCGACTTACGATCATTAGTTACAGGGACGGTCTAGAGCAACTGAGGGTTAATAGTCTTGCTCACAGTGGTAGATGGTGGGGTTTGAACCTGCAACCTTGTTGTCATTGGGTTCACAGGCAAGTGTTCGCACTTGCATTGTTAAATATGTGGATTATTATTTCTGTTTCTGTTTTTTATTCATATGTTGCAAGGTAATGCTCACAAGTTGCAGGGTTTCTGTTAACTCTGAATAGCTCTGAACAGCAGTTAGCAGTTCAGCACAGGAAGCCTTTTTAACCATCGTCTTGAAAATGAAAAGCGACATTTTGATCAACTCTTTTTACTAAGAAGGAAGAGAAGTCCATTTTTAAAGTGCCTTCAACATTTTTGAATGGTAGCCCGGTAGCCTGCATGTTTTCACTCATTCTCCATAATAAATGGAGAAAACTAGGAAAAAGCTATTTTGCAATCTTACACAGCAGAGAGCAGCATTCACTTGATAAAAGTTTGTCTCTCTATAGAAGTGCTTTCATAAAAGTGGTACAATTGTTGTGATACAAAAAACATGGTATATTGTTAAATAACTGTTACGTAAATAGAGTATTTAGAATATTTTAACCAATTCTACATCTTGCCAAAATCATTTCCATCACTCATAACAGGTGTTCATATATTTCTGTTCCTGCACAGGCGACTAAGATTAACCTGTTGTCAGCGCAAAGACGGGAAAATCACATTCTTCTGATGGTCCTCACTATGGTGTCCTGCTACCTGCTGTGCTGGATGCCTTATGGTGTGGTGTCTCTGATGGCTACCTTCGGCAGGCAGGGAATGATCACGCCTGTAGCCAGCGTGGTGCCCTCAGTGTTGGCCAAAAGCAGCACTGTGATCAACCCTGTCATATACGTGCTTTTCAACAACCAGGCAAGTGCTGAACAAATTTGTAGTGTGACACCATGATCTTGCTTGTACATGCTTGTACTCAGTGTTTTATTTGAGTGTTAAATTAGCATCCACATTTAAGTTCTCAGTTGCGTAGAGAGTGAACACAATGACAAACACCACACTACAGAATATTTTAACTGGAAAGTAACTAAAGGCAGCTTAAGTCATATTAGAAGAAAAGAAGTTTGGAAAATGATGGATAATTAGTCCTTCTGTTAAAGTTTACATTTTCCCCATTCACTAGTGACTGGACCACTAGTAAGCAGGTATTACTGGGGTTATGGATCAGCACAGGAGTAACACTGACATGGTTGTGTTACACGGAGTATTATTTGAACTCTTTGTAATGTTAATTAAAGGAACATCATTGCCATGAAGTAGCAAAAAGTAACATGGGACCCACTCAGAACATTGCCAAGAGCACCAAAAAGCCTCCACTGGCTTGCCATTTCCCCATAGTGGATTCTGGTGCCATCTCCTCCCCATGTCGACCATGCACAAGCACTTGACCGCCCACATGATGTAAAAGAAAACGAGATTCATCAGACCAGGTCGGCTTTTTCTATTGCTCCATGGTCCAGGTCTGATGCTCATATATCTGGCAATTTTAGCAGCTTTTGGCAGTGGCCAGGGGTCCGTATGGGCACCCTGACTGGTCTGTGGCTACACAACCCCATATGCATGTATCATAAGATGTACTGTGTTTTCTGACCCCTAGGTAGCTTTAACTTTTAAAGGCAATTTGTGCAGGCTAGCCTTTTCTCCACAGGCATATCAGTGAACCTAGTCTGCTTATGACCATGCTGTACTCCCATGGACCACTTTTGGTAGGTACGTACCATTGCATACTGGGAACACCCCAAAAGACCTGCGGTTTGAAGATGTTCAGACCCAGTCATCTAGCCATCACAGATTCGCAAAATTCATATTGCAGTTTGACTGACAGGTGCCATTTTAATTAGGGATTAGAGATGATTACAGGTATTCAAACAGGATGACTTCCACACTCGAACGTGGAAAAATGTGACTAATGAACGTAGAAATGTGATATTTGATTCTCACCATGGACTTGACTCAAGCTAGGGGTAATCGGAAACCTACACCACCGGCTGAGCCTGTGCAAAGCAGCACTCCAAAGATAGAACATGTGCCTCAGAGAGGCTTTGTGGCTTTGCTGCTTTTGTAAGAGGAGCAAAAAGGGTTCAGCAGTAACAACAGAGGGAAAGGAAAAGCAGAGCAATGTGAACATTCTTATATTTTACACTTTGAAAAATGGACGAATCAGAAAGTGTTGTTTGGAGCAATGCCGTCGAATTTTTGGTTTCCTTTTGAACCTTTCCATGCAAAACTGGTTCTGTGAGAAACCAGTTCTGAAGATGAGGTGTGAAGTTTAATAAAACATAATGTAAAGATTTTACATTCGTTTTCCAAGCAAGGAACCACTGTCATGCTCTAATAAGGGCTGTGAGGAGTGCACAGACTTGTACACTGGAAAGGTACAAAGCACTGTTCCAAAAATGAATACCTAACACAGCTAATTCAGCAGTCTACCTGTAGTATAAAGGGCAAGGGTATCAAGAAACTGTGGTCTGGCTGATTCATTCCACACACCACAATTAAATGATGTGGTTTATTGGATGATTTATTGGAATGCACAAATTGTGTGGAGGTGGCAGGTGTATAACAAATGAACTAGCAGTTTAGCACTATATTGTCTTTTGAAAAAGGTCCTCCTGCTTGATAAGAGTTAGCGTTTAGTCTTCTGTAATGCCTTTTCCTGTTTGTGTGTCAGTTCTACAGGTGCTTTGTAGCCTTTGTGAAGTGCGGAGCAGAGCCATCAATCCTCAGCCTAAACCCCCAGCACAACAGCAGAGAGGAAGCAGCGGTGTCCAGTCTGTGTAAGCCCTGCACTGGGTCTGCATGGCCCCTCAGCCTCAGGAGCCACAGTAAGCTGTCGTCAGAAAGAGAGCACCGCACTCTGTCCATTGTGGTTCACTACACACCCTGATTCAAGGTCTTGAATCTTGAATGTTGATGTACATTATGACGTACGTGTTGTTCATGTTTCAAATAATGTGGTGTTCTTCGTATACCGCTCTACCTCTGTTGCCAAACAATGGGACACTGATTGTCAAAGTGGAAAAAATGAGTGCTGTGGGACTTCCCTGGCTAACTAAGAAGAGACAGAATTGTAAAGTTTGTATGATGATGTTGGAAGGAAAACCCAATGTTCCTGACTTTTGATGGAGTGTGTAAAAATCTTTTCAAACACATTATTTGCTCCCCAGTCCATACATTTGGAAACTAATCCACAAAAACAGCCTGTTTTAAACGTGTTCTTTCTGTGATGTTTTCAAAAGCAATGCATTCACATTCATTTGATCCTGTTGAACCCACAACACGTTATTCCTGCCGATTCATATCAAAGTGATCAAGGTTTTTTTTTTTTAAACAGGCAGAGTAGAGCTGAATACAGTATTTTATATAAACCATAGTTCAATGTAAAGGATACAGAGGGCTGTAAAGTATCATGACAAATCATTAATTACAACTATTCTTTTGATATATACGCCACTCAAATGTCCAAATGTCAAAAGTGGGCCTAGGGGACGGAGGACAAAAGAAGAACAGACAATATGTGCTCTTTAACCAGATAACTATGTGCTCTTTAGGCAGTTCACTAAAATAAATGCAGCATTCCGACCATACTAATAGTAGCATAGAGTGCTAAAAGATCAGTTTAAAAATGGCATCCACCCACACAGAAAAGACCAAAACACTGGAACATCATTATCTAAAGCATTGTAATGAGCTTCCGGGAGGTTGAGTGCGTCTGTGAAGCTTGGCCCTAGTAGCAAAACAGAATGGCTTATTAGCCAAGAAAGCTCTGGTTGTTTCTCACTAAACTGTGTTGCCTTTATGTGTCTTTTCTCTAAGGCCTTGACATATTTATGAGATTATCATTTTTTCCTAGTGGAAAGGCACTCTCAGAACATACAAAGCAATGAAAACATGTACAGGACCAGCACTGGAAAAACAATGGAATATATGCTCATTTGCTTTGACTGAGATGAGTAATGATGTGCATCACGCTGCTTTTAATGAAAAAATATATAATAGCTTTATGCATGGTTTAGTTTAAATATACATCGTGCAAACCTGTTGGAAATAGCAGTGGTATTTTCTTCTCTGGTTAATACTAGAGAAAGCCTGTGAGCAGTGCCAAGTGTGGCTCAGTGGTTTTACAACCAATCAGTGTAGTGATTTTTTTCCACCAGAAGCAGGAGCTACTGCATACATCAAGGAGACCCTGTCGGTCTTCATGCCCTCACAGTTTTAGCCTCGCTGATGGCACTGTAGTGAAGATGTTTTTTTAGGAAATTGCTAAATGTCTTTGTGATATATGCTTTTGGAATTAAACAGTAATTGAGTTACTTCAAAAAACATTTAGCATATACCCATTGCTCCTTGTTTTGTACAGTGTTCAAAAGAGCACCAAGTGGAATGTAATAGATTCTGAAAGACTGTCTCTTTGTGCCTTGTGATTTCACACGGTCAAGTGTCATCATCAGGTAGAACTGAATATTCATGAGTTGTTCAAGGGTTAAAAACACTTAAAACCTTCATTTTTTGAGGGCAGGGGTTTACTCTTTTTGGAAACCATGCCAGGCTGGACTTTACATTGTGTGAGCATTTTGTGATGATAATAATATCACTTATTAAGTAACTGGGATAAAATTGTAATACTTATGTACACTGAACATGGTTTCTTTGCCCAATAAAGTTAACGTTTAATACGGTTCTGGTTATATAAGTGTGGAAATATAATTTTGGCAGACATTACACAAAAAACAAAGCTGACAATACAAATAAAGCCTACGTTAAGACAAGACAATATAGATTAGATTAGATCAGATTCAACTTTATTGTCATTACACATGTACAAGTACAAGGCAACGAAATGCAGTTTAGGTCTAACCAGAAGTGCAATAAGCAGCAAGTGCAGGATAAAGGTATAAGTTATGAGTATACGTAAGGTTATATGTACAAGAAGAAACTGAATAATATTTACAGATGGATATACAATATACAATATACAAGTAAACAAAGGTTTCATGTTTTAGATTACTTTTTCTACAAAAGCAATACAAAAATACAAAAACAGACAGGAGTACCATCATGATGCTCAAAGAACAGCTCTAATTTAATACATCAGTTTGCTAATATGCTCTTTAAAAGAATTGCATACATGAATCAGACACTGATATCAGAAGAGTTCACCTTGTGTTTTTCTAGTAGAATGGTACACTGCCCTATAAGCTACTCCGCAGAATGAATAGCTGTGCATGGGACAGAAAGAGTGCAAGAAGTCGGCACTCCGAAACCACAAACTCATCTCTGTCACCTGAAACAATTCTGAGTATATTTCTTCTGGAGGGATATAATGTGTCTTGATTTTGAATTGGTTATTTTAATCTCGGTCATTACTACTGCTTTTGTCTTTCTTCTCACTGTTTTTTCAGGGCTGCCCTCGTACTCTCCCTCATGCTTTTTACTGTCTTCACAGTCATTTTCTCACATGTCGAACTCTCTCCTCCTTTGGTGCTCACTTTACTTCTGGTCACTGACGTTTGAAACCAAAGTTTGTATTTGACTCAATGAAAAAAGAGAGTGAAAGCTGAGTTAAAGTGAGATTTTGCTTGCTTGTGTTTTTTTATAAGTAACCTTCAGTTTTCATTTTGTGCGCGCGTGCTGCTATGGTCTGTACTGGACCAAAAAAAAAGAAGCTTAACCTGTCATTTTTATCACTGCTGTTATAGTATTCAGAATTCTGTTAAGAATATGTGATACATTTTATTACTGCATCTGCTGGCTCCACTACTACATACAAGCCACACTTTGAGAAGCCCTGGATTTTGTTTCTTATCCGTCATGTAAAACTATCCTTGTTGTCCTGTAGGTGAAACAAATTGTATGTTGTGCCCATGATGCAAGCACTGTATTTTGAGGTACTATGCTTCATATCTGCACTGGGTTGTGGACACGGGCACACACACTGCACTGCACAGAGATTTTTTGATGCTTTTCGGTGACTAAAGGATTTTCATTGTCACATTCTACCAACTGCCTATTTCCAGATCACCTGTTAACTTCATCAATGATATAACTGTGGAATGCGCTTTGCTATCAGTCCGATAGGTTTGGAAAATGTTACTTTGATGTTTCTTCTCCCATTCAGAGACGCGGGGTATATTTCTCAGATTTGTTCCTCAGCCAGGTCTAGACGGAAGTGCTGAGAAACAGCTATCGGCGGGGGTGGAATTGAGGTTAGCATCTGTAATTCTCGCAAAAGCAGATGTGTTGTTTACAGTAGCAGAATGAAGCTGGCACTGACTAACATGCACTTTCTGGCCGCATTGACCCTGCTGAATTTGCAATGGGGCGAGTACTGCGAGGGATCATTTACAAGAAGAAGGGTCAAATAGTCATTCAGAAACTCAGGAGTGCACACAAGCCACAGCATCTTACCATTCTCTGTATCAGGAGTCCTCAGACTGGGAGTGTGGGCCCTTGGGGGCTGTAGGAGGGGACTAAGGAGGCCATGAATTAATAAAATTTGTATATATATTTTGGTACCTGCTTAAAAAGTTTGGTTGCCCATTTATTATGTCGACGCCTTGCTAAAATAAATTAAAAAAATTTAAAGTTTTTCAGGAAGCACAGAAAAAGGTCACCTCCTATTCATTTAAAGGGGCAGGACCTTGTCCTAAAGTGGTAGAATCATATTACCTGATAGACTGATGGTGTAGGAAAAGTCAATTTTGGAAAAAAATGACACAGGCACTTATTTTAGCAAGGTGGCGATATGCCCCAGCCGGTCACATCTGTGTTATGTGTAATGTCATAAAACATCACCATGTGTTCTGAATGGGAGAGTCTGAAATCGTTGTGGAGAAAGCTAGCAAAATGACCAAGGTTCTGGTGGGTAAGGTGAGGGTGGACATGACAGAGGCCAAATCTAACACCCACACCCCAGAACCGCATGCAGACTGCAGCCACCTGTGCCAGTCAGCCGCCAATCATCAAACCGCACTCCCCCCAGAACTGCGTAGCGCCCCCGACCTGCTAAGACTACGCTCACTAATCTCTATTTACTATGTATCCAAAAAGATACAGGCAGCCCTTCCGTTTTATCAGTTACTTTATGGTGGCACAAGTGTTCAGTTGTAATCCCACAAGGCAATAACATGCTTATTGTCAGTTTTGGGCTAGAGCAGCATAAAGCCCTCAGGTGCCTATAAACTTTGTATAACATCCATAAACCTTTACATTTGTATAGTTTCATTCATAGAAACAATGCAACATTTCATTTTAAGACCTTTTTGATTCTCCTTGTGCATAATGTATATCATTAGCCATTAGCTGAATGTGTTGTAGTTTCAGCAAGGGGATCGAAACCATATGGAAAATCAGTTTCAAAGACCACCACATAGTGGTTAAAATGAGGTTACATATTGGGTCTCCTCAACTATTTCAACTCTGAACGCTCTCTGAGTATTTGTAACTAGGCCAAACAATGGGGACAATGATTCTTTCATGTCTTGTTTTCATGTTTACCAAGGAACCTCTAAGCCACACTGGGTTGGAATAGTATAAGGCCCACATGCTTGATTTGAAGTGAAAATAATACCCTCTCTACATAGAACAAACTTCTGATCATTGTAATACACAATTACTGATTCTTTGGTGAATTATACATATTGGTGAAAAATATGTATTGCATATGCATTTGTATATGTATATGCATTCTCTCTCTCTCTCTCTCTCTCTCTCTCTCTCTCTCTCTCTCTCTATATATATATATATATATAGATATAGACATAGACATAGATATACATATACATATAATTAGATAGATGATGTTATATTTTGTTTCTTTTCCCAATATATTCAAAAAGAAATTGCAGAAAACAAATTCAAACACTTTGTCAACATCTGCGAGCTGAACAGGTGTAAAAATTCATGGTAAAATGAAATTGTGAATGCCTCACTCTTTTTTTGGATTAACTTTTTAAAGTCAACTTCCTGAATACTATAAAAGAGGTTAAACTATGAGTTGCGGATGTGGAAGTGTGTGTGTATATATTTCTGTCTCGGTTTTCTGTGGCTGCCTGTCCAGCACAGATGCTCAGAAAACCATGAAACTGTGGTTTTTTTTAGCAACACAGAAGCATGTTTAATGGCCTTTTGGTTCACTCTTTACGTCACCTTTCCAACACACATGCAAGACATATATGGGTGATGTTTCTAATGAGTTAAAAATGTTGGTAACCTATCAAACAAAAAAAAAAAACATCAAAAACTTCCACAAAGCAAGGAAGCAGCGTTTAAGCTATGACACAAGGGGAGAACTTAGTGTGTAACGTTTTCACGCTCACGCATAATTGGTCTGGGCCCATCTGAGGAGTTCAGAGCTTCCAGGAAGTTACTTTCAAATGAACTCTCTCGCAGCTGGTAGCAACTCCTCAGACCTGTATGGGTGGATGTGGTGTTCACGTCTCTGCTGGTTCTGCCTCTAATTCTGTCCACCATGATAAACACTTTTCACAGCAGCTTCAATCCTCCACCGGTGCCGCCACGGCAGGGACACAGAGGGCCCACGCAGGCGACAAACACGCCGCTAGTCAAGTTCTTGTCTGTGATACTGCTTCTGCTCATGATATTGACCTTCGGAGGGTTCCTCTACCTGTTCCACAAACTCGGAATGGTAAGAACTCATGCACTTGATAGTTACACCAAAGTACCAAATACCTCATAATACAATCACAGTTTTACAAGAGATTCTGAGATTGCATTGAAGGTCGTGTTTAAGGTGATTCTGTGATTTATCACATTTTTGTAGACCTGTTTTCTTTTAACCTGAATATTACATTAGGACATTACAGTAGTTCTCCGATAACATTAGGAAATTATATCATTGCACTACAAATGATATATGAGGAGCTGAAAACAGGGCAATGATAATGAAAGATCTAAAATATACCATAAAATATCCTTGGTTTATTCTAGAATAAACCATGGTAAACCTGGTAGACCTAGATTATTAGACTACTAGAAACAATTCTCAAAGGTATCTTGGCATATTTGAATAAAAACACTCAGGAGCATCTTAACCTTTATACAAAAAGTAAATGAATCCACAATAACATGTATTTTACATTGTGAAAATACGAATTGTGGTGGATTGCTAACAGAAAAAAAAACATTCTTCTCGAGCTTCTCCAGGCTCCAGGTGGTTTGATGAGCAAGTAAGCGCGCTCAACATCAAAGCAATAAAAGCCTGAAAAGACACAACTGACTGAAGAGCAGAAACAGAGAAATATGTTCCTCAAGTCATGTAATGTCTCAAAGCATTTCCAAGAATAACCCATAGTTTTATAAAAGAGGAATAAAACAGCTTTTTTTGGTGAACTATATCATCGGCCATTGATTGAATTCTGAGGTGAATATGAATTAAAAAACGTAACTAACTGTAAAAAAGGGAAAGATGTTCTTTGCTTTTAGTATAAGTTCATGTAAAATGTTTTAATCTAAGCTATTTTGGAGCATTTCTGTTAGGTGCTGTATTCAAATGAGGTACAAAAATAAAGAAAGAAAGAAAGAAAAACAGAAAGTGAGTTGATCAACATCAATGATGCAGCCATATTTTTCTCTGCATACTGAACAGAGAATCTCTTGAAACTGAGGTGACATGAGCAGTGACACCACAATACTTCTTTAACATGAGCATTTTCCTGTGTTAATTGCAGACGCAGATGCAGATGTATGAGAACAGCTACGCAAACACTCTCAAGCAACTGCAGCAGTGTAATGACAAAGACCTCAGACCTATAGAAACGGAGTACTGCAAGAAACTTCTTGAAAACTACAAGGCTGGACTGACACAGGAAGGAAATGGTCAGTATTTCATGCACTGCCTTAATGCATTTTCTTTACCTGAATTTGAAATCATCATGGTCTTAATGAATCTGAGCTGTCTGTTCTTTCCCTACAGTGGCCTTGTTAACTGGAAAAGGGTTCTCCACCACATCACTAGCACGACTGGTTCTGCCACGGGTTTCTCCAACACCTCAATGTAAGATCAATCAGTTCTGAATAATCTTAACAAAAAGTAAATAAACTCTTGAAAAAGATCACATAAAATGCAATAAAAAGGTTCTTTGGAGGTTCATTATAGGGCACTGTTTCTCGTGGGTTAACGGCCAAAAAGACAACTGTATATGAAAGTGAGCAAATTGTGTATAGAAAGTTGTTTTTAAAATTTTAAATAGAAACAAAATTATAAAAATATGATGTACTCTGGCTGACAAATGCCCTGCCCTAAAAGAAACAATTTTTGGGTCCACAATTTTTTTTTTCCATCCACTAGTTTGTTAAAGAAATATTGTTTGAAAATGAAGTATTAAGAACCCTTTTAAAAGACCTATATAATCTATATAAACTGATTACAGCTTTTGTGGGTAGTTTTTGAGAGTCCCTGATAAATACATCTTATTGATAATTATATTGATTTTTAAAGACAAAGTGAGAATCTACACAGCTTTTACAGAGGACTGTGCTCAAGGTTCTACTTTAACGCCATGAAACAAAGAAATATTAAATAACCTTTGTTTTAAAGAGAGTATGTGAAAAAACTGGCAAAATAAAATGCTAAGGTGTTTTTGCTTTTCTCTTCAGCGGGGGATCAGATAAACACCCTGGTCTGGGACGAAGGCCACTCCCTGGTGAAGAACATCCGTCTCAACAAGAATGGAATTGTAACCATTGATTACCCTGGATATTATTTGGTCGACTCTCAAGTCAGCTTTTCTAAAGGACACGCAAAGGCCCCCCTGAAACAAGTTGTATGGAGCTGGAAAAAAGACAAGAAGAACTGGGAAAGACTCCTAATATCTTATTGCAGTTTGCTCGAGAACAGGTCATTTCCTGCTGTCTGCACTGCCTCACAAGCTGGAGTGTTCAGACTTGAGGAAGGTCAGATGCTCTTCATTAATGTAACTGGTAGGGACCTGGTGAATAAAGAGTCTTGCACTTTTGGACTGTTCAAACTACAGGACTAAGCACCCTCAAGTAGACTGAACTAGGAGTATGCGATACTAGCGTGAAAGAAACTGGATGCCATCCGTAAATGGACTGGTTTTACAGGGTACACATGGATAACCAAGCACTGATGGGGTAATTTAAATCTTTGAAAAGGAGTTCGGAACTTCACCAGCACGCAAAGAAAGCTCAAAGGAAAATCTCAGTTGTTGGATTTTGCAGGGAAAATGGAAAAAACAGTCAGTCATTGACTTTCCCCCCACGCAAGTCAGCACAAATATGAGAATTAGCACAAATGTAACCACACCTAAGGGTTTTCCATGTGTATTATATTGGTAAATAATTTATTAATGTTGAATGTTATATACTGTAATACAGTAGTGCCTCTATTTATTACGGGAAAGTTCAGCCAGAGTGATGTAGACTAGTCTACTCTTCTTCTGTGTTATTTCAAACCATGAAGATTAAGCTGTCCTTGAAAAAGGAGGTGACACTACATTCGATGGAAGCCTGGTTTCCAACGAAAAAGTCTGTGCTCAGAAAAAAAAAAGAACCAAACCAAAACCAAAAACAACAACCAAACAAAAAACATTAACACTTGTCAAGCACACAAAACCAACTCTTAAACCCAGGTCGTGTCACAATAAATCTTCATGAGACAAAATAGCACAGGTGGCAAATCAAGAATCTAATGAAGATCTTGCTTTTTGAATTTCTTTGAAAATGTGTATTTATGTTATTATTAAACAGCTGTCCAAATCAAATGATGTACTTTGGAACTTTCTATTATTAGTGATCTGTGGGAAAGCTGAGGAAGCAAGTCATTAGTTTATAGTTTCGGTCCTGGGTAAACAAATCATAATTCTATGCGACTATAACAGAATCACAAGCTCAATTTTTTTTTTTCACTTATCTGTAAACCACAGAAATGTTGTTCCCCATCCTTCCCCCATTGTTTCCACCATGGTGCATGCTACTCAAGCTCTAAAACAGAACCGACACGTTTAGTGGGTGAGAAAAGTCGTGATCTGACCTTCCCCTATTCTAACACTTTCCTCAGGTCTGTTGTACTTCAATATGTAAAAACGTTTGTGTGTGTCACTAAAACTGCCGTATCTTCTATTAATAAATGCAGCAGATGTCAGAGAGGATATTTTAAGAGCTTGAATATTATTTGAAAAACCCCTCCGGAAATCCTTTTTAGCACTTAAGTGTGCAAGTCTGGACAAACAAGTACCCGAACACCCACCACACCGCTTAATTCCTCAGCGTTCCATTTAGCACTGAAAGCCCACTACTGTTGTACTATACTCCACCACCATGGAAAGAGTGAGTGAGAGAGAACACGCTCACTCAGGGACAAGCTTCTGCTCGGCTCTTACAGGAAGAAGTCACACTCATTCCATTCTGTCAGTTGTTCATTTCGCCTTAAAAAAAAATTGGCACATGAAGACCACAAAGGGTTTCATGTGTTCCCACTTCACTTCCATTCAATGGTGTTTCTGAAATAATGTGAACTCAAGCGTGGGCTTCCATGGACCATCAGTAAAGGTGTCGGTACAAGAAGAACAGTAGTGTAAAACCAAAAGGGCAGAAAAGGCAGTGATACTATTAATATTTTTATTAAAACGTTCCTTTTTGTAATGAAGGTCAAAGGAAAAATGCACAAGCTAAAAAAAAAACAAACAAACAAAAAGAAATGTGACAATTATAATTGCATAGAACATCTTCGCAAAAATGACTGTGACAGAACACAATCTACTAGATGCATTCATACACACATAAGCAAAATCTCCGGCAAGTGCTACGGATATTAGGCAGTTGTACCAACCCTGGCCACATTCGCAACACCACTCCTGACGTGTGACAACAAATGAACGAATGGCATGTTCTAACTTGATGTTACAAAACAAAACATCAATCAGTCCTTTGAAATGAGAAGTAATGCAGAACATATCGTGCACATGTACAGAGATGTTGGGACATAATTACAATAGCCATGTTATTTAACCAGGATTTTACACGGGATGTCATCAAACCAACCTGGGGCCGAACTAACCACAATGTGTATCAATATGAATAACCGTGATAGCGATGGTGGAAATCTTAAATAATAGTTGACACAAACACACACATAATGACAAGCACAGTTTAAATTAACTACTGAAAAAAAAAAACAAACCACATTCTCAAGATAAAAAAAAAGATTAGGTCACAGCACTGCAGTAACAGCATAGGTTCTCGTACACCTTGGAGAGCATCCTATTGCCTTATTAGCATGAATTAACAAATACACTCGCTTCCCTGTCACCAACAAGGTAGCAATGGCTCCTCACTGCACGGCAAGGTTAACAGTAAACCAGTCTTCTATTGCATTGAATAATAGTCGGTTTTCACAGGACTTCAAATTTAGATGCTCAACTAAAGTATCTCTTCCCTTTTTATGGGTTTCAATTTTTGACTTTTGCCTTAATTTCAAAAGCCTACACCCTCATCAAATTGGACTAATGGTGTTTAGGCATGAATTTAAGCTTTACGCTTAAAACAGTTTCAGCCTTATCCATATAAAACACAGCCCATTTTTTTTGCATCAAAAGGCTCTATTTACATAATATGAGTGTGTTAAGCATCGTGCATCACATTTAATTCTCATTGGTAATAAGGAAGATCAGGCAATATTGAAACATGCATGTGTGTGACGGTGTACCAGCGAAGCAGTACAACACACATTATTACTAAGAAGGAGCACACTTTTAAAAAACCATTGCTCCTCTATAGCTGCTTACAGGGACAATCTCATATTCTCATTTAATCACTGGCAGTCTGTTACACACTCTTTAAAGTTACACTCCAGCATTCTTCAACCTAATCTCTGTAAAATATTGCAAGGACTGCATAACCACTGTTTCATGAGGCAGCATACAAAAACAGCATGGATGATTGTTGGGTCCTAACTGTGTTCTCAGAAATATTTATCAGCATACAGATGCTTCTGATATTCTGTAGTACTCATGAGTTTGGGGAGGGGTAGGAGGGAGTGAAAATACACCACCAGGCGTAAGGCAGAAACCTGCAGTAATAGTAAGTCCTCGCAGGGACCCGAGTACCAAATACACATGTTCACTAACCCTAACACAGGACTGTTCAGATGAAAAATAAATACTTTTTTTTTTTTTAACACCTCAGAATAAGGAGGCAATAATCAATTGCTGTATATTATCTCAATATGAAAGCTTATATGGTTATTTTTGGACATATTAGCTATAATATACTGTATATAAGTATATATGATATACGTACATTATATGCTGTATATTAATAGTATTTTAAACTTGCTATAATCGTTCTATGACTACTGCATCCCCGACAGCTTCGCACTAGCCTACAAAAAACTATCAGAGACACGACCATCTAATAAGATAGATGCTATAGAAATACTGTACAGTAGATTGTAGATTGCAACAGACATGGTTTAAGAGATTATCGCTTCGATGGCTTACATGAGCTACAATGACCTATCGCTTTCAGAGATAAGGAGAAAAAAAGAAGGTAATTTCAAGATGGCAACCAGAGCATCTCATGTCTGTAATGTGCAAGAGAAAACAAATCCTATAAAGTCCACATTCCTCTTACAGAGCATTAAATGCTTCCTTAATTAAACACATTTCTCTTTTATTTAATGAACATTAAGTAAGGAAATAAAAGATGTAGAAAAGAGATCCTCTTGGATTGAACCTGTCTGTCAGTGTCCCCTTTAAGGTACTTTCATGTAGACAAGTATTTGGCCATTCTTAGAGCTCGCTTGTACACTTGCCAAACGGTGCTTACATCACTTCTGTGTCATCAACAGAGCGCACAGTCCCACAGAGTTATCTGGATTATTGAGAAGTGACTCCACCTCTAATGGTGCTGAAGGGGTGGTTCAGTGTTTTTTGATAAATGTCTCTGGGGGTGGAAGATAAGATTTTCCCTTCAGGTACAAGGCAAGGAAACATCTCCACCCAAGAATAAATCTGCATACTGAGTTGGTGCGATGTGGGGAGGGAAAAAAAGGGGAAAAAAAAGGTTAACAGTCCGGAGCAGTGCGTTTTAAGACGCATGAGGTTTGCTGAACCGTCACCACAAACTTTCATAGCCTCTACAAAAACTCTTGCTTTATGTGGCAGTTGTTGATCTGTTTCTTGTCTGAACCACTTTCTTGAAGACCTGCATCACAGGAACTAAACACACACAGTATGACCCTCTTCAGCATCAGCCTACTTCTGAAGGCAGACAGAGCCAATGCCAGCAAGAAATCCTCAAAGTGACATTTTTCTTAAATGCTTTACAAGACAGGAAGACTTTCTCAACACTGCGCTCAGCACGCGCACACACACACACACACAGCTGACATGCACACAAATCTAGCAACCCACCCACCCACGCACACATACATACACTCTCGCTGAGGGGTAGAACGCTAAGAAACATTGCTTAGTGGCCCCCGTCTTCCCACGCGCAGTCATTCTTCTGTTTTGCCAGCTTCCTAACCATGCGCTCGAGTTCTTTGCGGGACTTCTGCTCCTCCTCTAGACACTGTTTCATCCACTTGTTCTCCTGTGGCCAAAAATGCACACTGTCAGGCCTTACACTGCTCATATTCAGGGTCTCTAAATACGATGTTAGCACCTCATGGTTTTACCTTCTTTAACTCATGGACCTCATCTTTTAATGCGTAAACAGCATCAACGAGGCTTCTGCAAGAGACAGAAACAACATTCAGCATTATCTAGTATGAAAATAGCAAGCAGTTAAACAATAACATTTATGGGATACTACTATTACTGCTAGTTCTACTACTACTTTACTACTAATAATACTAATAATTGTTTCCATACTAATAATGGCTGAAAATTTTTTTTTTTAAATGATAGTCATTTACATGCAAAAATGTTTCTTATGCAATTTATAAAATTTGTAGTTTATTTACATTCAGAAATGGTCTGAGTACACACTTCAAACTTTGGTGGTTTCAGTGTCAGGAAATTTTTTTTTCTACTTGCAAACACAAATATAGTACCAACTGAAAGTTTAGAATCTGTACTTCTGCCAGCATTCGTTCGGAGTGCCACACTTCTCTAATGTACTACGCAGTGATAACTGCATCTTGTAAGGGTTAATAAGGTGCTTCCCAGAATAAGGCAAACTAGATTGTAGAATGCTGCCTTGTCTTAGTCAAGAGTTGAACCTACTTCTCCTCAATGATGGTCTGACCATTGCTTTTCATCTCTTCCACAATGATTTTCTCCTCTTCTGGTAAAAGGACCTGAGGGACACCCTCCTTCCGGACAGCTGCGTAGGCACAGAGAGACTTTGTTACAGAGGTACAATGTGCCCCATTTCCACAAATCTGCATATGCCTACAAGAGAGGGATCTTTTGATCTCGTAAACAGGGCCCATGCTGAATGAGCAAGAACATACCTGTTGTGGTCTGGTGCAGGCTGGCTCCAGTGCAGTAGGCCTCGATTACCTTCAGAATTTGGGCGTCTTCTTCCAGTGCTGCGGTGCCTGTTTAATTACGAAACCACAACACAGATCTGAGACTCAAAACTGTAAAGCTGAGGTGGAAACTGATGGCCTAATAAAGATTTGCGAGTTTGTCCCACAAGCAAGCGTTCATTTTTCCAGCCTCATCAACACCACAAAACAGGAGGCACTGCTTCCACTACTTGTTTCGAAATCTAATTGACAAACATTATTCAATAACCATAACACTTAACCTACTTTTTCTCAGCAGAAATTCATCATCTGATGGCTTTCTCTCCGTCTTCCTCTTTGGCAAGAACTTCTTGATGGGTTTAGGGCTTTTGCTGGTATCCTGTAGGAACAAGGTAAAGGAGATGTGGAAGAATTCAGTGAACCCCAAAACAAGACAGAACTACCATGAAGACTTGCCGGCAAGTTACTAATATATCACAAATAAACAATAAACAAATAAGTTCCACACCAAAATCATGTTCTTTTGCAGGCTGTATCTTCAGTTTTTAAAAAGCAACCTCCTTTATGACTGGTGGTTAAAATGAACAAAACTTGGAGGGAGGACATACAGGCACAGATAACAAGCAGTGCTAATTATGCAAGTTGCACTATAAGCAGGCAAAGTTAGTTTTTATTATTTTTTAACAAATGTTATTGGAAGGCAAACAAATGTTTTTCAATCAAACAAATGTTACTGACTTTAATGTTTACTTTTTTAAATGGTGAGTAAGGCACATTTCATTTGACCTATGAATTACAAAACAACAGAAAAATCAGATTTCAGTTTCTACATTGCAGACTTAGATACTAAACTTCTGTCTCATCAGCAGAAGCCCTGAAATTGTGAGTAACATATTCCACATGTGTTGAACTTCTTTATTAGTTCGAAATGTACCAAAATCAGTAAAAATGTCTAATGAAAGCCACAGCCACTTTAAATGTGTAATTTAAAAGAAGCTACAGAATAATATACTGGTATCAAAGTCAGCATACTGGTATCGAAACCTAAACGATACCCAGCCCCAACTGTGAATACTGTTTATTGTCTGGAGTCACACATTCTAGTTTCAATTTGTTCCTTTATTACAATTAAAAGCCCAGAATGCAACTGAAGCAAGCATACAATAGGGTCCTTAGGCACATATGCAATACAGGTATTTTCCACCAGCACAAACATTTCAACGGAATTCACACATTTTCTTCTGTCCATGTCACCAAGGAGACCCATTTCATTAAACATTACATCTTGCCGTTTTATTAAGATGTTTAAGAGAGTCGAACCATCTCTGGAGAAAGCACGGAAAAACAAGCTTTACATTATTGGCTGAATTCTTCAGCACAAAGGTTGGGAGTGAAGCAAAAAACATTCCACTGTAAAGAGCGGTTAAAGAGACAGCACTCTGTAGTACACTGCGCAGGACACAGATCAGTGAAGGGATAAGGGTGCACACGAAACAAATGAATAAACAGGAAATTATGGGAGAGAGAGCGAGAGAGAGCGAGAGAGAGAGAGAGAGAGAGAGAGAAATATAGAAGAAGAGAAAGAAAAAGAAAGGAAAGAGAAAATGTGAACTAAAGATGGGAGGGAGAGAGAGAGAGGGAGGGAGGAGAAAAGGTTGAGAGAGAAAGAGACAGAAAGAAAGAGAGAGAGAGAGAGAGAGAGAGACAGAGAGACAGAGAGACAGAGAAAAAGGGATGACAGAAAGATAGAGAGACAGAAAGAGAGAAAACAGGGAGAGAGAAAGAGAAGACAGAGAGAGAGAGAGAGAGAGAGAGAAAAAGAGGGCAGCGAGGGAGACAGAGAGAGAGAAAAAGAGAGCACAGATAGAGAGAGACAGAGAGAAAGAGGACCGAGAAAGAGACAGAGAAAGAGAGAGGACATGACTAGAGTGTGCTGCAACACCAGAGCTAGCCAGACACACAAGACACATACACAAGTCACACATACACACACAAACTCACTGGTCTACTCTTACCTTCATGATATAAGACATCCTCTAAAGAAGCAGGGAATGGAGAGAGAGAAAGGGGATGAGAAAATGCATGAGAAAAATGGAGGAGTCTGACAGAACCATGATGGAGAGAACAGTAAGAGGTGAATGTTTCAATGTGTCCTTGACCTGACAGGTATACAGAAGTATATACATGCATTTCTCAAAGTCAGATAGTGGAACTGGAACAGGTCAAGTGCCCAGGAAGGCCTAAAAAAAACCCATGGTCTGCTTGTGACGTGCTTTACTCTAAAAGTATCTTCATTTGGTAACCAGCATCAGCATCCAGGGCCCAGGAAAATGCAGCCTGTGCAGTTCTTCTGCTTTATTTGGGGCAGCAGACCACCGCTGCAACTTCGTGGTTCAGGGTATGTAGCTGCCTTTCGTTAAGAAACTACACAATGACAGATATTACAGTAAAAATGTTTATACTCAGATCAGTAATGGCTTGGGTGGTGGGTTTTGCACACTCCCCCTCAGTACCACCAAGGTGCATTACGCTCCCACATGCTTCTGACTCACTGTTTTATAAGTATTGCTGAAGGGTGTTTTACAAAGAGCTCCTACCTCTTTGTAGCCCAGTGCAGCAGAAGGCTTGAGTGGGGGGGCTGGTCTCAGGCAGCTCAGGGACCACGGCTTTGTCGTCTTGGGGGGCTCCAGAGGGCCTCGGGTGCCCAGGGTCGTACTGTAACCCTGCAAGTGGCTCTGGTGGGATGGGGTGCCAGAGACACTCACTGGCTTGCCTTCAACAGTCTGCCAGTTTGAATACAAGCAGGACAGTCACTGTTAGTGATGCACAACATGCTAATATGTTATTGTAACATTTCTGTAGAATAATACATGGATATCACCATTACTTTTACAACAATTACTTGAATGCATGCTTCATTAAGAACCAACAACAACAAGTGAATATTAACTGCAATGTGATGCACAGTACATTTTTTTTTATCTTATTTTTCCACTTGTTTCCACATACCTTATTTCTACATTTAAGAAAAATATAGTTAAGAGAAAATATATTTGCCATATTACCAACTTGTTTGTAAACGTCAGAATAAGGTATACAAACCAATCACTCTGGATAAGAGCGTCTGCTCAATGCCGTAAAAAAAAAAAATTGTATTCTGAAAACACCACCCGTAGTCACGGTAGTTCAACCAATATATGAAAGCACTTAAAGATTAAAAGAGAAACAGTAGAAATGCAACAAAGTAATATCTGAGACAATTATTGGTAAGAAGAAACTCTGGGCAATTGTTTCCTGTCCTTCATTTATGTTTCAGCTTTTGAATTTCTGAGCTATTTAACAAACCCTACTGCCGGAAAAACACCAGAATTGGGAACCAGTGGTTTACACTGGCGTAGGTTGTTACTAGTACATATTACGTAAATATGCTTTTATGGTTTGTAAAAGTATCAGTAAATCAGACTGATTATGGCCTCAATGAAGCATTTGGACATTCTTCTCATAATAAAATGTCCCTGAACTTTCCAAGACCGCTATTTACTTCGTGGCAAAGTGATTAAGGGCAGCAGCTGTATTTCAGATCGTTATCATCTGAGCCCAATTTGAGTCCTTTGTACACTTCGAGTTTAGTATCCCATCAATACTGTAAGAGAAACAGCCACACACTGTCACAGTTCCACCTTTGGCTGGAATTCTTCACCATTGAAAAAATCTACTACCCGTTTCCAGCCAAAGAAAACGCAATTCTGTTCAACATTTTAAAGTAACCAAATAGGTGAAAGGTTCAAGTCCAAATACGTTTTAGCTCTACAAGACCAATGGGTATTGCTAAAATATGTTATTCACAGGTCTAAAGCTCTGACCTAAGTGTAACGGACTGTTACCTTTATGTTAGTTCCTTTGGCCTGCAGATGATCCATCCATTCCTGCAGCTCCTGAGAGCTACTGCAGAAGACAGTGATGCGGTCGATCATTCCCCCTGAAAAATCAAGCCCAACATGATGTCAAAAATATATTGACCTTCAATTAATCTATCCATATTTATGGTTTACGTTACAGCTGCGACTTCCATTACAGTCAGTTGGGTTATTAGGAAATGCATTGTGACCCTTTGCTACATACAGAACAAAACAACATCTGTGATCTTTTTTCTTGAACAAAAGGGATGAAAGAACAACTCCCAAATATGTTTTCTTCACTGAGAACGGAAGAAAGTAAAGTAACACCTGGCAGTTCACCTCAAATACCGAACATTTTAGTGAAGAAATTCCTGAAAGCTTTCATGGTCAAGTAAAAAGGGAAAAAACAAATATATGCACCTCGTCTTTCAAAGGATGACCTTTCTGTTCCAGCGAACACAAAGACATAAAAGAACATTCATGAAAGCTCTAAACAAACCTGCAATCTCAAAGGCATAATGACTCAATTCTGCATCCTCCAAATGCCTGGTCACAGTGGTCCCTAAAAGTGGCAGCCTCCCCTGAGAAAAAAAAATGTGGAGGAGTTAACAATACCTGGACAAAATTTAGCAAAGAACAAGACTTTTGTACACTGTGACTTAGCAGATGACTTTTAATGATGGAATCGTTTAGCGCAAGATGGTTAACGGGGTGAAAAACACCTCTGCCCTGCATAAAGGCCAATGTTTTGATTCTCAACTGAGGTGACTGTGGTGTCACCCATCACTCTAAGCTGCTCAGCTAAATACTTGTGTACTGTTTATACTTTTGTATCAAAAACTACACACAAAAGTAAGTCAGAGATGTCTTGAAGAGCCAAACAATTACACACTATGGCTACTAATAATATTTACTTTTAACCTAATTATAGTGCAGTACTGGTATTATTATATTTTGATGCAAAGAATCTTTTGTAGTAATTTTTGCTACTATATTTTATCCTCACTTGTTCTGTACTTTTGTTTCTTTTTTTAAGAAAAGTGCCCCTTACAATCATGTGTGAACACCCCACAGCACATTGTTGAACAGTCTGAATTCTTTCTCTGTATTTAATCCATTCACCAAGTGATGCAGTGGGCTGCCACCAGTTGGGGGAACAGTATCTTGCTCAAGGGTACATCAGTGGTGCCGCTAGCAGTGCTGGGTTACAACCTTCTGATCACAGGGGCAACTCCCTCACCACTAGGGCACCAGCTGCCCCACACGTAATCTATTTGGGGTGAGAATAGAACCCTGGTCGTTTGGGTGAATGTCCTGTCCTCTACCAGTCACTCCTTTCTGGTAAGGCGGTGTCTGGATAACACAGTGACGGAAGGCAATATCAAGCATGAAATAAAGTAATATCTGCTTTCCTAGTTGAGCAAGTTGTTCGCCACATCAATGTTAGAATTCTACAAGCCCCGGGGCAATCAGGCAATTACTAAGGTCGGTCTCTGACTGATCTTAATCTAGGAAAGATTTTGAAATGACAAAGCACCTCACACAGAAAAGAAATTATGGTGTATTGTTTTGTTGCGTTAATGCTAATGTTCTAGTGTAAGACTACACAGCATAGTATGTCACTGTATTTCTCACCTGGTATATAAAGCCACTCATTCGCGGACTGGCAGACAACATAACTAGCACGCTGGAAAACAGCATTAAGTACCGCTCTTCTTTATCCTGTAACAGAGACATGCGCGCGCGCACACACACACACACACACACACACACACACACACACACACACACACACACACACACACACACA
>JBBPDC010000032.1:1755585-1772028 GCA_037974485.1 Hemigrammopetersius urotaenia | reverse complement strand
ACAAGTCACTGAAATATCAAGGTGAAATTCATCACAGCTTGCGTAGTATAGACACAGCTCACTCTGTCCGGGGGGGGGGGGTCGGGGGGTGCAGTTAACAGCGATATTTTTTTTTTCGCGCAATAAGAATCTCACGCCGTTAACGGCCCAGCACTAATATATATATTAAAACATTTTTGTTAGTGATTACAGGTAAATACAGGTACTGTTTATCCACATTTCAACAGTCATTGTATACCCCATTGACAAAGAATAACACCATGGAGCTGTACAGTCCATTTACAAACTAAATGGCTGCAAGCAACACCAGTAAACTCTAACTCACGCCTCCAAAAAACTCTCCATATGAAGTCACAGTTCCTTTTCTCTTTCCCGCAGTCCTGTAAGCCACACCGTTGAGAAGGTACCGTCCCAAAGTACTGAAGCAGTACTCTGTCTGTCCTGTTTGTACGTTCTTGCGCAGTAGCAGGTTAGCTGCTCTGCGTCCTGAACAGAACTGGTCTCTGCAGGTGCTGAGGAGGCTCCAGATTGTTTCTCCATCTCACACAGCGCTGCTTTCAGCCTGCACTGGCAACACAGTCATCCCATAGGCTTCACGCCGAGTCCTTACCTCTAAATCTGTGTGTGTATATACACAGATGAACCTTGTACACTTGTCGACCTTGTATTTACATTCATTGTCCAATTATCAGCTCTACTTAGATAACTTTCTTGTTCACAAACTGTAGTCTAATTTACAAATCTGTTACTCTGTATAAATTGTTGACCCTTCCTTTATCTATAGACAGGACCCCCACAGGACCTTTATCAACCATTTAAAATGCAACAGCTGAGAATAATCCGCCACTTAAATAATCCCTTAGTCATAACTGGTGGTCATGAATGTTGGCGAGCAGGGTAAAGTGGACTAACAAATGATGCAGAAAAAACACCAACTACGGTCTGCAATCATAAGCTACAAACAGCACATACAGGGTGAGTGGAGCAAGGTGAGTATCGGAAGATGCTTCAATTGCTCCTCAGACAAGACTGCACTAGACAGTAAGTAATAATGTCTTTTGTCCCACTTCTGTCTCTTCTCTCAGGCCCAGATGTGTGTGTGGAAGAAATCACAGCACACCTACTGTAGGCAATCCTTCAAATTGTGCACTGGACCATACACTAAGCTTGTGAGGCCTGGAGTTTGAAGGTTGTAGAGAGCCATCAACAAGCACAGGACAAAAGAAATTCATATTAAGTGATATTCTTTCCCATTCTTTCTGGCTCAAAAATATTTTCTCAGCATGTTTTTGAGGCCTGTGCTTCCATCTGCTGCCATTTTTTCCTAACAATTCCACTGCTAATTTACACCTGGATGAGAAATTTCCATCAATACACGGAATACACAGTCAGCTGCACTCCCATTACTTCCATCCATTTTTCTGTGATCATCCATCAAATGCATATGTGTAAGAGAGAGAAGCTGATTTGTCGCATGGAGAGAGCAGCGCTTCCTTGCATGGAGCATAAACTGCGTGAGCCATTTTCATACATTACATGAATGCTTTTTTGGGTTGAATGTGTCCCATTTGCACCTGAAATTGCACAAACACTTTGTACATTTGGGCCTCAATGTAGAGAACAGAGTGGGATTACTATGTGCTGAGTCACTACAGAGGTGAATGACAGGCTTGAGCTGATTGGCGGCAGCATCACTGCAAGTCCCATCATGCCGGTCAGTCAGATGATTTAAAAACATACCGCCTGTGGCTCTTCATTTGGTAGCAACAGGAGCCTGTAGCTTACTTCACACAAGTCTCAGCCTCTATTTTCACCAAGGTGTTCACATTGATCTCTCCACTAAAGCTGGGCAGTACGTCAATGTTTATCCTTACTGTGACAAATTACATCACGTTTTTATAAGGCTCCTCAAAGCGCTGCAGAACGTTCCAACGAATTGAACGCAGTCCAACATCTCTTAATAATGATCACTGAAAAAAAAATGTATAGTCGCGACCACTGGCACCAGATGTGCTTCTGATTCACATATCATTCCATATGTATACCACTCAATTATCGCACGGGAAATTTATTGTGAACTTGTGTTCACTGAACTGGAATAAACCATTTATATAAGTTTGACACTCTGAAGACTTCAGCATCTAACAACATTGTTTCTATGTCTGATCACAGCTTTGCAGAAGTGGACATGATTCTGACCAACACCATCTTTCTGCTGATATAATATTATATTAAACAACACTAAACAACACCTGCAAGAAACCAGCAGAAACCACAAACATCAGGAAGTCGTGGGTTCGATTTCCAAGACTTCCAAGCACCTCTGAGGTACATGGTGAATGAGTTAAATGCAGAGGAAGTATTTCATGCTGTTCACACTGTGTGTTGTGGTGTGTTCACGTATGACAGAATGCTCACTTCACAACAAATATAATTCAAGTGAAAAGTGAAAGTGACAATTCAGTCATATGTGAACACACCACAGCACAGGGTGTGAACAGCACTAAATTCTTCCTCTGCATTTAACCATTCACCAAGTGAAGCAGTGGGCAGCCACGAACACAGCGCCCGGGGAGCAGTGTGAGGGGACGGTACCTTGCTCAGGGTACCTCAGAGGTGCCTAGCGGTCTTGGGAATCGAACCCGCGACTTCCTGATCACGGGGCGAATACCTTAACCACTAGGCCACCAGCTGCATTATGAACGTTAATACAATCAGCACTTAAAGAACAATATTTTATATAATTAGTCTTGATTTACTAGACAGTGCATTACTAGCTCTTCTGTCCATTCCAACTCATCAGATGTCAGAAAGAGTACACATCATTACATACTGTAAAATTTATCATGAAATGTATTGTGATAACATATTTGCACCATTGCCCACCAGGATACAGGATACACTGCAAATCTTCACTGCTGCACACATGCTTTAGGAGAACAACTTCTCTTATTCTTAGCTAGTGGCTATTCGCATCTGCTAGAGTTAAGCCTATTCTCTCAGCAGGCTTAATATTAATGTGTAATATTAACTAACACAATCACATTAGCCCCAAGCAATTTGGATGGTCAAAGCAATCCACTGCACATCGAGACAAACCCAAAAGTGTCCAGTGAGTTAAAGAGCTGAGGGTCAAGGCCCAGAGGGAGATTTGTGTAACAGGCTGAGAAGGACAGCACAGCAGGCAGTGCAGAAGGGAAGGACACTGGAGAGAGTTTCCCTGCCTATCACAGCACAGTATGCTGTGGGGGAAGCTCTGTGCCTCATGGAATCCACATGCTCTTCAATAAACAACTATCTGTTTGCTGCAGCAGAAAAGAGCAGCTGCAGCTCACTTGCTCAAGCACACACACACACACACAATCACACAGATTTGATTTTATGCAATATTGGGACCAAATCTCAGTAGCAAACCAGTTACCAATTCTTTTTCCCCTTTCAGTCATGTAAACACACACACCCATACACACACACATTTGATTTTATACAATACTGGAACCAAACCTCAATATCAAACCAGTTACCAATTATTTTTTTCAGTTTTCAGTCATACACACACACACATACACACACACACAAACACACACACGCACGCACTCTCACAGCTGTTGCACTTTGCTGTACTGAAAAGTGCTGAAGAATGGCAGGCTCAGTTCACAGGGACCGGAGAGCAGAGTTTCCCGACCCTTGTCTGGGAGGCCCATTACTCCATGTGTTTTCTTTTTTCCCACCAACCAACACACCTGATCCAACTAATCAGCTCATTACCAATCCCTGAAGTAGGTATGGTAAAGCAGGGAAAGCACTAAAATCAGCAGTGGGTCTCCAAACCAAGGTTAGGAAACAGCTACTTAAGTACTAATCAAAGGGGGCACGTTTTACAGCGGGAGGTGGGGTAATGTATCTTTTACTGTTGTTTCTCAATGCCTTTAGTCTCATCCAGATCTGCCCAGTCAGTCATTTGTTTGAACCCCAGCACTGCACAAAAAAGGGCAAAAATAAACAGCTGCAGAACTGACATGTCAGTAAAAATGTGATCCATTCTGTGGAACAGGAGTTTTCTTAAGTAGGGTAATGCTCAGGGTCACCTGGTGTTACCTTAAATCAAGTCAATGTGTGCTGTCCTGTCTGGGGTGTGCAACTTTGAACATTACAGCAACAGTTTGCTTTTGAATTTTGTGATGTTGGCTTTAAATGTACCAGCTGCATATGATACATTGCATAACACTTTAAACAGCTTGGGAGATGATTAGGGTAAATGAAATCCATTTAAATGTTTTGTCATTTCCTTTTCTACTGTTTGTTGGAGTGAAGGCAGTGTGTAAATCGAGACAGGAAATTCAAACCAGCAGTTTACAACTTGCATTAAAAAGTTTAATCTCTGTATTGTATCCCAAATGCCTTGTTCAAATTCCATTTGCATTTTTCATCAGGCAGGCCTGTTACCAATTGCTTTTAGCTCAAGGCATATGTCACTTTTTGAAAAATGCTCAACTTTAAGTTTCACTTTCATGTAGAAATAAAACAATTTTGTCTATATACATATATGCAGCACAGGCCCTTGATTAGCAAAATGTTTGATCTAGCATGTAAATATTACTAAAGCTTCCAATTATACTGTTTACTGTCTGGTCCAAGTATGGAAATTAATCCCATTATGATCGTTATTTACATATATCCTCCTTGATCTTTAAGTAAGATGCGTTGTAGTCCAGACCGCTATTTGAATAAGGCAGAAAACATTTACACATTACATACACATACAAGTTATGGTAAAAAAGCCTCTTTAAATGGTGAAGGCAGGTTGGCAAATGGTCAAAAAAAAAAAGCAGCTATGAATGTTTTTCATACATAAACCACAGAAGCGTCGTAAATAGACCTTGGGGAAATATAAAACACAAAATCCTTGCTAACATATGAATCTGGGTGCAACAAACCATTTGGGAACATTCAGCCTGAAAAGATGTAGCTCATTGTCCTGATTAACTACAGCCTAAATCTGTTTGCAGACGTTGCCAACCACAAATGAACAGAGGAGTTCTTTGTAGTTCATGAGAGACCACTGGTATTCAATTTTCTAAAAATGATCATGAACACAAGGCACTCACACATGGCTGAGCCATCAGAGCCACAAAGCCAAAACTGTCCACGGGGCTCGTCATGTTGCACACTTGCAAAAGCTACAAAATCATCAACTGCACAAAACTGCATTAGGGAGCAGCCGAGTGGAAACACATCAGACTAGCAATACACGTCTAGAGAGAAGGAGGTGCTAGACAAGGTTACTGCCGACAGACACATGTAAGCAAAACACTGTGAGTGGCGGAAAGACCTGCAAGGACCATAAGACAATTACCTTGAGTGACGATGTTTATCGCCAACAACGTAGACAGAACCTTGCTAAAATTCTCCCCAGAGTATAAGCTCTCCGGTTCAAAGCCCTGGGATGAAAAAAAAAAGACAAAAATTAAGCAGGTTAGCAATTTCGACTTGGGAAACATCAGTGGATCCAAACACTCTGCTGACAGGCAGAATAAAAAACAACTGCACTGAAAAATTCAGATGTGTGACGAGTTACAATTTCATACTTTTCTGACACAACACCAGTAAATATCCCATCCCACGTAATGGGAAACAGTACAATCCAATGCATGATGTCTTGTTGACTGGATTTAGATTATTTATTACATAGAAATTAATTAACTGATTTCTTAATATTGATCATATTGATCATGTCTGCAATGCAAATAGCCATTTCATTTACTTTCAAAATGCACCAGCTACTCAGAAGACATATATGTAACTGTAAGTAACAGTAAAAAAGGGTTTTCATTGAGAAACAGTTTCCCTTACAATGCCATACATGCACAATTGTCTCAAAACTGGCGCAAATCAATGACTCAGGCCTCAGTCATCATATCTAAAATGATTTCTTGTGCTAGGTTTCTGGAGGGTACTTTAAGAGGCAATGAACTGTTTGGATGTCTGGTTCTTATCACCAGCACTGTGAACAATTCTGACCCATGAAGTTTCCCTAGAATGGAGCATTTCATACCAATCACTCTAATAGATCTAAATCACTGTAATTTGTACTTTACACTCTATGACTTGTTTGAGAAACTTAACTGCTCAGAAATATTCTGTGTGAATTTCCAGTTTAAAACTGTAGTATAGGTAATGCTTCAATAATCAACTGAAACGACAACAACCATGTTTAAGGCATGATTACATAACAAAAAAGGAGAGGGAATCTAGACAATAATGTAGACAATATCTCATCTGGTTGAACAAGGTATTTGTCAGTGTTCTGTAAAGCCAATCCAACTTCCCAGTTGTTGCAGGTACATGATCTACTAAACTTTTCAGTAACGATGGTGGGGGATGTGGTCGCTAGCAGTTATGTATAATGTGCTAAACCCTCACAACCCAGCTGACAGGGAGGGGAGATGGGAAGATGTCAGGGTAATATAATGGAGATCAATGGAGATTTTGTGGTTTATTGCCAAAAATGAATCACTGTATGGGGAAACTCTGCTGCATGGTTCATTACAAAGAGAGCAAAAATTCACTGGATTTAGTGCAGTGCATAAATAAATCACAGGTTTTGATAGTATGTTTTACATGAGGCAGTAGAACTCAAACCCATCTTGTTAAAACTAACATACTGACACATGGTATAATATTTTGGCTATACACTAAACCCCTGGTTCAGCAGTCACGGGTTCAGTCTTTTGCAGATAACAACTGTTTGCTGAAACTCCAGCACATGCTTCTGTGATGTCCGGGTCTCGCCCCCTCAGCCTCGTGCTAGGTTGTTTATGTTTGGGCATGGTGGTTATCAAGGCGATCAATTAGAAACCTGAATGGAATGAGCCTCGGCAGCTCAGCGTCCAGCACGAGCCTGAGGGGGCGTGGCAGACGAAGCCTGGACGTCTCAGCTTTTTCTCGAGTGTTCTCTTTTTGTTTTGTTTTTTTTCTTTTCTTTTCTTGAAGCTCTGTATTTTATTACTGTAAGTGAAATTAGCTGTATGTAACTGCTTATATCAAGGGAAACAGGCAATACCAGAGAAAACACGTGTGCATGAATTACTGTACGGTATATACAAGGGTAACATCTGTATTTTACACTCTAGCACTGTGGGAGACAGCAGTTCAGTGTGAACTGTACAGTATGAATACGGGTTTTCCTTTCCATTTTTCAGGGTAATGTATTAAGCAGAGTTTAAAATGAAATTAAAGTGTTTTGGGGACATTTTTAGGCTTTTTTTTTTAACCACATCACATATTCACAGTTTTCCACTATATGTGGGTGCTCTTGGTGTGTAACACCCATGATAAGCTGTATTTGTATTGTTCGCCTTTAACCAACTGCTAGGTGTTATTGAGAAATTTTAATATCAAATTCTCTGAATATATGACAGTTTCATGGTGTTGCCTGTGTCAGGTATATGTCTTAACAAATGAAAATATGTAAAAGTCATTTACATAATGTTTAACATAAAACAGACACAAACAATACTTACAGAAAGTTAATTATACTATGCATTTTAAACTGATTTTAAATTGTTCTTTCAAAAACAATGGGAAGTATCCAATGACATTTAATGCTTGTAACCTGACAGCTAATTATCAGGTCATGGACACAATGAGTAAATTGTGCTGCATCATGAATACAGTCTTCATTACCTATCTAATGGACTCCTTAGAAAGAAAAAAAAAAACAACATTAGGGCATGTCAGTATTCAGTAGTCACATTATACTGTTGTAGATTATATATTGCCCAGCACTAAGTGTATTTAGCAACCTGGCAACTCAGTGCACTGCCATTGAAGATAAGAGAGAGTCTGTAATGATTGTTCTTTTTTGTGTTCGTCATTCACTCCACAGGACCCACAGTGCACACCTCACTATCTTCTTTCCTCCAAAGGCTAGGGTTTCACATTTTAAATAAAACATCTGAAATGTAGAGTTCACATTGCCTAGCAAGAAGCATCTGTTGAGACTGAAGACAAAAAAGAGGGCATTGTGTTTCTTTTGCTATTTCAACAGTCTTGTATTTTGCTATTTGCATGATCTTCACAAGGCAAGTTTCATGTGTTTCACACATGCAGAACCGATTTATAGGGTGTGATGTATTTCACACTTCTTCTTTATCTATGCATCTAGACCTTCCTGTGACTTCTTATAACTTTACACACATTCTATCCAGCACAGTCTGTTTCTATTGGCCCTGGCCTTGTCGTTACCCCCTTCAAATCTCACGGATGAAGTGGTGTTAAAATATGATTTAAAATGAAAGCATCTTTAACTTAACTAAGCTTCAAAAGCCATGTTAAGCTTGGAAAAAACGACCGAAAACATAAATGTGATCTTCTACATGGAAAGATTATGTTTATCCTTCTCCCGTTAATCTTGCATTAATCTTTCTCCTGCTAGGAAGAGGATTGTTTTGGCCACTTTCCTCCCTTTCCTGGACTGTGGAGATGTTATCTACATAAACACTACTGTTTACAGTTTTTAGATTTGTAATTAAATGTAGCTTCAGTGTTTTGAACTAGAAGCAAACCTCTTATAGATCACTGCCCACTTCATCAGCCCTGCCTGTTAACCCCTATATTAAATGAACTCTCTCTAATCGCTCAACTCTTTCTCTGTGCAGTCACTGCTAATATAACATAAGCTTATTTACCACATTTTCAAGGTAAGGGATCAATTTAAGAGGATGGGCTTTGATCATTTGGCTGCAAAAGTCACAGAATGACTGTCAGGGTCAGGGTCAAAAATGGGTCATTTTTAATCCCCCCTCACACTTAAAATGGTCACAGATGGCCATTAAAAGTTTATACACAGGTACATGTGGTCTTTGCTTGCATTTCGGGAACTCTGTAAATCCCATCTATTGCAAAAATACTTTCGAAATTTCTTTCTTAATGTTATTTTTAACTTAAATATTGGTGAATATTGTGCATTTCTTATACACCTGCCAATTCAGGAGGGTCTTCTTCAAAGACGCATAGAGAACTTCAGAGCACTTCAGTAAAGATTATATAATAAAAATGACACAGACAAAATCCCTTTTGACTAGTGCAAAGCAAGCTTAATGTGGGGCTACAGCTATTTTGCTTCTCATTCGAACACTTCTCCAAAAGCAGAAGTGAAAGTTGTGCAAGCGGCTTCTCTGTCCAGTCACATGATCCACATCATCCATGCAGACTTTAGGGTCTGAGTGGAGGGGTGGCGGACAGCTTCACCACAGAAAGCATGGGCAGGGCCCAGCTGCCCACAGGCCATCATATGGTCCACATTAAAAGACATGGCCCATCTCCTTACAGCCGCATTACAGCATTGCCACTAATTATGGGGGGCGCATTGGAAGCAAAGGAAAAGGGGAAAAGGACAACCCTCCTACACACACACCAGAAATGGCAAACATTTAATCTTAAACACTGCACATTGGCTTTCCTAAATTGTGTGTGTGATTCAAGACCTACTTTAAAACATATACGTTACTTATAAAGCTATTTATAATTTTTGCAGACCACAGATTGTTATGTATATCCTTGGGGGGAAATTGGAATTTGGCAAGCTTTAGAAGGGGTGATTTCCTTTCACATAGTCTTTGTAGAAGTGTAAAAGAAGCTGAACATATTGTTACAAATGTTATAGACCAGAGACATAATTTCCTTGAAAACCTGACATGCCAGTGCTGGTCTTAGCCTTGATTTGCAGCTGATACTGTTGTCTGGACAAGTTGCTTCACTAAAAGGGAAACTCCCATTTTTAGGAGGGGACAGCATGCCATAAATACAAGTGATCCATGTGCTTCTAAGCAAATCAAACCACGAACTGGTATTCAGGCAGAATTGACTGAGGCTGAGCTACATTTTCCCTTGTTTATTAACTGATTTAATCCACTGTAAACTGTTGCTCAATGAAACCTGTAGTAGGCATAAAAGTAGATCAAAATCCTAAAACCTAAAACACTGTCAATGTAAGTATTGTATACTATGCTAAATTATACATATTATTATAATAGAGACTGAATTTCTGTAACTCACCTTGATAAATAAAATTAACAAAGGCTCTGACAAAGGCTTGACACTTCTGTAACTTTTTTCTAGTTTTTTTGCTGCTTTTGTAAACCAGGCTACACTTCATGGAAACTGAAGCACAGGCACGATATATGTTAAATAACAAGCTAATGTATTTAACTGCTACTTTAAGTTAATGCATGTATATATTTTCTGATGGAGAACTCGGGGCTCCTGAGTGCCTTTGTAGGAGAAATGCCCTATTCGGTGTGTTTTTGGACCGAGGGTCCCGGTTCTAACCTCCAGCCAAGCGTGCAGACAACTCACCTCAACCTTCAAAGACAGGCATCCTTTCAGAAACTCGCGAATGTTGGCTATGCAGTCCGCTTCGCCTTTGGGCTCCGGGCAGTACTGTGAAAAGCCAGAGATGGAAAAAAAGGTAAACAAGAAACCCAGAGGAGCTGTAACCACCACTACTACTACTACTACTACTACTACTACTACTGATCAGCCCGGAGTCTCTGGAGACCCTCTTGGAATGGACTGTCTGTTTATCCCCGTCCCTGCTCACACGCTGCTCTCCATTAGCTCGCAAAAAAGAAACAAACGCTTCTCTCCAGCTCTGTTTGGTGAAGTTAAAAGGGGACTCTGGTTTCTCGTCTCTAACAGCACATCTCTCATTGCCCTGTCGAACCAGGAAAAGAGATTTGGTGGAGGAAGTGACGATGTCCTCAGGCTCGGTCTAGACCTCACAAGTATGGACATATGAGACCAGGACCAGGCAGGCAGCGTGTCAGAAAAGGTCCTGATAAAACGTGCTAAAGCAGGCACCCAGTTCTCATTTTTGCTCTTGACCCTATAAACCCACCGGTTCGGCGAATGGGCTGTGTGTTAGTTATATGGGATGTTTAGTTTACTCATCAGTAATGATCTGCACAGACGTGCTCGCAGCACTACAGGACTACAGACTGACAACTTAATCACAAATAAAAACAGACCTAAACAACGCGTTTTAACAGATCTCACATAAAGCGTGTTTCTACGCTGTATAAACATACTTTGTTGAGACCATGTTCAAAACAACATGCTTTACTCTGGTGAAGGTCGGTTGAAACGTTCAGCCATGAAAAAACGCCAGTTGATAGAATGCGGAACACTTTCTCCCCTCCTCGGGCAGGAAGTCCGAGTTTACATTGTGATTAAGTGTAATTACAAATTAAATTCCAAGAGATAATGTTAACAATCCTATACGAACTGTAGTTTGCACTTATTTTTAAGTTATTTCTTTTTCGGTTATCAGACATGCCTCCAGAAGCGATGGTTAATGGTTGTGGTGGGCTCAGCCTGGATGTTCCGCTTAGTTTCCCAAATGCTGAGACCCCGAGAGTCCGCCTGCGTTCAGATGCAGCCGGTCTGTCCTCCCGTCTCTACCGGATCGGATTTCTTTCTCGGGTTGCTTTACCTTCTGAATGGATCCGGGCACCAGTCGCTCCATGAGCTTACACAAGACGACCCCATCTCTCAGAGAGGCTTTCAGGAAGCCCTCCGGATCAGCGATATTCTTCTTAGGAGAATTAAGAACTCCTAAGGAGATGAGCCACGTAACGGTCTGCTCCTCCGGGTTCATGGCTCGGGCCTGGCCGAGTCGCACAGAGCCGCTGGTGCAGCGTGTAGGACGGTGCAGATGCTACCCACATCCGTAGCACTTCTGCTTTGCGGAACAGCCCAGAACAAACCAGCAGAGCCTCGTCAGTCACTCTGCAGGGAAGTTCTCCTGGATGAGGATGTCGTGTATGCTACCATCAGACGAAACCCATGAATACATATGAATGATGTACATTTTTAAGTGTGCAGGAGACGTATCACTTCCCTCCTTGTGTGTAATGTAAGAACATATAGGCTAGAGCCTCCTTTAAATTACAGACCACTAATGAGCACCAATATTTCACAAACGTATTCACTGGAGGGGGGAAAAATCCAGACTAAAATCTTTTGAAATGTTTATTTAAAAAAAAAAAAACCAAACAAAAAACCACACTGCAAACAAGCACAAGATTCATTTGGGCTCCGCTTCCTTTAATGGACTTCCACCAGGTCCGTCTCGAGGTCCATCTAGCAAACGAGAAAAGGAAACAATGAGGGATGACGAACACTGAAGATTTTTGGATGTGTGGTGTTGGTCTTACCTGCGGGATGCAGAATGCACTGCACATAGCCAATAAACAAGTGGCAATCAGCACTGAAGCAGCTAGGGTCCAGTCATTCTCATGCTCGTGTTCATCCTGCAACAAGAATCAAATGCAATTAATACCCAGTCATAGCCATGAAGGGGTAATAATGAGTAAGTTTATCAAAAGAATCAAGGAGCAATTTGATTGGGCTTCCAGTTACTTTCCAGGCTGAATGACAGAAACGCTGCGTCTTTCCAAGAGGTCTCCTTTGTTAGAATGGGCATGCTTGTGAGCGGCTCTAAAAAAAAAAACCTAACCAACTTTCTACAAGTTCAATATGGGTCCACTGACAAAGGCTTGGACATCTGAAATTAGGGGGCTTATACTACATTGAGGAAATAGTCCTTTGGTGGAAGGCTTCATCTTTATCCTTAAAAGCCATTTGTCACTTGTTCAATGTTGTGTTGAAGAGGTGGCAAAAAAAAAAATCCAGATTATCTTTCCCCTGGAGAATGTGCAATTTTTGGTTGCCATTCTTCCTCAACCTATGGGCATTTTAACCAATAATCCATTGGGTTGTAAGAGATTAGACTCCTTTGGTTGCAGAGTTGATTCTTTGTCTTTTGTCAAGTATGACATAACTGTACGGTGTTAGATTGCAGCATAGCATTCAGGCCAGAATGACGATTAACTAACCTGTAGTTGAGACTGAAACTCCTACCACTGAGTTAACTTCACTTAGACCAGAGACAAAAGGGTTTGCTTTGCTTACCAGCCGTTGACACGTTTAATCTTGTGTTGAATTGTTTCTTGCATTTTGCTTGTCTTTGGATTGGTCGATGCAAGCCGTCAAAGTTTAGACTTTACGATGAGGGATCCATTTGCACTGAGAAAAACTATACTGATTAAGAGTTTGGCAAAGTGACATCTCTTGTTTCTCAACAGACTGAACAATGTCAACAAGAATATTCTCCACAACCTAAACTGGATCTTTTTTGTTTCCCCCCCTCACCATTATGTTGATCGAGGGTCTATGTTGACAAGTTTCATTGGTTCCATGGTCCTTCTTTGAACAGTATTTTTCCGCAAGCTCTGATTAAAAATTTTATTGGTAAATGAAAACCATACTCTTGGGCATTGCAGGTTAAACATCACTAAGGTACAAAAACTAACAATCACTTATATTGGCAACAGTACCATTAAATGGGAGATGGGCAGGGAAAAAACAAAATTAACACTTACAGGGAAAAAATAAAACCTTCACAAGTTTCGGTACAGCTTGAAACTGAAGCTTGAAGTCCATACAGAGGTTAAAAATGACTCTCCATTTTCTCAGCTTATGTACGAATGCCCCTTCTTGAGAGCCGACGCTTTATCCGCATTGAGTCCATGTCAGTAACGACTGCGGCCCATTCCTCTATCTGGCCGACTGCCTCTGCGGCCGCCACCACGAGGCGCGCCACGGCTTGAGTTGCTGTATTCACGAGGAGGGTAGCCTCTCTCTAGAGGTGGGGCTGGGCCCCGCTCTTGCCTGCCCAGTCGCTCACCACGGCTAGCGGAGTATGGGTCACTCCGACTGCTGGGATAACTGTCGCGACTGCCATATCCATCCCGGGAACTGCTGCCATAGTCGTCATAGCGACTGCTTCCGCCACTCCCACTGTAGGATGGAGGGGGACCCCTTGAGGGTGGGGCACTGCGCGAATTACCTGCAGGGTCAATGGTCATGTAATTGGCAAAATTTACATACATATTTTGTGCAAGTTACTGCCTTGACAAGTGCCCACTTTCCTACATATATTCCTCACTGCGTTTTAAAATATTTACAGTTTAGGGCTGTTAGCGACCCAAATGTGCACAGAATTAGTAAAAAATGAATTTGGATCTCTGAGGAACAAAGTGCAGCTTTATTCAAACATAACTCGATAACGACGGTAATGGAGCAACGAGAGCAACTGAGTTTTCCTTAAGAACCGAGTTCCAGAGGATAGATTGTAGATTGGGCACTTGGTTTCTCTTGTTTGATTTGGATAAGGTTATTGGAAAGACTCAGAGGGGAAAAAGGCTTGCCACGGATTCCTTGTTGAGTGCGATTTTGACATTGTGGAACATCCGAGTTGAAAGGACGTTTTGAAGTTTCCATTGACATGAGGTGGCCTTGTCCCGGGAGCGTAGAGCGCAATTTTGGGCGAAACCCTAACCCTTTATCCAAAAACTAAAGAAGTACTCTTACCGTAACCATCATAGGGATCTCTATAGGAGCCTGCACTTGGCCGCTCCATATAGCCCCTGGGTTCTCGACCGCCACCATAACCATCACGATCACTATAAGCAATGGGGCAGAAATAAATTAATTGAAGGCTAAAATACCACTTCAAAACATATGTTATCAACTGTTCTTAACATACTTGTAGCTTCTAGATGCTGAACCGTAGTCATCTCTGGAGTTGGACTGGGATGGATAATCACGGTATGAATAATCACGTGGTGGAGGGGCATAGTCCCTGCTGTCTCGTGAGCTCATGTAATCTCGGCTGGAATAGCTGTAGAGCACAGACATTTAGGTACTCCGGGACATACAAGGTGTTATTCAACTGTAACTCACTTTACTAAGTTACTTACCTGTCTTTAGCACTGTAATGCTCATCGCGTGGTGATGGGTAATCATCTCTCCTTGACATAAGTGATTCTCTGCGAGGAGGAGGACCATAAGGATCCCGGTCCCTGGACATTGGTGCTGCAAATTGTGAATATCAAATTAATCGAGCACAACACGAAAGCACAGAAATGCTAGGAGAAAAAAAAATAGAAATGCCCCTTACGTCTGCCCATTGGACTAGAGGGTGCAGATCTTTTTGGTGGTGGCCCCCCGTTGCGCATTGGTGGTCCCCTCTTCATAGGTGGTGGGCCTCTTGATGACATCCCTTTAAAGAAAGGTTCTACAATCTCTACGTTATCACAGCAGTCTCCTGATATACATTAAAATGTAGGCTCAGAACTTCTTAGAGAACAACTGAACAATCAGCTCAAGCAGATCAGTTGAATGAATGTCATCATAGCCTACAAATTGTGAGGGAAAAAAAAAAAATATCCAGAATCATACCTCTGCTTGGTGGTCCACGCATCCCACTAGGAGCACCTCTGGATCCACGTGGACCTCGGGGAGGACCACGACTACGTGGATGCATTGATGGTGGCCCACGGCGGCCTGATTCAAACTGAGGTTTTGTGGCCTGCTCTACTTTGATGGGTTTACCATCCAGGGCCTGGAAAAATTAAGGAAAAGGTCAGCTTAAGTTTTTCTGCTCATACAGGTAGAAAACTAGACATACAAAAAAACCCCAAACAAACACAAAAAACCACCACATCCAAGTGTATATAAGTAAGCTCAGAACTTCTTAGAGGACAGCTGTGGACAATGTCACTTTAAATAGATCCACACCACAAAGTGTCATCACAGCTTACTACTAGAGTTTGAATTATGTTTACCTTTCCGTTCATTTCCCTTGCAGCATCTTTTGCATCGCCAGGATTCTCGTAAGTCACAAAAGCAAAACCCCTGGACTTGTTTGTTTCACGATCTTTCATAAGCAGAACTATAAGAAAAATACACAAATGTTAGGGTACATTTTTAAACTCCATCATCATTAGCACCTGCATAGGTGCAAGCTCAGAACTTCTCAGAGGTATTGATCGATTGTTTTCATTTTTAGCATGATCAAGTCCAGAATTTTCTTCATAGCTTGCAAGACAAATATTGGACTAGAAAAAAAAAACCAATTAGATCTAGAAGGCAAAAGATGAAACATTAAATTAACAGGGTCACACTTAATGGGATTTATCCCAAATAGGGGAAAAAAAAAAGTCTTGTCCAGTCACAATATTTGTTGGTCATAATGTGTAGTGTGACATGTGGTTCAAAATGAAACTCGTCAGCAGCTTATTTTTTTCAACATCAAGTCTAATTATAGCTAGTCTCAGCCTCAGCCGTCACGCCCACAGTACGTTGGCTAAACGTCTGATGCATATGGTACACTTAACTGGAAACACTTCAGGAATCACAAAGTCGTCATCTGATTGGTTGAATTTTATCGGATTTCCGGGAGACGCGAGTGTCGCGTTTATTTTCAATCCGCCAGGAAACAAAGCGCAGACGTGTGATTACTGATTTACTCGGTGTTTTGATCAGATGTGGTAATGCAGACGCCATTGTTATACGTGCACAAACAGATCAGTGACT
>JBBPDC010000032.1:1735276-1750405 GCA_037974485.1 Hemigrammopetersius urotaenia | reverse complement strand
ATATACATACACACACACACACACACACACACACACACACACACACACACACACACACACACACACACACACACACATCAGTTATGTACACTATAATATCCCATGTCCTGATGGGATGACAGTCAGGTGTTGTGGAGTTTTGGGTCAGAGCGGAAGGAGGAGGAGCCGTCCAGGAGGTTCGGGAGGAGGAGACATTGAGGAGGCGGTTTTCAGGATGTTCTGCTGAAACACTGCATGACTCTGGATAAGACTCTTCAGTGCAGCTCCTCGCTTTAGTTTAGGAAGAGGCTGTCAGGCGAACCTGAAGCCGAATAAATTCTCAGCTAGTCAGCATGAAGAAACTGGATTTATACTTCAGATGTTTTTTTAGTTTTACTGTAATCATCCCGGTGTCCGGCTTCTACCTTCCGGGTTTAGCTCCTGTTAGTTTTTGCGCAGAGGACAAGAAGAGCAGTGACTGTCAGGTGAGTTTTATTTCCCTTTTCGTCTTTTATTTATCTTATGTCTCCTGGTCAGTTTATCGGACTGAAGCTTCGGCTGGTTGGGTGGCTGTTTTCTTCCAGACATCCTGATGCTTTTTGCTAGCAGCATAGTTAGCTGTATTAGCTTGCTAGCCTGCTGGAGTTGCTATTCAGTTTTAAAGCAGGCAAACATTAAAGCAGTTAAGAAAAGACAGGGTGTCCACATATTGGCATTCCTAGAAGATGTGCAGGATTGATGTCTGTCATGAAAAACTTACAAGAACGAAACCATCGTGGTTTACGGAGCTAGGGAGCTATCCAGACTCACAGTTTGGCAGAGAGAAATTACCCACTGCTTAATCAAGTCTTTATAGAAATGACCAACCTGACATTGGTGCTCTGTTTCTGCCTCCTCAACAGGATGAGATTCAGCTGTTTGTCAATAGACTGGACTCTGTGGAATCCGTCCTGCCCTATGAATATGACGTGTAAGTCTGCCAGAGCTTTTGCTTCACACCAACTTTCATGTTTCATGATTCTAATGAGTAAACATTTCCATTACTTTAGGTTTGATTTTTGCAAAGATGCAGAAGAGAAAAGGCCATCAGAGAACCTTGGCCAGGTCTTATTTGGGGAGAGAATTGAGACTTCACCTTACAAGGTAGAAGGTGGTTTCACCCATACAAGCCCTTTTCAGGCTTGACAACTGATTACACTGTCAAAAAGAAGTTTTTGTTTGCGTTTTTCTGTATTTAATGCTGTCCATGTTTTTTGGTTTGCCTTTTTGGGGGCAGCTGGTGACCTAGTGGTTTGGGAGTTGCCCCTGCAATCAGAAGGTTGTGGGTTCAAATCCCTGGACTGCTAAAGGCACCACCGAGGTACCTAACCATGCATGCTAACCGTCCCCACACACTGCTCCCCAGACACTGTCTTGGTGGCAGCCACTGCTTCACTTGGTAAAAGGGTTAAATGCAGAGAAAGAAACTGTTCACTGTGTGCTGTGTTGTGTTCAAGCATGACTATAGGGGGTCAAATTTCTTAATTTAAATTTTACAATATTCACTTAGGGGTTAGTTAATTAGGGGTTAACTGGGTTTTCAGACTCTTTCATTTTTTGATATTTAATACCCTTCTAGTTGCCAACATCAGTTTGATTTGAAAAGTGCTGTTTACAGAGTTGTGTGTTTGTGTCCTTACTCTTATGAGCTGAAACTTACAAAACGGATAAAGCACTCTTCCGTTGGTAGTTACTCATGTTGTCTTCTCATCCTACACACAATCAAAACAAGCACAATAACGGTTTAAATATAAACATCCTTTAAACTAATTTACCACAAAGAAGCATCAGTTGTTTAATTTCCTTGTGTTCAGCTGTATGGTTTATACCATTTTGCATCATTTAGCTGTAAAAGATCTTTTATAGCATTTATAACATTCTAATGTCATTTTTTTAAATCAGTTCAAATTTAGGCACGATGAACCCTGCCATAAAGTGTGCACCAAATCATATGACATGACTGAGGAGGAAGATAAAGTCAGTTTGGACTTTCTTAAGAGAGGCATGCAGCTAAATTACCAACATCACTGGTGAGTTCCTTATAAAAGTTGTTTTTTCCCCTTACAAAAATGATGTCTGGGCAGTCTGGTAAAGATTGCCAGTATCTATCTCTTGCTTAAATTTGTATTGTATGACAGAAATCTTTATTGAGTGTTATGTAATGCAGTTGCTCATCATTTGCAGGATTGTTGACAATATGCCTGTAACATGGTGCTACGATGTGGAGGATAACCAGAAATACTGCAACCCTGGCTTTCCCATTGGTTGCTTAATAACCACTGATGGAAGACCTAAAGATGCCTGTGTCATAAATGTGAGTAGGCCTTCGTATTACACTTTAACTGGGGCTTGTGATACCTAAAGAAATTACCAAGAAGGGAAGGTTATGCTGTGTTAGTGTAAGAGGAGACTGAAGGTGTAAATTGTACTTTCCTTGTTAATGATGCTGTCTCATTTTTTTATTAAAGTCTGAGTTCAACAAAAAAAACACATTCTACGTCTTTAACCACGTGGACATCACCATCACCTACCACAGTGGAGAACACGAGAACTGGAAAGGTGATCGGCTGGTTAGCGCTAGACTGGAGCCCAAGAGGTTAGTACAAGTCCTTTTAAATAGAGTTTCTCACACATGCTAGATGATGCTATTTTTTAAAAAAAAACCAGCCTGCTGGGAACTTTTTTTTTTCTCGAATGAAGAATAACATTATGCTTATATATGAAATGTTAAGAGAAATTTCACCCACTGGAAACAGTATTCTGTTCTGGAAGTTTGTGTTTAAAGATTTGTTATGTTTTTTATAGTATTAAACACAGTGAGGGAAACGACCAGACATGTGAAGGCCCACCCATGGAGATTCCGGTGCAATTTACTAGTAATCTGAACTTGACCTACTCTTATTCAGTCAAGTTTGAGGCAAGTTTACTGATACAGTCTTCAAAAACATTAGTATACAGGTTTACCAATATAAGGCTGATGTTTGTGTTGTGAGGATCTGGGAAATGATAATGGTTTTTTATTTTCTCAGTCCACAGATATTATCAAGTGGGCATCAAGATGGGATTACATTTTGGTTTCTATGCCTCATACAAATATCCAGTGGTTTAGGTGAGGAAAGTCTGTATGTCTCTCTCTGTCTGTCTGTCTCTCTGTCTGTCTGTCTCTCTCTCTCTCTCTCACTTTCCCTCTCTCTTTCTTTCTCACTTTCCCTCTCTCTTTCTTTCTCTCTAGCTCTTTTCTAGTGTCCATATTAACTGCTTTTCCTGTTGTGTTCTGTAAAGCATCATGAACTCTCTGGTCATCGTGCTGTTCCTCTCTGGCATGGTGGCTATGATCATGCTGAGAACATTACACAAGGACATCACAAGGTACAATCAAGTGGATCAGGTACAGTCTGCTTTATTCACTTAACTAATTTAATCAAATTTAGCTTATGCAGGGGCAGTTAGCCTTTTGTAGAGCCACTGCGAGGTAGATCATGAATTATGGATGATAATGACCATAAAAATTCATTTGTGGGTGGGGATTACTTTAATTGAATTTTATGACCCAAGGTAAAAAAGCTTACTGGAAAATCTCATTTTATTTTAGTAGTTTATTTTACTACTAAATCTGGCCACAGATAAAAGTACCGGGGTTGCTGTTGGTGCTTAAATTGTTTCCTTTTGAATAGTTGAATATAGCATCAGTGTAGCGTTGCATGTCATCAGCTGAAATAATTTAAATGAATCGGCCGATTCTTCATTGTGTCTTGGGATAGAAAAGTGACTTATTCCGGGTTTGCCCCTGATTATTGCATAGTAGGAGTGTGATGAGATCTCGTGAGATCAGATTTGTCTCGATATCCTTGCGTTACTAAAAGCTGCGCCTGTGAAGAAAACGAAAAGAAATTCAGTTCATGAAAGGGCAAACAACCCTCTCTCTCTGTATCTCTCTCTCGCACGCACTCTCTCTCATTCGTGACTTTTCTGGAGCACGCGTCTCTCTCTCTTGCTCTAGAGCGCATGGATCCCCTCTCTCTCTCTCACACATTCGTGACTTTTCCAGAGCACGCGTCTCTCTCTCTTTCTCTGTGTCTCTCTGTATCTCTCTCTCATAGTCGTGACTTTTCCGGAGCACGCGTCTCTCTGTGTCTCTCTGTATCTCTCTCTCTCTGTATCTCTCTCTCTCTCTCGGGACTTTTCCGTATTTAAACGTCGGGTTTATCTTTACATTTTCTTTAAGGGTGATGTATTAAACTGTTTCAAATGAAATGAAAGTGTTCTGGGAGCACATCTGGGGGCATATTTAGAGTTTACACTATTAAAATTGGCATTTAAGGCATTTTTTGACCAAAACACAACAACGCGGTTTATAGGTCATTCTTTTAAAAAAAACAAAAAGTCTCGTCTCGTTCTCGTGAACCCAGTCTCGTGTCTCGTCTCATCACACCCCTATTGCATAGTGTACCTGAATCACTTCAGTAAGTTTAATTCAAGCATATTTATTGGCTGTGGCTTTTTTGTAATTGTTCTTTTTTGTATTCACTTTTGTGAGAAAGTGTTTGGCTGTTAACTTTAACTTTGATTATGGAATGCTAAATGGCTTGATAACCATATAGTCAGGGATTGACATAAGCGGCATGCAAGCAAGAATTGCGTATGTGGTATGACAAATGCTCTCCAGTTTTCAGTCTTCACTGCGAAAATGCGTACCTAATTTGAGTAACTTCATACTGGATCTCTAAGTACCACCACTCAGAAAAGGAAAACCTGCGGGTCCGTGGAGACTTGCTTCTACACCAATCAAAATTCAGTCAAAGCAGGTCTGATCTGAGCACTTCTGTTATTGCGTGCCCTGTCCCGTCCCCTCTGTAATTAGGGATGCACCCAATACTACTTTTTTGGCCGAAACCAAAAATGGAAATGTGTTTTTAACACGACCGAAACAGTGATGACGCAATCAACAACCGCAACCTGCATGCGCCGGATTGGATTAGAGTGTGGGTGTAGAGTGTGCCGTGTGGGTGCATTTTGATATATCATATAAAATTAAACATCCCCGATCAAGCACAGAAGAGGCAAGACCCTTCGAGCACACCCACTCCGTCTGTGGTGGACGTGTTTGAAAAGGCAAGAAAGTTTTCCAGTGATTACTGTTAATATATGGGCTGTGCCGGTCTTTGTTTTAATAGACTATTTTGTCATAGGCCTACAGGAGATGTTGTTCTATCTTTTAATAGTTGTTAAAGCACATGTTCTGAATGCACTTCTTTCAGAATATTAAAATGTACTTGAATTCACTTGTTTTATGAATAAAGATATTCAGTGGTATAGTATTTCATTATATTGTGCATTGTCTGAATACTAAATAAATATTTATTCTTTGAACCATGAATATTAATTCATGCAGTTGCAAGTACACACAGTCCCAGCCACGGCTGTATTATAAAAACAATTGCTATAATAATGTCTTTCGGGGTTTTGGCTTTTGACAAAGTGGTGCATCCCTAGTTCTATTGGTTCCAGCGCCCATGGTAAGGTGACACATTTTGAATTTGGTTGTATACCAGTTCATTAATGTAGGAACTCATTAAAGTATGGAGAAAAAAAAAGATGTAAACGATCAAAAAAAGATGAATATAGTGCTTAATAGATAATTAAGTATAATTTACACTTAATTTATGCTAAGTGATCAGGGTCTCTGCCCTGAAAGAAAAAGAGGCATATTATATTTTCTTTGCTTTGTCAGTATTCTCTTTGTCGTAAACCATGAGAGTGATATTTCATCTGTGCAATTCACAGGTAGACTTGGTTAAGATCCATCTACAGACAAGCATTGCATATGTAAGCCTATTTCCAGGCTATTCTGTTTGCTGATCTCAGTGGTGATTATTGGTGATTGTAAATACCTTATTTCTGGGAGTTTTCTCTTCATGGTAAAACATGGTGTATTGATCGTTCTTAGCTCACAGCAATCATGGTGAAAATGGAAAAGGCTGATCTGCTGCAAATGTATATTATTTGAAGTTCACCTCTGTATACCACAAATGATTTTTCTCTACACCATATTTTATCAGATCTCAGGTGTTTCATCTAACATTTGCTTTACAAGTGGGAACTCTGGTCAGACTTGGTAGTCCCTAAAGTGCCTGAACAATATTTTTTTTTAATATAAATTGTGAATTAAAGCAACAGGTCAAGAAAACAGACTCAGGCTCATTTGTGGCAACCACCTATATGCAGTCTTTGCTGATAAAGAATGGTCAAAAGGGGTTAAGTTCATATTGAAAAGAAGTGAATGTCTGGTGGATGTGATTGAATGTACATTATGGTGTCACCTACAGGAGGATGCCCAGGAGGAGTCTGGCTGGAAGCAGGTACATGGTGATGTATTCAGGTCACCCCGGAAGGGCATGCTGCTCTCTGTATTTCTTGGCCAGGGCACACAGATCTTCATCATGACCTTTATTACACTGTGTAAGAACTCACAGTTACACATATTGTAGAGTCTACATTAAAGATGAATGTCTTGTTTCTGTAATATGTGCTTTCTGAGCTCATTCCTCTGGTTCACATTCAGTAAATATTCTATAACTCTTCTTTTTAGTCCTGGCTTGCCTGGGATTTCTCTCTCCAGCGAACAGAGGAGCCCTTATGACATGTGCAGTGGTGCTGTGGGTCCTGCTTGGCACGCCTGCTGGCTATGTGTCAGCCAGACTTTATAAGAGTAAGGATATTTAAAGGAAGGATGCTAATGTTGCTAATAAAGAATGAAAGTCACAGACAAGGGAGCTCTGTATTAACTCATCTTGACCAGTTTTATTCAGTGTTTTATTACACATTTTTGTTTTTATTTATACGGGGATTGTAATGTGGAATTCCATTAATTTTGTATGAAAATATTGCAATTTCCCTTTAAGAATGAATTTGCATTTTCACTTAATTTTATGCTAATACCACTGTTATGACAGGAACAGTTGGGAAGCAGATCATTAATAATAGTGACAATGTAAATGTATAACTAGGTTAATATTATGGTCACACTGCATAGTTTGCTTATAATTCTCTACTACATCCACAGGTTTTGGTGGTGAAAAATGGAAAACCAATGTTTTTTTGACTGCACTTTTGTGTCCTGGGTATGTTAACCGTTTCATATAAGTGACAATCAATGAAGTCTGTGTTTTGTTGTAATAATTACATTACTTTGTCATGAAACCATTTTTTTTATTTTGACAGCATTGTGTTTGTGGACTTCTTTTTAATGAACCTGATCCTCTGGGTGAAGGGATCATCTGCTGCTATCCCGTTTGGTACGCTGGTAGCAATCCTGGGCCTGTGGTTTGGTGTCTCTGTGCCACTTACCTTTTTGGGCGCATATTTTGGTTTCAAGAAATCGGTGAGTTGGTGCCTTGGATTTAGTACCACTTATTCCACTTATGACATAGGTTGTTCTCTTTTCCTGAGCGTAAAGAATACATTTTAGTCATGTACAAAGCCCTTCATCAGCCATTTTTGGGAATATAAAGGTGGTCTCAGCTCAGTGGTAAAAAATTACATTTTATGTCACACCTCCTGAATCATTACATGTAGAGTGCATATGTTCGCTATTTCTGGGTTCTGAGAGTAGCCTTATTCAGTAGTCATTAAAGAAAACTGTTTCTATAATAGCTTTAAAGTCCTCTTCCATGTTTGTGCATGTGTTTTGTCTCAATCCTAATTTCTAATGCTTGCTGCAGGTGATTGAGCACCCAGTGCGAACAAATCAGATTCCACGGCAGATTCCTGAGCAGTCTTTCTTCACCAAACCAGTGCCAGGCATCATCATGGGTGGCATCTTGCCTTTTGGCTGTATCTTCATTCAGCTCTTCTTCATTCTTAACAGCATCTGGTACGTGCTGCACTTTCACATCATTTATATGACAGTTTCTCAGTTATACTTACAAAACTGGACCCTGCCGTTTAAAGACATTTCTAAGGTCTCCATGTCTATTTGTAGGTCTCATCAGATGTATTATATGTTTGGTTTCCTGTTCTTGGTGTTCATCATCCTGCTCATCACCTGCTCTGAAGCTACTGTTCTACTCTGCTACTTTCATTTGTGTGCCGAAGTAAGAATAATACACAATAATATTAAGAACTTGTGTTTCCTTAATACAGTATAATACAGCTCATCCTCAGTACAGCTATAGCCTGTAGATTGTTGCATATGCACACTTGGAAAGGTTCTTCCTTTATGCTGTTTAAAAAAATGTTGCCTAACTTACACCAGTCCTCAAGGATCCCTGAATGGTCCACATATTTACTTTGGTTGGGCTAAATTGGGTTGGGCCAAAACTGTGAACCCTCTGGCTGTCACTGAGGACCGGTTTGAGAGCCTCTGTTCTAAAGAACCACCCACTGAAATATATTTTAGGGAAATACATTTGCATTTCCTTATCACTTGTTTCCCGGTTTCTATTTTACAGGATTATCACTGGTGGTGGCGATCATTTCTTACCAGTGGATTCACTGCAGTTTATCTGTTTGTCTACGCTGTGCATTACTTTTTTTCCAAACTCCAAATCCAAGGAGCTGCTAGCACAATTCTATACTTTGGCTACACAACAATTATGGTACTTATATTCTTCCTCTTCACAGGTGAGTGGAAACCAGTCCATTGTGGATTTATTCTGAGAACCAAACTAATACACAGAAACTGCAGATATCCTCTGCATTTATTTTGCTTTTGTGACGTCTGGGCCTTGTCCAACACGCCCCCTCGTCCTTGTGCTGGGTTTGCTAAGCACTGTGCCCAAACATAAACAACCCAGCACGAGAACGAAGGGGCATGGCGGACGAGGGCCAGCCGTCACAGCTTTTGTTGTGGCAATATATAATTTTTCATGCATTTTAGTGCTAAATTATTAAGATAAATATCGTTTACTAATTACCATATCACAACAACAGGGTTTTGCATTATACGTGGGTGCTCTTGGAGGTACATTTGAAAAATGCGTGATTACCCAGCACTGAAGACTGAGCTGAAAATTGCATTTTGCAGCTTGTCCCTGCTGCCCTGACTGTGATCACATTTTCACCCAGTGCTGGTTTGTAGAACATGTGTTAAAGAGAAACTGCTATGTGTCTGGAAATGAGCAGTTCCATCAACTGAATGAATTTGTGGATTATTGGCTTAAAATAACCAAGGTTAACCATCTGACCAAACAATTTTGGAACCGTTTGTAATCTGATGTACTATTATAAAAAATGACCTCCTCCTAAGTATACATTTTATTTTCATGGGAGAGCAGGGAGGTTAGAAATGGAATAGTGTTGATTAAAGGTTATAAGCAGCCACTCTGCTCATGTTCAGGTGTAGAGCAGGCTCATAAAAAATGTAGGCTTAAGCTTAATGAAAGATGAAACCAACCTGCCTCCTTAAAGTAGCTGCACTGCTGCTTACTGCCTCTTATATGTAGGCCTTCTCAATGGTTTCTGAGAGTGTTTACAAGAGCACTTGCTATTGATCCTATGAAACATACATAATCTAGTGCTTGTTTTTTCTTCACACAATTATTCCTGTCTCTCTCTCTCCCTCTCTTCTTAGGCACCATTGGCTTCTTCGCTTGTTTCTGGTTTGTTCATAAAATATACAGCGTGGTGAAGGTGGACTAGGGCAGTAAACGTACTACTCTTTGTCCACAGTGGAGAAAAAGGATGCATTTTCTCTGTTATTCACTTGATAGGCAGATGCTTTGGCAAGCTGTGTTTGGAAGATGGACATATCTGAGGAAATCTCTTTCTTTTGCTTGGAATTTGGCATATTTCTGTCATATTTCTATGCTTTTTTTGTCTGTAATACAGCTGGTTTACTTTGCACAGTAATATGTGTGGATCTCCAAAGTCTGGGTTTGGCTTTAAAGTGTAGGGTTGGACCTTTTGTGTTTTGTTGTCAAAGAATCTTCATGGAATTGTGGTTCTCACTGAATGAGAGTCAGTGGAGCCAATGCTGACTCTGAAGCCACACCTGTAAAGTCCTTATGAATGTCACAGGCATATTGGCCAATCAGGAAAGAATGACCGAGCATATTTAACGCTTGCACATGACAAAGTTAACTTGTCAACGATTGCAGACTCCATTAACCGCAAAAGAGACAGAGAAAGCAGAAGAAACCTATAGAGCACCTGGAGGACTTTCACATATACCATGTTTGAGTAAACATTCTTTTATATAAAAATCCAAGTGTGTTCATTTGAAGGACCTGTTCTACTGTAATGATTTAAATGTCTGAACCTGAAGCCCAATGAAAATGTGTTTTCTTTTGTAAGTTTCTCTTTTTTCTGTTTCATTTTGTATCATATTTGTAGCACTAAATGTAAAAGGGTTTGGATATCAGTGACCATATTTGATTATTTGATTTAAAAATAAAGCAGGTCATAGAACCTGTTTTATTTTTTGGATGTGTCATGGTGGGTTTTGTGTTCTGTAAAAGGTACTGAGTTTTATGCTGTATCACTTGATTCACTGAATTATTTTCGTTAAACCCAAATATACTTGGTCGATGAAATATACCTGTAATATCCAGTTCAGGGCAGAGTTAATACATAAATGCTGGCACACATAGTTTTAAGAAGTTTAATTCAAAAGCCCACAGCTTAGGCTGAGCTTCATTAAACCACATGAGGTTTACATAAAGATTCTTGTACCATCAAACAAAATAAAGCACAATACAATCATTACGATATCTACTTCTCAATATTGTTTAAAAAAGTGATATAGTAATATTCTAAGACCAACTACAAAATACTTACAAGAGTTCTCATTGTTTACTTGTTGAATGTCTGATTGTCTACTGATGGTAGTTTGAGGAATGCTAAATGTGAGACAGCAGATGTCTTCTTCTCCAAACATTTTTTTTTTTGAAAAGAGGGAAAATCAAATAAACATTTTGCTCTAATACATACATTACAAATGACAAAAGTTCCCAAAAATGGCTTTTAAGGTTATTTTTCCAACTCTTCCACATCTGCAGTGTATGGTCGATACCCACAGATAATGATATCAAAACATCTCCCTGTTTTCACAGAACATTTATAAAAGAAGCCAGTGGGCTAGTCCTGTAGCAACTGACTATAATGAGTTTGTTTCAACCCACCAGGTTTTTCTTTCCCTTTTAGCAAGTTGGTTTTCCAAGTTTTCTCTCGAATATAATTTGTATCTGATTCTATCTATTAACTAACTATTCAGCTGAACAACCAACACATCATCTCAAACTGTTGCTAATGCAAACATCATTGAAACGTGACTGATGGACATGAAGTAAGATGGCCTATCCTGCCACCCTCCAAGCTGATTTTTGTTTTCAATGCTGACATTTACCTTCTGACTTTTCAATAGATGTGTTAGAAAGAAAGAAAACTCAGTATAAGCAAGTGATCCCAAGGAGTAGACTCAAGTAGCTATACATTCTAGGCGCCAATATTCTTATTAACTAGTCATAAATACATTGTATAACCTGATATATGAACTGCAATCAAGTCCAAAAAGCGGCCTCCATATGTTTTACCACTATGTTGTGGAAATGGCACATTCAGGGACTGCAAGCTTAACAGTCTGGTTGATGGCTGGTGCATGCAATGATAAGGCGGACGATATACTGCATGGTGAACAATGTGCTATGTGACCTGTAGAGACACAGATGACCTGAAATTGACTGACACCAACTGGACATTTACACACCATATATACATACAAATAGTTTTTGAAAGATTCTGCAAATGAGAGATCATGCCTCCGGTGTTTGAATTCACTAGTGAGCGAGGAATGTTGTTACTCAGCATGCTCATCCCAGTTCAGTGCTGAGCAGTGAGTATTGCTCTGGTCACCCAACATGTAAGGCTGCATTACTTATTGTTTTATTTTTGTTATCACAATACTGGCCTCTACAAAACACAAACATTTCTGAGGTTATCACTATTTTGCAGTTTGTGACATGCCCAAATAAAAAAACTCTTGGTCAGCATCATGTGCTGAGCGATGGGATCTTTCTGTCATATTGACACGATGAGTTAGTGTTTACATGCTACAAATTTTTGGAGTCATTATCTGTATATGCTACCTGTTTTTACATTACATTTTAATTGCTTTTGAGTAATTTAGAATCAAAGTGCTCCCATCCCCTGGCCAATTTCCACTGTGGTGTCTTCCACTGTAGGAAGCCTTATAGGGAACACTGCTAGATTAACTAGTTGGCAAGCTAATAAGACTATTACCTGGACTGTACTAACTTAAACCTCACAGAAATCATAGCTGATCACTTGTGGCCTTTAGTCTAAACAGACAAATGCGAAGCTAATCACATCAAAGCTTACTTCACTTCACATCTTTTACCCGGAAAGCAGCAGGTTTTGTACATTATTCCTTTTAATCTTTGAGTACAGTATAAAATAAGCTTTTATTTGAAGCTTATCCACACTCTTGCTGCGATGCCATGTGCTATTTGACTTGGCTGCGTCTAATTGAATGAAATTGTATTTATTTTCGCTTTCTATGATTTTGTCTGATCAGGAAACCATACAGTGTAGCTAGTATGTCTGTGGGCTACAAGTCAAAAGCAAAGATAAGCAGAAGGAAAGGAAGCCGAAGAGACTGAAAAAATAGTGGGTCACATTCCCATGCCCTATAGCAAAAATGAAAGGTGAATATAGCTATATATCCTGTGTTAAACTGATATAAGACTTACACTTTATCACTCCATGCAAACCAAACTGCTATACTTTGTCAAGTATAGCGGTTCATAGGTATTGGTTGGAGTACCCAGCAAACTTGTGTTTCAAGTTTTGAAGAATATCATCCTGGTGTGCATGAATGTCAGCTTGCTAGTACCATGTACAAAAAGTACACAAGTTCATAAAAGCAACAGAACCCAAACTCATCGACTAATTAACAGAATAATCAAAGCAATTATGTGATACTACATAATTTAGTCGAAATAATTCAGTTTTATAGGCATGCTAGTATGCAGCAACAACATCATGTAGCATAACTGAATATAAATAAAGGTTGTTCCTGCTGCTGTGGTCCACTCCAGAACAAATAAAGGGCCACGGGTGTTGTTCAACCCTTTGAACGCTCTATCAATGGGCCTAGTGATTTAATTATGTTCCCTGCAGATGGCTGGGCAGTGTTGGGGACTACACATAAACTCTACAGACAGACACAGTACAACTCTTATAAGGAGGCACTCAAAAATAAACCTGGCTGCTTTAGAACCAGCAAACTTTCTCAGTGGCTGAGAGGTAAGAGAACACACACACACATGCACACCCTGCACCCTGAGATTCTTGGCACATCGGCTGCTCTACAAAGGAACACTGGCCTCCTCTACATAAAGTTTTGTTGATTTTCCAGGTGGTAGATTAAGTTCGTAGCATTTTGCAGTTAAATATTGGCACTCAATTTTCCTTTTTCCAAAAATGGTAAAGCGGTAAAAGCAGGCACTATTTTAATTCTCTGACCTTAGTACCCCAGTGCTTTTGGGGAAACCAGTGCTGGAAATATCTGCCTTGTGCACAACGTATTGATATGTATGATTAGAAAAACATAAAAATCTGTACTTTCACATTAAAAAACATATAGCAGGACTGCTCCCTGTCTTTACAATGATCAGCTTTCCAAGATCTACATTTTCAGTTACAAATATTCTGCAAAATTTCACTAAATGGACAACATGTAATTCCATACTATAATAAAAAACATTAAACAAAATACATTCCACACACCTAACTCTTCAGAAATGAACTCCATAATAAAACCTTCACAGACCATCAAATGCACTTGGCAGAGTAACAGATTTCATAAACCAAATCATTCTGTATTGATGAACGGTCCAGTACACTTTGGGCACATTGTCTTCAGCCATATGCATTCACTTGCTGAAACTAAAGAGAATACTGATAATCCTGTGTACCGCCTCTGCCACAACTCCTCGAAAATCTTTTAGTTTATTTTTGCCAGCTGCTCTTTACTTTGCAAATAGTTCATGATGAACATGAACTTTTTAAGTAACCAATGTCTAGTTACACGTTTATATTCCAGGTCATTGAAGCCAGTTATCCCCCACTTTAAATGTAAAAATGTGTCATACAATACACTCCCTTCACTTGTTGCTATGCACGGTGAGCTCCCTCTCAGAGCTCAGACTGATGGATGTGGTTTCTTTGTGGCTCTCCCTGGACCTCCTTTCCATAGGCGAGGATGAGGCAGTCCCTTCCTCCCAAGTACGGATGGGGCAGACTCTTGCGGAATGGCCTGGGCCTGCCTGGTGCAGATGTGGACCATGTGCTGAGCGTCCATCTGTCACTGTGAAGCAGCTTTCGGCTGCTGAGCCTCGCCCAGGTCTCCTCTGGATGCACAACGGACCACAAAGCAATGCCAGGAACTCCTTGCGGACGCTGCGGTGCATGTACCCATAGATATATGGGTGCAGGCAGCACTGCAAGAAGAAGAGAACGAGTGACAACGAGGCCAGCCAGGGGGGTATGGAGGCGCCCGAGCAGATGGACACCGTGCTCAGCACGCTGTAGGGCCCCATCCCCAGGATGTAAGATGCCATGACCACAAACACCACACGTGCCGCCTTGCAGTGGTAGTGGAAGCGCCTGTGCCGAGTGTTCCTGACAGGATACATGGCTGAGAACGGACCTTCAGGTTGGGGATGTTGCTGCTGCTGTTGTCTCTGGGGACTTGAGCAGGACACCTAAAAGGAGAGGTGGGTAGAGTAGTCTAATCCTTGTACAAGTAATAGCAGCAATACATTAATGAAATAATAACTCGAGCTAAAGTAAGAACAGACTAGCAAAAACAACTTGAGTACACTCTTAAAAATGCCAAAGAAGGTTTTATATACACTGTTCTATAGAACAGCAGTAGAATGTCTTGGTACATCCAGTGTCAACCAGAGTATGAGCTTTGTTTTATTTTGTATTTTTTGGTCAATAAATAGTGATAACTGTCAGAATGGGGGCTGCTAGGCCCACACTCTGATTGACCTCTAAGTGCACAGGGACAGGACAGGCAGGCAGGCATACTGGTGCTCAATGTTTATTTAACAAAAGGAAAATAAACAGAACAAAAACCGGCACGCG
>JBBPDC010000032.1:1687209-1697710 GCA_037974485.1 Hemigrammopetersius urotaenia | reverse complement strand
TAATGATCATATAATAATCATATGCTGAGTGTTTGTGAAGAAACAGTGGTGTCTGACTGACACTGATCATTATATCTCTGCCACAGTGTGGCCTGTCTGACTCCACACTGAAAATACTGAAGCAGTTACTTGATTGGTGCCTGTGGTTTAATAAAAAATGCATATCTTAGGGAGTTTTTCCTCGCCACTGTCGCCGTCACTCTTGGCTTGCTCATCAGAGGCATTTCATTCATACACACACATTTATTTCATTTTGTAAAGCTGCTTTGTGACAATGACCATTGTTAAAAGCGGCATATAAAATAAAATTGAATACATGTCTATTGCAAAGTCTAATGCAAATTCAAAAAGTTGATGTGACTGAAAAAAAACCGAAAGCAGATCTGAAATCAGCATGAAAAACTGGTTTAGAAAAAAGTGTGACAGAGTTTCTGATGACTACAAAAAAATGCGCTCATAATTTTGGATAATATTTTTAAACGAGGCACTGCAGGCTCTTTGTTGAATGTTCCAACAGTCAAAATATCAAAAGAAATCACGTGACTTTGTAACAAAAACAAAACTTGAGATATTATGATATATTTTTGTCATGTCACCCCAAAACTATAGGCTGTGTTTTTCCTGAAGTGCAGTGTTGATTTGGGGTGCACTGTTCATATGGCCCTGCCGCAGTGTATTCTATTGTGTTACAGAGATTTTGCTGATGCAGAGAGAGAGAGAGAGAGAGTCTGTGGAATGTGCTGGGACCCTACAATCTGTAGGGTTGGGGGTGGCTCGCAGGCACCACACTGTGCAGCTGAACTCTGCTCAACCCCTGGAATACCTTGGCCAAGGCAGGAAATTGAAATATTGTGCCATATTGGCAGGCCGATGGCCATCTATCATGACTGGCCGGCACTGAGGGAACTACTTCGTAGATCAGAGATGGACCACTGGGGCCAGAGGTTCAAAGGTAAAGGAGACAGAGACAGAGAAAGCCAAGCTTGAGAAAGAGGATACAGTGCCTCGCAGGGGTCCAATCCCTAACCAGCTCCTTTTAAACCCCCTCCAACTACTCTGCATCCATGAAAAAGAGGGCAACCAGGCAGGGAAAGGACAAACGGCAACATCCACTTCCTTTACTAAAGAGTCACAATCCCACATTAACAAAAGCATGTTGGCCTGAAGTAGGTGAACTCTACTAAAAACCAGAAACCACCACAGAACAGCGCGTTTAAAAATGCTTTATCAGTTCCATACAAGGTTTTAGTAGCTTTCATAGTAGTAGGTTTCCTTTTGGTCAAAACTCTCCAAGACCAAACTAATAAAAACACAGTTTCTCTGTTTTTAAAAATATACTTAAGTGACAAAGTCTACTGATGTCATCTGTGCATAACCTTAAGTTAGTGATGTGTAACTACACTGGCTTTGATATAAAAAAAGAACCCATCTGGACCAAATGAAACGACCGTGAGCGTGATATTCCCATTTTGCACAGGATGAAGGCACTCTGCATTTGTCAAACATCACTCAAGTGCACAAAAAAAGTTCTTGTGCACTAATGCCCTAAACGTGGCGATGAAGCTGTAAAGTGGCTCTTTCTCAGCCTGCATCACATCCTGCAAGGTAAACACACTGAACCCAACTCCGGCAACGTCACCAGGGAGCGGATCAGATGATGATTATATAAAAAGTGAAAAAAGCGACTCAGTGACACCGGATGGACGCGGCAGGATAGTGTATATCACGTTGATGATTTTTGTGTGTGTTACTCTAGGACATGCAGGACGACGAAGGCTCGTCCTCGCCTCTACGGGACCTCGCTCCTGACCTTGTGAACCTGTCCGAGCTAAATGACCGACCCACTCGTGGCCGTGGGGAGGTGAAGCCGGAGCCTGGCGTGTCACACGCACAGGAAATGACATCAACGGGTCAAAAACTGAGAATATGTCGTCGGACGGACCGGTGAGATGAGGCGGCCCGGGCCGAGGGGACGGTGCCGGAGGATGCTGGACCAAGGTTAGCCGGTTAGCACTGGTTCATGTTATCGCGCAGCGGGAGGGACTCGCTCGCTGACACTGTGCCTTTTCTTTTCTTTTTTTAGCCACACCAAGTTTTCTCTCTCTGTCTGGCTGTCTATCTCTCTCTCTCATTCTCTCCCTCTCTCTCTCTCACACACACACACACACACACAGACACACACACAGACGCCGGCTGTACGCAGCAATATCGGCTCGGCTGTGTGTGTCGCTGTTTTATATACTCGTATGTATCGTGGAGAGACGGTAAAGAGAGGCTCGACAGTGTGAACACGACTAGCTCTGGACCCCGGCCGGCTGGCTCGGCGGGGTGTAGGGGTTCTGTTGGAGACGCATCTCCCAGCTTCGTGGTGAGGACTGTGCCACACTAGCAGTCCCCTTCGTTTAATCTCGAGGAAGACCTTCGAGGATTTTGTTTTATTTGTTTACCTGCCCCTGTGTGGCAGGGGGGCGCGTCCCAAATCCTAGCTATAGCCGCAGAGAGCGGACCCCGTGTGTGCGTGTCTTTTTAAAACCTGCGTGCGCTGGGTCACGTGTTGTTTGTTGTTGCTCGTCCAGTAGGATCGCATGGAGATTACACAGAGGCGTGTTGCGTAGATAGTCTGTGAATCCGAGCCGTTTTCCAGGGTGCTTAATGGTGGCAGTGTGGCGCGTAGGCTCCCAGCACGCACAGGGATTAGTGCACGTCTCAGTCTTTAAACATATTGCGCATCTAATGATACATCCACGCGTGCGTTCTAGAACATGATTCTGTGGGTTAGGGACGAATAAAGAACGACATTATGTTGAGTGTTTTTTTCGATGGTGGTCCATGTCAACCGTTACATATGTGTGTGTTGATTCGTTCATTCTTTTGTTTCTGCTGAGCCTTTCATAGTACCTTGCATAATAATTTTTTTTTTCTTTTTAGAGCAGTTCCAGCTCCGGTAGCTGGGAGTTTCTATTTAAAGGGAGCGTCCTGCCGGGACTTCGGCGCATGGCTCTGAGCTGCTGGATAAAACCTCCTGCCTGTGTTGCCTGCCTGTCTGGAGTGATAACTCTATTATTCATGCTTGCGTGTAGACAGCACTGTTAATCTCTTGCCACGCTGTAATGCTTCCATCAGCTGCTCGTAAGAGGCCCACGTGTGTGTAGGATGCCCAGGTCAGAGCAGGCACTCTCTGGAATGGTTGTGTTGTAATGCATGCAGCACACTGCAGCCAGACCTTTGGGGCCAGCAGTAATTAGCTGGGCGGGGGCATTCACCATGGCCATATATTCACCATGCTGAAAGAGTAGTGGGCAGGGGGTCTATTGACGGGTGACAGGTGCAGCAGCGGAAGGCGTCGGGACTCTGGACACTCGAAACCACAGCCACGGCTCAGGGCCACCGTGCCCCTACGGGTCCCTGGGTTGCCATAGTGGCCCCTACTATGGGTCAAAGTGTAATGCAAGTTCACAACTGTTAGTCTATTTTTGCTACTCTTGTTTACTAATTGATACACACTGCTTCTGATTACACTTTATCTAGTAGACACACATAGTCTGCCAACTCGAACTAAAGAAGCGTGTATCGCAAGACATTTCTTTTTCTTTGCTTGGACAGTTTTGCCTGAAATGGCTACTCTGGGTTAAAACCCATTACTAATCACATTGCCTTGGTGAGTAAGAGCCAGACAGGAGGCTTTCTCTGAACAACTTGCTTTTTTATTTAGCATTCCTCTGAGGTTTATGGCCAGGTGTTTAAAATTAAGGGCAGGATATTTATTGGAAGCTTCTGAAGGCAAAAACTTTTTTTTTTTTTGTTGCTTACTTTCACAATTAAATACACACCCCAAAACACACATACAGTACAGACACATACACACACACTCATACTGTAGCAATGCACAGATATATCTACACACCAGGTCACCGTGCAGACAACTGGCCTGCTCTCACTCTTCCCATTACCTAAGGTCTGTGTGTGCAATAGGTAGAGGGCAGAAGAGTATTACTGACCTGTAATTATCAGGGCTTAGCAGGACCAGTGGCGCTTTGCACAAATGAAGGTACACCAGAGCCCTGCTTTAGGTGCTGATTGAGGACTGCAGGGCCAGTGCTGTCAAGCGGGAGGGGTAACGTAAAATCCCAGATAAAGCCCAGAGCCCCTAAGAGCCGTGAAGCTCCGGTAATGAGCAAAGTGATGGAGTTTGGGTGTGCTGAACACGCAAGCTCTGAGTGAGGGTGTATGTGTGTGTGTGTGTGTGTGTGAGAGAGAGAGAGAGAGCGCGAGAGAGAGAGATTGAGACAGAGAAATAGAGTGTGGATGTGATTGAGAGAGGTTCTCTGTCTGTTGTCCTCCCTAATCCTGGATTTAGAGAAGGGTAGAGCTCACAAAATTTAACAAGGTGAAATCGGTAGTCAGGGTGAGGCACATATGCAGAGATGGGAGAGCTTAATAAAAATTAGACAACATTAGGCAGCATGCGAGACGTTTTTACAATTTAGAGCCCGAAACATCTCTGTTTATCTCATTACAGCCCTTATAGAATCACTAATGATCATAGTCAGAATGGCTAATAAGTCGACAGTGCATCTGTGCTGGAAAAGCTGAATAATACAATTTATTAATGGAGGCGGGCCTCGAATGATTCCCGGGCCAGCATGGCTGTTAAACGCATTCCAGGTTTTGTGGAGGCCATTATTCCTGCTTCTTAATCACCACCTCGGCTTTTATAACCCCCGAAGCCTCAGTGTGTGGCTTGCGGAAACCACATGTGGGCATAGGCCAGGAAATGTCGAGCAGACAAGAGGGAAAAAAAGTCTCCTTCGCCTTTAAAAATAATGGCCTTAACCAAACGCTTAAGGCAGTCTGCTCCTAACCGAACTTCGCCGTGTCTGTACAGTATTTTATGAGTTATTAGATATGATTAGAGGGGACATGGTGGAAACTGCTGTGAGCTGTTTAAAGAAAGTTATTTTTTAATGAAGAGAGTTTTGGACTATGAATTCCTGGGCTTTTGATACTTTCGATAGCTGTAGTGTTCTTATCAGTGGCGGAGGCTCTGTGCTGGTATTACCTGGGTGTTTAGTCCTTTGGCTTAAGTAGGTTGACAGTAAATAAAATAAAAATATGTCTTTTTATCAACTTCGTTAACTGCATTTTTACAGCAGCTGTGAAAAAGAATTGTGACAGACATGTTGGTTTTGGTTTACTTCTTAATGCTTCAGAAAAAACGGCACTTCTTGCAAATCTAAGTTCAAACAAATCTATAAATGGCAAACGTGCAAACACACGTTCACATCTAGGGGCACGTTTACATCCCCGATTTGCCTTCCATGAAAAATGGGAGAAATGCGTTCAGTTATCTTTTACAGGTTTTGCAGACCTGCTCTCGGTTCACAAGGCTTTCCCTAAAAGACATTTTCGAACTGTTCTGTACGTTTGAAACGGGATCAGTAAGGAGAGGCAATGCAAGCACCTTCACTCTGTTCCTAAAGACTCCAAAAGCATTTTGTCTAAAGGGCTTTTTATTTTGTAACGGAGGAGTTTCATGTGGGGTGCAGTTACAGAAACACGGTCCCTGAGGACTTTTGAGAAATGCAGTAATTTTTGCCATGATTGCCACTTTTTTTTTTCTTTTTTTTCTTTTTTAACTATCTTTCCAGTCAGTGGGAGTATCTGACATCGTGACTCCATATGCAGTTTGCTTGAGAACATTTTTACTGTTAGTGCAGAATCCAATATACATAACTACATTTTTTATCTCTGATTTTAAAGCGTTTTCCGTTTTGTTTTTCAAGCTTTCCTCTGTTTATTCTTATGGATGCGTAGTTTTTTCCTACTATTTATCAGTGCGAACTCAAAAGACAAGGGTGGTCATTTAAATATCTTCAATTTAAAGTGAAGATATGCACTGGAAATATATTGAATAAAACTCATGGTAGTGCTGGGTGGTACTGATGCAACTTGGTGTAATTTAGTTTGTAATTTATGTAATAGTATTCGATAATATTTAAGTTTACGTTAATAGTTAATTAACCGTACTCCCTGGTCACTAATAAGTAGCTAAACGAGTTTTTTATTGGACCGCTTGTTTTTAAATAGTGTATTTGTACCAGTGTTGAACAGGGACATCTCTATTTTGTGATGGATAATATTATCAGATATAACAGTTGGATCAGGGCTTGTGTTTGGCTGGCTTTTACACTCTTGGCAATAAAAGAAGAGCAGTGACCCTCCAGTTAGCCATGGATGAATGAGGGCAGTCTCATCTTTAGCACGGTTCATCCATCAGCCTACACCTTTCGTTAGGGTCCACTGCATGGGGGGTACCGATGATGATGGAGGAGAATAATTAAGCTGCCGCGATGTTTTTGTTTTAAAACAGACCTTGTTTGAAGTTTTCAATAAATCTTATTAGCATGGAGTGTGTTTGGAGGAGGGCTGCTAGAGGTGTGAAGTGGCTGCGCTCTTTACACTGGGCCTAACAGCTGCACACTTGAGAAAGCTTGACAGAAAAAACAAAACAAAAAAAAACAAAATCCAAAACAACCACCCCAGTGTGACTGTCAGTGTGACTGGTGACACAAAATGTCAGTTGATGCCATAATTCACGTGTGTGAGCAGTGCTGTGTGTGTGTGTGTGTCTGAGAGAGAGTGAGTGTGGGTGTATACAGAGTAATGGGAGTGGGGGGGGGGGGGGGGTCCCCCTTCTCCCCCCTTTTCCCCACTGCCCGATGGCCCCCTGTGGAGAGCAACAGCAATTATCACCTTGGAGGAATGTGGGACCCTCGTGTTAAATTCCCCTTGACCCCCTTGGAGGAGGAGGTCAGGAGGTGGTGCCCCCCCTGGGGGGCAGCATGCAGTCAGGGGGTTTTGGTGGTGGTAGGGGGGTCCCATGGATGGGTGCGATTGGGGGTCTCTTCTCCTGCTTATGGAAACATCAAATCTACCAGAGGCCCAGAGCTACAGGCTGGAGAAGCTGTACCACCAGTTCACAAACAGGATTTTTCATGCTGCATTTGCAATGCAAATGGGTGCCTGCCCCCCTTAATTTGATTTTGGGATTTCATAACAGCAGGCTTCACACCTTGGAGACAGGCAGGAGTAGGTTAGTGCAGTTACAAGGATAGGGAGTGCTGCTACATGCAAACACACAAACACACGTGAGAATCTCATGGCCATAAATGTTCTCAGTATATATTGGGGCACATTCAGGTAACACATTCATAAAATCAACTATATTTTGGAATGTATATATTATTTTATTGTTTGAATACCATTTTTTCCCTTTTGCTTATTTGAGAAACATGTAGCAAACATTTCTTAAAATGTGCCTCAATACCTGAATCTACCTTAAAGATGCAACACAAATGATTTTTCTTCACTCTGCAGAAAAGAAGCACATTTTTATTGTGATACTTTTAAGTTTATTCTGCTTTTCTCCACTTGTCCTACAAAATATATGACTTTTTAAAAATGAAAATACAAGCATGTGTGTGTGTTTATTTATGTTCGATCTAATTTCTGCAACAAATTGTTGTTTGCAAAATTTTCAAGACTTCAAAGAAGGCTTGGTGCTCTTTTGAAGGCTCTAACTTGGTTTTTATGTTGTTTGTTTGCCTCACGCTGTGTTTAATGCACATATATAAATCACTGCTTTCCAAGTAACAACTGCACCAGAAAGTCTAGTAGTCATGGGTCCTGGCTTCTGATTGGTTCAGTTCTAAGTGCTGTTGATTGGGTAACTGAAACAAATACACATTTTTTTTTTTTTTTTTTTTAAAGTAACTCTTTGTTGTAAAACTGTGGCTGTTAGAATAACACACCTGCCTTCTATTGACATCTCTGTTTTCTAATTTAATGAAACCATACCTAACAACCAATTCCAAATAAATATTTAACCAGGGATAGTTTCTAGCCTTTCCAGGTGATTTTAACTCTCACAAATGCCTGATACTATTCAAATCAATCTGCAATCCCAGAATCCAACCCAAAGCAAAATAATATAAATGCCGTATACAGTTTATGGTGAATGATTTCCTTAAAACAGTTTAAAATGGGGCAGAGATTACCATCAAGTGTAACCTTGCGGTATCAATTACATGGTTTATGACTAAAACTCTGGCTTTGTCTGCACGAAATTCTATAAATAGTTGAACTTGGTTTATTTACCATCTTCGGTTCATTTGACTTCACTCACGGTTTGGCAATGTAAAACTGATTATTGTTCTATTAACCAGTGCAAACTACATTTTAAAGCTTTTAATAATTTAAATGTTGCAGTTTACTGTGTATCAGAACTCAAACAAGATGAAAACAATGGCTGCCATATTGTGCTAGAGATCAACCAGTTAATGATAAACGTAAGTAAAGGATGTTTTAAGTTACTACTTCCTCCCTCTGCAACTAGCAGTGATATGGGATTTAGCTTTGATGGATTTTACATGCAGAAGGTCTCAAGAAAGATGGTCTAAAGAGAATAACTCATAAGGTTGCAGGAGGCTGATCATTTACCGTTGTTGTCAGATGCTGAAAGCTGATGGTCTTTAATGTTTTCTCTCAACAGAGGCACCCTGAACTTGCCCTCACAAGACACATTTCAAATCTGGTGGTGCTCCACAAAAGGTAAGAGGCTGTATTGATCCATTTAATCGACGGCGTCTATTCCCTGTTTTTATGGCTGTGCCTGTCAAAAGTTTTCGTCGGTTTTGTGCTTTTTCTCTAAGGAAATTCTTAAAACTGGGGAGTGATTGAGATTAGTGCTCTGATTAGTGCTGTTTTAGACATCCTAGGTGATGTGGTATCATGTCTCGCAACACACACTGCATGCTTTCATACTGCAAGGGTTAACATGGCAATTAAAACTTGGTCAGACTCAGTGACCCTCCGGTTTAAGGTTTGGGGTCTGTCCTTAGCAGTTTGCATTGAATTGTGCATTAATTACTGCCGCTGTGCGTGCAGCCATCCTTAAAAACGAGGCCCTTACGCATTGTGACAAAGCAGAGTATCCCTACAGTTTCATCAGATCACCTTGCCACTTCCAATTAGTGCCAGTCCAGGGCCACCTTCCTCTGGACACGAGAGGGCCCCAGACCGGCCCGGCCACTCCCTGACCCTGTTCCGCAGGGACCTCTTCTCCATTATTTATTTAATGACATCAGGGCTACACCCAGCCAGCCAGGCCTACCATACTCAGACACACTCACGCGCATGCCCAAAGTGCCCCCATCCTGCCCCCCAACAAAAGCCTTTGCAGCCCATTATGGAACCCTCTAGAGTTCTGTTAGTCAGCCCCTGTAACCGAGGGGAGTGAACTTCGGCGTTGCCATAGCAACCCCCAACCCACCCCCACCCTTCCACCAAACTCCCTCCCATTTTCCAGCCCCTCTAGTTCACATCAGACTTTAATAACTTCGGGCCGATACAGTTGAACTGCTTATATCAGTCTTGTGATGTGCGAGTATATATTTGAGCTGAGAGAGTATGAGACCATATGATTCAATTGGTTGAAGTATCTGAACTGCTCCAGTTTTTCCGTTCAGAAGTTTGAACATACTAAAGCACTTGATGGATTTGAACCATGACCTTAGATGCACTAAGCGTGTGTAAAGAGGTAATTAGTCCTTTCTTATTATTGCATTTCTGATATTGGGCAAGAACATGTTCATTTAAACGGAATAAATGATCAAAACTTAACGATATGGTCAGTGCGATACTGGTATTTGTGATTTTATGAGTTTTTAAAAGAGCACACAAAACTGCCTTAAAAGCATTACTCAGGAAACCTGTATTATGAAAACCGTACTGCAAATTGATATTTCACCGATTCCCTGTTATTAAACTGTTCGTAATCGCACAAAAAAACAAAAAAAAAATTCAATTGTGTTAAAGACATTGTAATTCTTGCAGTCTTATATCCTTGGGTCATATATCATATACACAGAGGAGTTTACACAGAGATGTCAACATAATGGCATTTTTCATTTTTACAGGCTCCTCTCTGAAAGTCGATTCATCTGTGATCGCTTCTGTGGATACCTTCTGAAGTTATCACTGTAAAAAATGGCCTGTGCAAAAATTAGAACATTATATTTTATTGTATTTTATTTTATTGCGGTAAACTCAGTAAATAAATAGTATATTTACTAAATGCACAAAAAATGCCATTTAAGTTCCAGCTTTGTTTGTGGCTGCATCAGTTACATACACTATATAAGAAACCATCGTTTTTATGCATGATCATACCAGCATCTGTATCCAGTTATGCTTCCGAAGTGTCTCAGCTTATTTCTTTTGTATCAGATGCAGTGCAGTACTTCTCCATGGAGTCACTAGCGCAGGAGTCTGCTATCTCTTTCTGCAACCAGGGCTCATCTACACACACACACACACACACAGACACACACACACACACACACACACACACACACACACACAAACACACACACACACACACACACACACCCACACACAAACAAGCACACACACAAATAAACACACACACACACACACACAC
>JBBPDC010000032.1:1644445-1663545 GCA_037974485.1 Hemigrammopetersius urotaenia | reverse complement strand
TAATGTTCTCTTGTGTTTTTGCTGGCAGAAACAAACCCAACGCTGATAGAAACGGTTTCAAACAATTGGCACAGGGGCCTAAGACTTTTGCACAGTACTGTACATTAAATGTGAATGCTAATGTTCTCAACAAAAAATAATGTATGTCATTTTTACATTACATCTTGCATTCAATTCTGATTATTGTATTATATTTTTGATATGTTTTAATTAGTTTATTGTAATATATTTAAACAATTCAGAGTGCCTTGAATGTATGCCAAGACCAGCAAAAAATGGCAGTGATTTCTCACTTAAGCATTATTACTGTTACTGGCCCTTTGTGCATTTTACCCAGTTCATAATCTTTTTATCTGGCAGTTAAAAATAATTAACAAGTCATGCTTTTTTGTCATCCGCCAATATGAGTCTTCCGTCTAGCTAAAAAAGGCTTTTCCATAAGCAGGCTCACATAATAGTGTCAAAATCTATTTTAAAGTGCAGTAATTCAGTGGTTTACAAGACTCCATAAAACCTCAACAAGCCCCAGTAATGAGAAGCATGAGTGGAAAGGAAACCTGGAGAGCTCCTCCCAGACCCTGTGCAAGGAAGACGACCAAGTGACACTCAGCATAAAGCATCCAGCCTGAACAAGACTTGCACATATGGCCGAGATCAGACAGGGCGAATAAAGGCATTACAGTATGAGGTGCACCCCTGCTGATGTGCGTTTTTGGAAACGTTTAAAGCTTTAGCATAGACTGTCTGTGTGAAAGGAGGCTCAATTCTGCTTTTTCATGCAGTGATAACCACATGGCTTGATGCCAGGTGTCAGACCGAGCCCATACCTCATCCTTTTCACATATAGAATACTGCAGACTTTCATCCCCATTACCACACATTTGTTTCCCCAAACCTTTATTCATGTCTCTTTCCAGCACTTGCTTGTTGTACAACATGTGTCTGACAACTTCAGTTTACAAGACTCCAAGGGACCGGCGGAAAAGCAACGGTTAAAATGTGGTGGCGGCCCTCACAGTAGTAGCACTGCTTCCTCGCCAAGTTCACACTTGCTGGAGAACTTGTAACTCCACATGCGGTTGGGGCAGGGATTAAATATAACCTTGTCATTCTGTGTAAGACTGCAAACACAAAATGGGCAGAAAAGTACACAGAGGTGTGAATGATTTGGCCAATATTTTTGATTCTGTTTCTGATTCATGAACGGTCCATGCAGTTGAAAGACGACCAGTTTTACGAAGCGGATGCTTTCCTACTCGGTGTGACGTGTGCTCTCTTAGCAGTGTTTCTAAAGTCACTTTAGCACCAGCAGCAATAGAAAAGTGACTGAAGCCTTGACCAACTGTCTTTTTTGCTTATTTTAGCATGGGCTGATTCTCCATGACGTTTCTCCTGTTTTAGCCTCATGAAAAAACGACGATGCTTTAGCATGTTCTGGAGAACCGCTGAAGATGAGCAAAGCCTGTCACACTGCCAAACCTCCTGATCTAACTAAGACTTACAATTTCTAGTCTAATATTCTTATTGTTCTATTGTTTTGAGAATAATATACTATATAAGAGCAGACTTTAAGATATTACGATTGTTTGAGGTATTTCTTTCCATATTTCAAGAAATCTTATCCACTGTAAATATCTTACTGCACTGACGGATCATTTCACTTGTTTCTAGTCTAAAGATTCCTTTAAATAGAAAAATATCTTAAAACAATCTTTATATACAATATAAGAGGAAATAAATCTGCTCTTATAGAGTATATTATTCTGGAAACAAGATCAAAAATACGAAATAAGAAATTAGAAATAAGATTGCAAGTCTTAGTTAGATCAGGAGATTTTGCAGTGCTGACCTGCCAGAAGCTCACGCACTGATTTATTGAAGGTTCAGTTTATCCTTGTATTGAAGTGATGCCGTTTTAGCTGTGCTGGAAAATGTGTTTGTCCAGCTAATGGCTACCAGCAGCTGTAAATGACTTACTGTACGTGTGAAAGCAGTGATGGCACAGCTGTCCCCTGTCTCCTTCTTCTTTTCCCAGTGGGTTTAAATAAGTTGCGTGTCATATTATGTTAACAGGAATGAATCGAGCCTTCTAATCCTTTATATTAGACTTAATCAAATCACATTATTGGTAGAACATTTCATATTTGGGTCATGGCGCTTTTGTTTGTCGCTTGTTGATAGGCACTTTCTGCTTTGTGTCAGTCATGTGGACAAGGTTGTAACAATGCAATTTTTTCTATTCTCCTATAAGTTAGACATTTTATTTTTAAATTAAAGACTGCAAAGTGGCATCAGTGTGCAACAAATAGTGCAACCGAGCTATAAGCGATACCAAAAAATACAGGATGCATCCACACTCAAAACGTCTTGATTAACGTTGATTTCTAAGAAAACGGTAAATGAGAGATGGGTGGAGGAGAGCGAGGGGAGTGTCACTATGAGTGTTTTTTTCTTGATTTGACTGATACCGTTACACCTACGGTAGGTAATAAGGTTTGCGTGGCAGAGCACTCCGAGTACAAAGATGTTTCGTTTTATTTTTTTTTAATTTCCTACTAATTGTGGTTGGCAAACTTGTGCTCCTGGTGTGGTACTAAAGGCAGGAGCGATGGCTCTGCCTAATCACAGTAATTTTCCATCCACTGTTACCGTCGAGGCACAACGAGTTCCCATGACATTAAAATAAATAAATAATTGATGAAATTAAAGCGATTCCACAACATTTTCTTTTGTTCTGTCACTCCACTGGCACACGCAAGTCATCATATGAGTGGCCAAATGGAACGAAAAAAGCAAAATTAAAAGCATAGATGGAGGGGATGCTTTTTACTCATCATCCTTTGATTACTTTTAATTGGGGTGCAATTTTCTGCCACCAGAGCAGGAGTGTATGCAGTGTGGGAGATGACAGGTTTAATGGCTGTCTGCAAGAAAAACATGGCAAGGAGAGATGGAGGGATAAGCAAAGCCAGCAGTACGAGTAAGATGACCATGTTAAAATACAAGTATGTTAGGGGGGCTCTTTGGGCTTATCCATGCTGTCCACATACCTCATTAAGTTGTTAGCCTGTGATGTATGTCAATTTTTCATCTGCTAATTCTGCATGTTGGATATATCCCAAAGTATTGTGCTTTTTTCCCCCCATCCTTTTCCAGAAGCAACACCTTTTAAGCAGCCAGACGTATGTAAAAGGAATAAATGAGGGATATTACACAGACTCGTGGATTCAGACATTCATAGGTCGAGATGACAGTTCGATTTCCTGGGGGATTCTAGCCGCTTCTTAGTGCAACTCACATGCAGTGCAGTGAGAAGTGAAGTCGCACTGGTTGCAGCTGCTGCAAATGTATGTTATTAAAGGCTACAGTAATTTTCCTGATGCAGGAGATGGTTTTGGACTGACTTTACTAGTCGTGTGCACAATTCTGCAATCTGTGCTTAACCAGTAACACAGGTAGCTGCCAGGAAAGAACTTCAAGATAGCTCCATTGACAAAATGCACATTACTTTAGTAAATCTGTTCATAGCTGTCATAAAAGCAACAAAAAAAAACCGCTTCGCTTAAAAAAGACCTTTCTCTCAAAAGGAAGTAATGAGGCTCTTCCCTGTTGAGACTTTGGACTGTGTGTGGGTAAAGCAGGGGGGAGTAATAGAGTTTTTTTTTTTAAATCAGTGGTCTGCTGGAAGCCCAGTAAATGGGGGGTGAGCATACACCCCTTTCCTTTAGCCGGATCTCACAATGAACACACTGATTTTTTGATAGAGTCCCTCTCTAGGGGGAGCCAGCTGGAATTAGAAGTGGATTAATAATTTTAAACAAGGTTAAACCTTCTTAATCTACATATGCTGTCTGTCTGTCTGCATGCCCTGTGTGCTTAGACAGCAGCCTGTCTGCTGAGAGCACTCTTCGCCATGGAGCAAAACAACTTTGAAAAAGTGCAGGGATTTATTAGCTGTGCTTAAGACTTGCTTGCTATAGAGAGAAAAGGTAACAAACTGGGCCCTTTCATACTGTTTTCCTTCGTTCCTGCAACCAAGTTCGTCTTCATGATAGTTTCTGCAACCAATATTGTGTTTATATCAGTTTATTCTACAAAGCACTCTATGTGCAGTATAGTTAAACTTCCATTCACAATGATGCCAGTTGTTTTAATAAATAGTTCTACTTTACTTCTGAGCTCTACCTTTCGCTCACTAATGTGTCTGGGAAACTCTTTAGACTTGTTTTAAGCGTTTTAAAGTGTATTCTTAGTAGCATAGGCTATGAAACGGAGTTTGGTGAACACTGGATCACCCCCGGATGGTCTTACTGAATGAACATTTCATTCGTTCACAGTAGCATTCATGACTTCAGCAACCTGCAGACACTATTGATCTGCTTGGTTGTCACCTTGTGTGACAGTGCTGAAGGGGGATGGGCTCAGTCAAGAAACAAGGATACCCTCAGTTATTAATTTAAATCAGTCCTTCCTTCGCTGACACGACAGGGTGCTTGTACATGGAAGGTGGGGGTTCCAAAGGCCCAAATTACAAACTACATGTATCTCCTCTGTCCTATTTGATTTCTGTCTTCTTTCTTTAACTGTGGGCCATTTTCCTTTTAATAAGCACCAGTCCATTACATGAGACCTTTCTGAAAGGAAAAAAGGGCCAAATGAAGGGAATGAATGGGAATTTGAAACAAGAATGTGAAAAAAAGAAACAATGAATTAAAAAGAAAACTAAGCCCAGAATAAATCTATATATTTTTCTTTTAATTTAGCCATTATAAAAATGTTCTGTGAATGTAGCAGGAACATTAGCCCCCTTCTGAGCTATTATGCTGCCTGTCTGGTGTTGCAATTTCACACTTCACTGAGTCCGACAACCAGTCAACTTGAGTCTGCCTGCCCCAGATTTCACCTTATTTAGGTAATGTAACTAAATCACTTAGGAGACAAGCTAAATTAAACAAAATACTACACACTCTCTCTCTCAGACACACAAACACACACACACACACACACACACACTCACATATAAACACAAACACTAAATAAAACAAAATATATTCCACATACAAACAGCGCACAGAGCTCTTTGATATTTTCTCATGATGTTGAATGAGTGCTTACTCACACAAGTGCAATTGCTAATTTGTGTGTGATGTTGAATGGTGATTTTATATGCGGCGTGTTGTTTGCTTAGCACCATTTGTGTGTAATCTGTTTGTTCTCGTCGGTGCTAATTTACTGCTTACTGCTAACACTCTCAGTTCTGGTCGCCGGTGGAGGAAGAGATGGTCTCCCGCATCGTCTGAGCCACAATAACATCACGTGTACGAGAAGAGCTCTCGTTCTCTTACTTGCTTTTGACTGCCTGAGCGACAGATGAGCTGTTGTTTTTTATTATTAATGTCTGTTTCCTCTGGATCTCCGCTAGGTTGGAGTGTGTGTGTGTGTGTGTGTGTGTGTGTGTGTGTTTCTTCTACAAACGTAGAACCTGTTAAGCTGTATGTGAGTCTAGATGAGCGTGCATGTAATTTCCGCACATAAAGCGCGCGTTTTAGCGCAGTTTAATCATACATTTTACAAATTAGATCCTCAAAACTCTTAATAACCACTATAATGCTAATATTCGTATGAATAATAACACAATTATTATTATTATTATTATTATTATTATTATTATTATTATTGTTGTTGTTGTTGTTGTTGCTGTTATTGTTATTATTATTGCTGCTGTTGTTTCATTTTGTTGTTGTTGTTGTTGTTGTTATAATAATAATTATTATATTACTATTCTTATTATTATCATTATTATTATTATTACTACTACTACTACTACTACTACTACTACTACTACTACTAATAATAATAATAATAACAACAATCATTGTTCTTAGTAATAAAGGATATTGTTGCTGGACAATGCGTTTGGAAGTCATACATTAAGATTGAAGAGAGTGATGCCAAAAATATTTTATATTTTATATTGTATTATAAATAGTAGTTGATGATATACTTGTTGTTATTATTATTATTATTATTATTATTATTATTTTTATTTATTTATTTATTTATTTATTTATTTATTTATTATTTTATTTTATTTTATTTTATTTTATTTTATTTTATTTTATTTATTTATTTATTTATTTTATTATTGTTGTTGTTATTGTTGTTGTTGCTTTTCACAGAATTACGAGCAAAACATTTGACGTTTGTTGTTTAAGCCTTTCAGAAAATATTATCTCTGAGTTAACTATAAATGATTACCAAAACCTAATTTAAATGTGAAGTATATTTTAAAATGTGACTGAAACATTAAAACTGCCAATTAATTCAAATCAATGGTTGGTACTGTTTTTGTGTGATGCCCGGTCAAATAATAGTTTTGAAGCAAGTGCATGCACAGCAAGACATAGACTTTGGAAATGGCGTTAAAAAAAATCAGCTTTTTTGGAATAGTGAAGCTGAGAGAAGACAAAGTGAATAATCCTTTATTTCTTTCTGGAGTGCCCATCGAAAGGAAGAGATGAAACACAGGAAAAGCAATTACTGTGGAGATTGGCCCTCAGGCACTGAAAGGCTATCAGCATGTGGGTTGGGACTGACTCAGGAACACCTATGGACCTTGTATTATCCTGGCATGAGATCGCTTTGGCAATAGTCTGACAATTTCCACTAGGCATCTGATCTACCCTCCCCCGCTCTGGTCAGTCTACCTGTGCCTGCTTCCATACCATCTTCGCCTCCTGCTTAGAGTTCTCCAATTTTGATGCTCTGCTGATCTTTTGTTCAGTTCACAAAGGAGAAAATGTGAATACATGGTAAATAATGACTATTTTTAAATAAAGCATGTGAACCTTCATATTTGAATAAATAAGTGTCGACCTGCGGCGGTCACATAGTGAACGCTTATTTGGTGTATGTAATAGTATTAATGCACACTTATTTGGTGGTAAATTATGAAACGTGTGTCAAGATGGTTTAAAAACTTAATGTATACCTTTGTAAAAAAAAAAAAGATATTTTAAATTGGTGGCATTTTGCTGTAGTGTGAAGATGGTGAAAAGACTAAATAGTCTAGAGGATTATTTTGTGGAAGAACTATCAGTGCGAATGTTGAGTCAGCTGCTGAGAGGACAAGGTGAAAAATCTCTCACTTCACGAAGTTCATGCATTTACAGTGGTGTTGTATTCTCTAGGCTGAGTAAGTATGGAGACTTCCATAAAACTGAACAGTAGCACCTGCTCTTTCATTCACCACACACCCCTTATGGTTATGCACAGGTGTTGTATTGACCGCTGTGTTTGAACCAGGCCAGGTAGATCATGACTCCCTGGAGTGATATCAGTGACCCTGTCTGATGACATGTCACTGTCCCATAATGGACTATCTATTGACCTGTTCTGCCAACTACTGACCCTTTGGCCTGGATTAGCCCTGGACTTTCCTTCTTTGACATTATCTTGCCATGTTGTGACCCTTTGAGCTTGCGCTACTTGCGCTACAAAACCACTTTGTGCGCCTTAAAGGGTGGAGAAGCGGGGGGTCTGACATAGAATCTTGTTTCTTGTTTGTCTAATCGATACGATCTTTTTATTTTGAAATCTTTTAATGTCAGTTTGTAATGTGAACCAAAAGTGTTTGAGAATCTTGTTTAAAAAAATCATACTAGTGGTTATAATGGGTCCCCAACAATGAGCAAAAGGAAATTATCCAGATTTTTTTCTTTGTGTTTTTCAGTATCTGGCAATCAAATGACTATGGATATGTAACAGTGTCTCTTACTATAAATGGCCTTCTACTCTCTGATCCTGAATGTCCTTTTTCCGCTACTAAATGACTGTAAAAATATTACATATATTCTTTTATTTATCTAGACGCCCCTAAACGTCATAATGATAACATACTTAACTTAATTTGATGTAATATGAGATATGCAGTGCATGGTTTCAAAAGATCTTTGTGATGTCGATGCAGAGAAGGAAAATATTTCATGTGGCAACACCACCAGTCAGGATTGTTTTGTCAGAGTATGTGTGAGAAAATGGTCAGTTCAGCTCTGTTCATTCAATGTGAAAGGCAGATTGGTAGTGAACATGGATATTCTTACCAAAGCTGGATGTGGCTGCAGCCCTTTTCGATTTCTAAACACAAAGCAATTAGGGGAATAATAATAAACATGACTTGAATTGTGCAGACACTGCATTGCTTAAAAACCTCCATATGTTGGATGGATGTGGAGGGAAAAATATGGCTAGGGGTTACTGCATCTGAAAAAATAAACCAAGGGAGTTAATTGACTTAAAAACTGAAAATATGTACAAATTAAGAAAATTATATTTTATATTGAGGTCAAAGTTTGCATATTCTGATTGTGCTGTTTCGTTTCTTGTATTGCATTTTGTGTGCTGTGAACAATTCTCTGAAATGTATAAGATATACTTATGGAAAAACTTAACACAGCTGTAAGGTTTAACCTAGTCAGTGCTTCAAGGAACATTTTTTCAAAAATTAACTTTTTCCTGAAAGCATAAAGCAAAGCTTATCCCCCAGCCTTTCTGGTCTTTTGTTGTTCTTTCTCCAGTCACACCTGAGCTGGATGAGCTGGCTGAGACACATATGGAACAACATAAACATGAGGATTGACTTAAAATTTCAGAAGACCAGATGGATAGGACCAGCACATTTTGTCACTTTGCCACATGAGATCAAGCTCTATCTGTGCTTGGAAGAAATAAATACGTATTCACATTTGTTGGTCAAGTTGCCTAAGTGTACTGGTTGAGACAGGTAAAATTTCACACAGACAAACACCCATGCTGAAACCAAGGCCAGTGAAATAACACAGAAATATAGACTAATTCTGGAAAAATATGTAATACTGCACTTACTACTAAGAAGGTCACAATAGTGTGAAAAGTCAGTATGGTGACTGGTGGAATAAAAGAGGCTGAAGACACACATTTGCTTAATTCAGCTTATTTAACACAGTCTATTTAAAGTCAATGTCTTTGATCGTAATAAGTACCTTAAAATGTTTTCTGTTTGGCTATGTCACCATGCACCAGTGGGTGGGGATAAAATTATTTTGAACAATGATACCATGTTTTCCCCTCCCAATTCTCCCACCTGTCTTCTCAGCTATCTCAGAAACCCCTAATACCACAATCCTTAATACTGGAGTTGGCACTTGAGGGTTGTTTCTGGCTACACATTATTACCTGCATGTGAAATTTGGTTGTTTTGTTTTCTTTATGTAGCTTGAATTGCTACTTAAAACATAGTCCATTTAAGGAACAACGGCACTTTTCAAATCATGTCGTGTGCATAAAAACACATGCATATTAAACAGCTTGTTGCGGCACGTAACACAGCTCATGAAAATAGTATATATTCTCTAAACATTTCTGTGTGTTTTTTGACAGCTTACTTTATGTGACTCATCACGCAACTCATCTTTATGTGACATCTTTATGTGACTCTTTTAGAGTGTAAAAAATACACTTTAATTTATTGCTGTTTTATTAATATAATAAGTGATTAATTTAGTTTACATATTTTCTAAATTGGTCCATATAGACTCATTAGGAAGTAAAGTAACTTACCTAAAATAAAACGAGACTATTAACAAGACCGTGCACACATTGTAAAGGCGGGCCAGGCTGTTGAGCTCTGCCTTTCAGCTGCTTTCCACAGGAAGTATTGTTTTAGTGGGATATTCTTCAAAAATCTATTCGAGTGCGAGGCTTTTTTGAAGTAAACACAGTGTAATGTTAGGATTCAGATTGAAAGACGTTAAATCTGATTCTCATTAAGCGGATTCTTAAAATTAATCATAAGATCTGATCTGACCGGCAAAAATGCTGAGTAATGGTGTGTTCAGGCGACTTTCACCCCCCCCCCCCCCAAACATTTGGTTTGCTTTTGAAAAGCGTTTTAAGTTAACTTCGAGTTAACCCTTTGTTTTTAATTCTATCTTTACACTTTTTCATTTGTGTTGCGGTGAACATGTCAAAACAGTCACACCCTTGCAGAACATCTGCTTTGCTAAAAAAAAAAACCCACGTTGTCAATTCACGTTCACCCTGGAGACCCATTAACGTCTCCACACAGTGAATGAATTTGTCAAGGGAAAAAAGCCTCCCAGATGTTGAAGCGTTAAAACTGACTGCCGTTGCACTTGGACTTGATAAACTCACGTTTTCTGATTCTTAGAAAATGAAGCAACTGTTAAAGCATTAGATTCTCTGTTATCGCACTGTCATGAGTTTGCGGCTCATGGTGAGCTTTAAGCGCCCCCCCCCCCAAACTTTCAGGCTCACAGTTTATGGCAAACCGACGCAAAAACCCAGTAACGAGCGGTAGTGTTGAAAGCATATGTACGTTACAGCAACTGAATTGTTGTGCTCTTTAATAAACTTTCACATATGTATTTATGAGCTGCAGTACCTAGCCAATTGTCAGAAAAAGTGGCCCCTTCGAGTTCCCTAAGATCCAAACAGTGTACATATAGGTACAACTTCCTCAATTTCCTCAAGGTCCAATTGTGTATATTGCTTTGTATTGTACATTTGTGCCATTTATTTTTTTTAAAGAAAAAAAACTAAAGTGCAGACAGGACAGGGTGTATGAAATCATTAGAAATTAACAAACAGAACGGGAGTAGAATTATTTACTTAAAGGAACTATAGATGTGCCACCCCAATGACAGGCGCCGGTTCTCTGAAAGCTATTGTGTTTTTTCATGTGAGTGTAAGCTTTTTATTTTGTTCTGCTGAAAAAACAGTCTGTTCTGAATTCATTCGGCGAATGAATTACTTGTAATTCCAAGCGAGGCCTCGAGAAATGTAAATAGTCTTAAGCGTTCCATTTACGAATTCCTGATGTGTCCTAAATTACAATGCCATTGTGAGTGGCATTTAGCATCACAATGGTCTCGCATCGCGTCCTTAAAATAGACCTCGAAAGGGTACATCCTGGATTACGTGTCTCAGTGAGCACCTTTGCATACTCAGCACTTTTTCTGGCAGGTGAATAAGCATTTATAATAGAGTCCACTTAACTCAGGCGAACTGAGACGCTCTTTAAGCTCGTAAACTTTCACACAGGCCCGTGTACAAATAAAACACATTATAAGGGTAAAATAGCATGCCTCGAATATTCGGTTCAGGGCAGATTTTAAAGACATTTCCTTGCTATTTTAAGCCCTGACGTGAGGCCTTTTGACACCCCAAGCAATTAGAATTTGAATTGAAGTTTTGAAATGACTTTAATTTATTAGTATTAAATTTATAGGCCATTGTTATTAGCCTTAAGTCCTATTAGATGCTTTGAATAGATCTGCATCCTCCTCCACAAGCAGAATATCTCGCGTTGACAAACGCTGCCAACTCTTGACTGCACAAAATAACACCCTCGTCTCAACATCACATGACTGACATCATTGTGTGTTGATATAATAGAGCCCATAATATGTATGTATGTGTGTGTGTTTGTGTGTGTGGCGTGCGTGCATACGTGTGCACAGGGACGTAGTGGTGGTTTGAAAAATTTAAAAGGGAGAAAAAGAGAGCAAGAGCAATGGGAGGATGTAGGTTAGTAGTATCGCAGACACGCGCTGGGAATGTCTCGCGGCGAGGTTAGGTCTACATTCTATGCCACGCGCGGCATAATTTAGCCACAGACTTTATTAAGGTGGTAAATTGAGTTGCGTGACAAACCAGCGCTCGCGCCGTGTTTGTGTGCTGTTATCCTCTTAGACTGCGCTTCCCTGCTTAGGCATCAAAGCTGGGGAAATTGTGTGGGGCATCGGGGAAGGTTATGGCCGCTAAACTGTCCGCTCGAGCGCAACATTAACCCTCACCCTCGTCCAAAAATCACCTCAAAATGAACTGGGACAAATGGCAGGAAAACTGTTCCCACTATAATCTGTACTTATGAGTCCACCCGGGTTCTTCCAAAACGGGGTAGTACAGTTTGGAGGAGAAAATGGAAAGCAACTTTCAGAAGTGACTGTTTCTTATGTTACGAGTTTGTCAGCCGTACCGTTGGGCAAAAACGCCTGTGCCGCCACTGCCGCGCAAGTGAACCTACAGAACGGCTCCCACGTGATCAGCAGGGTTGTCTAATCCTTCCGATGCTACACAGAAAGCAGCCTTTTAGTGCTTTCTTTGGGAGGTATAATCTGAAGACCGAGCTTTTAATGTTATCGCCGATATCCTTTCGTTTACTCGGCGTGGTTAAAAAAAAACAAAAACAAATTACACCTTATATGCGATTCACTCCGGCTGGTCAAGTTCACCTCTCTAGTCTACTCTGGCGAGACTCGAGAACTGTGCGCCATGTTGTGACGTCACAGCGCGTGTCAGGAAGCCTTTCAGGGGAGAAATAAAAGAGAGAGAGAGAGAAAGCGAGAGAGAGAGAGAGAGATAGATAGAGTGTGTGTGTGTGTGTGTGTGTGTGTGTGTGTGTGTGTGTGTGTGTGTGTGTGTGTGTGTGTGTGTGAGAGAGAGAGAGAGGGGGGGAGTGTGTGTGAGAGAGAGAGAGAGAGAGAGAAGAGAGAGAGGGATGCGGTTTAAATGAATTCTTCAAACTGTTTATATTCGAAGATGGGGGTGGGTTGAGGTAGGGGTGGGGTCTGTGGAGATGGCGCCGAAATACCGTGCAGCATAACAGCTCCAAACATAGCCGGAATCCTTTTAAAAAGAACTGTCTGGTTTTGGGGTGTAAACTGGTAAACTAGGGCAAAAAGTTTTTTACACCTGTTTTCTATGTGACCCGTTTTGGAGGTTGTGCACCGAAAAGAAAACTTGACTGAGATATTCTTTCTTTTTGCTTGTATAGCTAACACGTTTTGGGGTTTGGCCAGTTCAAATATATTGTGAGAGTAAGAAATATACCTGAAATATATTTAGATATATTTCTAAAACCTATTTTGATAGGGTTTTCAGAGTGGGCTCCTTGCATCAGCAAGTTCTGCATCTTTTTCTTTTTTTCCAAACAAGTTCTGTTAGTCCAGAAAAGCCACGAACAGGACACAAACGTGACCTTTCTATTCCCTTCTCTTCTCTGTTGTGCTTCTAGGCACATGATGAGGAACTGTCTAACCAGCCTCGGTTAGGTTCTGTAGAATTTCTATGAAAACCACGTTCTTAATGGAATCACTGTATTCCCGGCCCTTTAAGAAAACAAGATGCTAAAATGGCGTCTTCCTCACTGTCAAGTTCAAGTTGTGTTACTGACTCTCTGGCTAGAGGCTGACGATGTGCACTGCCACAGTCAGAAAGAGGCGCGTTCACAAATGAAGAGATGGATTCCAGTGTCCGTTTGGTCACATTCCGAAACTTTTTTTTAATTTCAAAACTTACGTTCACATTTCATCATAAATAGTTTGTTCAACAAACAAACCGACAAACAATAGGCCTACTTTGAAACGTACAAGGTTCTGTTCTCCTCCGCTAAATTACGAATAAGCTCATTGAAATGAAGCATCATTCACCCCGAATGTGGCACAGTGACACAGTTCATCAGTTAAACTCCTGCTTTTCAGGAACAACTCGCCGCGTGACCCATTTCTTCCCAGAAAAGTGTTACAACATCACATTCAAGCTGCTCTTTGCACATCAGATTTACATCCGAGCCCACGGCTTATGATACAGTGAGGGTGGCTGGAATAAACGTTTCTTTCTTCTGTTTTTTTTTTAAATTAAGGTATAGAAAATAGCTTATAAAACATATATTCATTAAATTATTTAAATAAAAGTATTTGATATATCACTGTTACTTGCGAGGTACTGTATTTTTTTACATTATTTTTTACTCCAAAAGTAGTGCTGGTGGTCTGAAATCGTAAGCACAATATATCTGAATGCATAATAATTCATTCTTAAAAATAGGTTACAATGCAATGCTGTAACTCTTTGTGCCACGGAACAATCCCCCCCCCCCTCACGAAACATAGCTCTATTACTCTCAAGACTAAAATTCTGTCCACACATAATTCATCTTGAAAAAGTTTTTTCACATAAAAAAAAATAACATGTGTAATCAGACTCTTCTATATGTAACACCACAGTACTCATGACGAATAACACTCTTATATCCACATAAGAACTACACTGAAAACAATGAAAAGTGACAAACCAAATAAAATAAAAATCAAAATAAAGAAGTTTTTATTTGAGAATTAGCTTGTTGGAACAGTTTACTGCTCTGACCGGAAACACTGAAAAAACACACACTTGCATCCACAAAGACAGTACTGGAACCATCAACATGGAATACCATACTGGCTTGAATGGCTGGACCCCGAGAATCTGGTGTGTTTAACACTGTCACGCGAGTTAGGAGTTCATGGAAAGCTGTATGCTCTTGCAGACCACGTGTGAGAATCTGATCGAAGATCGAGGAATCAGATGCTGTTTAGTGGGCCTCTCCAATTTTGCGCCTAAAAGCTACTTATTGAAATGCACGTCTACCCTCTGCTAACAGTAAAGGAAACAATACACAAAAGAAGTTAATTTTGGGATCAAAATCAGCAATAGCAACGCTCCATATAGCTCATTTATCTCTCATAGGTTTTGCTGTGTGTATCAATGGCCTCGAGAGCGTAAAGACCTTAGATAACCTATACAATACTCTACCCTTTAGAAAAGAAAATAAGTCAATTCATTATATTCATAGGTGATAATTTTTGTGATCCATGTAAGACACATTTATTGGTTAAAAAAGATACAATCGCGTCAAGGAAGCTTTTTAGTTTGATGACCTTTTTTCAATGTTAAGCTGGTTATTATGACTCAAAACTGTACAATCTGGTTAGAAAACATTTTCCATAAATATCATTTATAAGGTCCGGCTCTCCGGCCGATAATTAAATTACAAATCGATAAATATGGCATCATGGATATGTATTTACATCGTTATTAACAAAAGGCAACGGTATATTCAAAGGTAACAATCGTAACCTACTACCACATTTCTCCATGTCAAAACAACAGATTTGGACGTGGACAACAGATTTGACTCCATCAAACAAGGAAATACATTCACGAGTAGGCTATATACTTATTTAGGATTTATTATTATTATTATTAATTCTTTTTTCTGTCGTTGTTGTTCAAGTTCAAGACGAAGACTTTGGCACGTTTTCTTAAGACTGTTTGAAGTTTTTTTTTAACAATCAATCCAAAGGTGACGCTGGCGCCACCCATATAAAAAACACCGTGAAATATTCTTCCTTTTTTCTTTTATTTTTTTTAAATAAACTTTTGAGAAAATACATAAATGAAAAATAAAATAATCATCTGAAATCTGAAAAGTAAGACGGAAAACCATTTTATTTTTTTCTTAGAAAGTGTATTTTCTTAATTAATTACTTATGTTTATTTTTTCCCTTTCTTCGCACTCGGAAATAAAAGTCAGATATTTTGGAATCCTGAGAATGGACGAGGCCTGCTGGCGAACTCTCCTCTCTCTTCATGTTCTTCCATTTGCCATTGTATTCACCGTGGTGTGAATGGTGGTGGTGGTTGTTGTTGTTATTGTTGCTGCTGCTGCTATTGTCGTTGTTTATTTTTTAAAGGTTGCTTTAACCTTTTGGTCCACACTGGGAGTTCTGCGCGTAGCTTCAAACGTACCATTCGTTGAAGTTAGGAGCCAGTCCTTCGCTGTGTGCTGCTGCTGCCGCGGCCGCTGCTGCGCTCTGCACAGCGGATGGGGGAGTTTTGGTGGGGTCCTCTGTGCTGGCTGACACCAGGACCGGTGGCGTGGAGGACTCGTAGCCCGAGCTGGCAGCTGGAGAAGATTCTGAGCCTTGGGACTCGTGTACCTGTTAATTGGCGACAGAGCGTTTGAAAGTGATGGCACAGCTTGCGTACACACACATTCCATTTGAGACTCCCGACGTCACTTTTGTATAAGCCACAGCTCCATTTACCTAGTAAATATCTGCTTGTCACGATCAGTTAGAAAAATACATGCAGCTCCTGTGTGTGTGTGTTTGTATTTTTGTGTTCTTGACTACCTCATGAGTACTGACCAGCCTGAAAGGTTAGTTTACTTGATTGTGGTGTGGTAGAGTTTGTAGCTGAGTGGATCAGTAATTCCAGGTGTAATTACCTTCATGTGTTTCCTGAGAGAGCTTGGATGCGTATAGGACTTGTCGCACACTTTGCAGATGTATGGCTTGTCGGACGTGTGCACGTGCATGTGCTTTTTCCTGTCGCTGCTGTTTGCGAAGCGCCTGTCGCAGCCGTCGAACTCGCACTTAAACGGCTTCTCGCCTAAAAACAGAGGGAAGCAAAAGGGTAGGGGGCGTTTAAAAGCATGCATCCAACAGCAGCCTGCCGAGGTTTGGCGAAACATGTTTCTGCGTCCCGTTACGTAATAAGCGGTCCGTTTCAACAAGCTAGACTAGACCATAGTTGCGCCGGTGCTGAGACGTGCAGGCATGATAGAGAGTAAAAAGGGATCTGAAAGAAGCAAAGAAGGTTATTTAATTAACTTTGCACTACACAAACAGGCGCGCGCAATCCAATGCAAAATTCTGCTTTCTGCGAGCCGCCGCAACCTAATTGCCAGAGCGTAGCCATTTCCAACAGCTTGCTTTACGTTGCGTGTGATTCTCAGATGTAACGGGTCATCGATTTCCACACAGATCCATCAAGGGGCCATGGGGCTGAAATGTAATTTACCCACTTCACACTTCCACACAAGCATTTAACGTTTTTGACGCTTTTTTGTCATGGATTCACACAACTAACCAAGCAAGCAACGACACATTCTGTTAACAACTTTAAGCCCCAGTCAATAGCTTTACAGACAGTCATTCACAGAAAAGTATAATAACTGCTAGACCAACTTACTGGGCTCTCAGGTCAGAATGACAAAATAAACAGCACTTTCATTGATTATTTCTACAGCCCTGCAGCACCCAACCAAACTTTTTAAAACATTTGTTTAGACGTTTTGCTCGGCTTCTTAAAACGAAAACAGCCGCCTCACAGGCCCGAGTGTTTAGGTCAGTCACCCCGCTTCACTTACAGCGCAGCTAATTTCCTGTTCCTCGTCAGAACGGCACAAATAAAGAGCAGCAGACAAGTGACCTACCTGTATGAGTTCTCTTGTGAATTTTCAGATTTTCCGACCTCGCGAATATTTTCCCGCAGCCAGGGAACGGACAAGGGAAGGGTTTCTCTCCAGTGTGCACTCGGATGTGATTGACTAGTTTGTATTTGGCCTTAAAGGATTTCCCCTCTCTCGGGCAGTCCTCCCAGTAGCAGATGTGGTTGCTCTGCTCCGGGCCGCCGACATGCTCCATGGACACGTGCGTGACCATTTCGTGCATGGTACTGAAAGTCCTGTCGCACGATTTTTTAGGCCTGTTCAGCTGGGTCTCGTCTATCCACTTGCAGGACAGTTCTTGTTTGATAGGTTGCCGCATGTAGCGGAAGAAGGCGCCCGGGCCGTGGTGCGCGGGCACGTTCATGCCCACGTTCACGTTGATGGCGTGGTTGTAGTTGTGCAGTGGCGCGGTGCCATACGGGTCAGCGCGCGGGCTCGCCACGGGCCGGTATGGATCGGGCCGCCCGAAAAGGTCCCCCGGGCGCAAGCCCAAGTGCATTTGTCCGTTCACAACATGTCCACCGGGCGACGCGTGCCCCACGCTCTGCTCGTGCAGCCCCGGAAAAAGAAGATGGCCCGCGTTGTCCGAGATCCCGGGCGGCGCGTGCAGACTGCCCGCCGACGCGGCAAAGATCCCGTGCTGTGCGCTCGTGGCCGCCGCCGTCTCGCCGATGCCGGCGCCCCTGTTTCTGAATAGGAAGTCCCGCGTGGAATTGAAGGCAGTGCCGCCGTAAGAGCCCACCTGGCCGCCGGGATGATGGTGGTGGTGGTGGTGACTGAGCGCGGCCGCGTAGCCGCTAGCTTGCGGCGTGAAGGCGGACGTCTGGCTGGAGGCGATGTCGTGGGCCACGGGGCTGATTTTAAATGCTGCCGAGTGCGCCGAGGAGTCGCCGAAGGGGCCAAGTCCCAGGCCGGGGTCGCGGTTGCCAAGCTCATGGTGCCGCGGAGTGCCGAAGCCCCCTACGCCTAACGACGGGAACTGCGGACCGCTGTCTAGGAGCATCGTCATTCGGGCTCGAGCGAGAAAAACAAAGGAAGGAGAAAGAGGAGAAGGAAAGATATTGGAAACCCCAGGTTAGCGAAGTGAAGTTAAACAAACGCGAGGGACGAAAAGCGGGATTCAGCCTGAACTCGGAACGTGAAGCTCTAGATATGAACTTATAGGAGAATAAAAGTTTCAGGCGCACATGAGTAGTCCCGGGCTCAGCGAGCGGGGAGAGTAAACTCCCGTTAGCGGGATCCGTGAGAACGAGGATCTTCCCCCCTCTCCGCGCCAATGATGTCCTTGGACTGATAAAGTCAATCACTCACTCCTTGCACATAAATGAGCTCGGGAGGCAGGTTCGCGCGGACCAATGGAAACTCCGCTCCCCCCCGCGACACGTGACTGCGGCGCGGCCAGTTAATTGGCTGGATGGCGACTGATTGGCAGCGTTTGGGATTGAAAATGGCAGTTCGCTTCAGCGGGTCACTTTGATTGGTCAGCGCTGGCATTATTGTGCAGGTGAGACAACCGGGACGAGTTTGAGCTGCAGTTTGGGAGCCTTGTGAATGTGCCGCCCTCAGCACGCCAGCTGCTCCAAAAAGTTACAGAAACATGTATCAGACACTGATTGCTGAGTCTTGCACTATATTTTGCTTGCCGTCTGTTTCTACCTCTGGGCTCGTGACAAAAAGCACGATTCTAGTTATAGGTATCCATCCAGTCCAAGTTCAAGCTGCAGTCATTGACTTGTGTCTAACTGAAATATTGCTTAGGCCCATGTTTACACTATCCGTGTCCAGTATCAACAGACAGATGCACATTAACTGCATTTTTAGGCAACAAAACGTTGATTAAACAAAATCGAAAATGATTTTGACCCAGTTCAATAGAATTCTATTTATACATGCTAACTGAATATTTGTTATCTGTCTATCTATCTATCTATCTATCTATCTATCTATCTATCTATCTATCTATCTATCTATCTATCTATCTATC
>JBBPDC010000032.1:1623812-1644345 GCA_037974485.1 Hemigrammopetersius urotaenia | reverse complement strand
GTATAAATACGTATACGTATATTTATCTGCCACTCCTTAAAGGCCGGGCCGTGAAAATAGTTTCTGATATTAAACCGATCCGTGACCAAATAAAGGTTGGGGACCACTGCTGTAGAGGGTGATCATCATCACTTTAACAGAAAAAAATCAGTATGGAAGTCAGGAGAGCACCTGGAAATGGAGAGTGATGGAGAGTGAAAAGTATGGAGAGTGAAAAAAAATTGAAATGTGAAAAATGTCTCTGAACAGTGGAATACAAAGTGGTTCTCTGCAGTATAGAATTAGTTTGATTTTTCTCATTTTCTTTTTTAATAATAAATGTGTGTTATTCCAGACAAAGCCCTTTTTCAGGGCTGTGTTTACTCAACTGAGCATAAAAATTGCTGATGGTAAAGTACAAATATACTATATTGTGATATCTGCGTATATATCGCCCCGGGTTTACCGTCGCATGACCCAAGGCCAACATCCTAACTTCACCTTGGCCCCCATCTTTGCACACAGTCATCCTGTGTTAGTCAGTGTGCGCAGATCGTTTACATTACTCAGACTCCTGCTTTGCTAACATCAACATCTGTCTCTGCTGCAGCTAGATATGCCAACTCCAGTGTCTGCCTTTTGTCTGCTGTGGGTTCTTTATGGTCTGTTTGGAGAGCGGAGTGCCTTGTGTGTGTAGGAGGTCAGAAGGCAATGATGCTTACTCCCACTCTCTGAGTTTCCCTCAGTCCACTGCTGTTGCGGGTGTCATTTTCTTTATCACATTGTCCAGTTAATAGTTGCAGTTAATACACGAGATATAAGAATTGAGTTGTAAACAAAATATCTCAGTTTAAACCACAATTAGGTTTGTAAGGCAAAGTAAAACATTACTAAATTTGAAACCAAACCTGACCCAGCTCGCATGCGCAGAGGGTGATTACTGAAGACAATATTTTGCAGAGCTTTACAGAGAACAGCTTCCACTTCCACAGTTAGCCTGGTTCTTCTCGCAACTGCTGTTATTGAAACACACTTTGGCTGAACCTTCAAACAAACCCAACACTACTAAGTGTGGAAGTATTGTCCCAAATCCGACCAGAAGCTCAGATTTTGCAAGCCTCAGGTGGAGTAGTAGAGCTCTAGTTTAGTGATTTTCTGAAGCTGTGTGTTGTGACATGGTTGTTTTCCACACACTTGCTTGTGTCTGTACCTGTGTTTTGTTCCCTGTTTTTATAGCAAGAGTTTAGAACATCCTAGCGGATGGGAACACAGTTTTTTTCCAAAAGCCACAGTGCAAAATCAAAACACAGGTGTGTGTATATGAACTAACACCATTTATATGACTGGAATCTCATACAGAATTATTAGCAAGAACTAATGCTAGAGTCCAACTCTCCTTCATAATGCTTGGGAAATTGGAGTTGCTACTGGTAATAAAACCCTTCTGTAATGTTTCAATAATTTTACACTGATTGTTGGAAGATGTCTGTCTGAAGTGATGGGTGTAAATTTTCATATGCTATGTGTTTATATGTATGATTTTTTTTATAATTTGATTTTAAAGAAACCGTGAGCTATGGAGTTGGTTAAAGCAGTGGAGTGATACAGATTTTTATACCATATAGTAACATATATGAAACAAAACATCTTCAGTCATCCAAAACTAACTCTCTAATACCCCCCCCCCCTCTCACACACACACACACACACACACACACACACACACACACACACACACAGAAGTGACGATGAAAGAGGGTGAATTTAGAGTAAACACTGGATTAACTGAAACCCAGGCAGAAGTAAAGATATGGTGTAAGCTCAGACAGAGTTCTAATCCCAGCGGAAATGCAGAGGAAATGAATGTGTTTGTGCAGCGTAAATTGTAGTGGCGCAGAGATAAGGACACCACTGAGCTTCTCATTATGGGACTAATTGAAGTGAGAGGTGGAGGTGTGTGTGTGTATGTGTGTGTGTATGTGTTTGTATGCGTGTGGGGAAGAGCTGCCGAACCCACTGGCTCCCTTTCCGCTGGCTCAAATCTGCAGTCATTAATCTCACTCAGCTGTGACGCTGGGTTAGCGGTGCTTTCCATGAGAGAGTTTGTGTGTGTGTGTCTGTGTGGACGAGTTTATTTTTATGCCAGATGTTTTTAGATGGGCCTAGGTGGTGGGAGAGAAGTGTATTTATTTATTTAGTGCAAGCATTGTCTTCTTTGGCCCTGTACTTGTGTGTGCGCGTGCTGTGTATGTCTATGTGCTTGCGTATGTGTGCATGCAGCAATATAAACATCAGTAGCTACGCAGCATTAAAAATATGACATTTACATGCACAGACTAAACTACATAAGGAGTGCTGTATTCACTCTGTTAAGAACATTCCAGCATATGCCATTTCTACATTTGGACACCAAGGACAATAATTTAGTTTCCCTCAACTGGGTGAAAGAACAGAAATCTTTTAGGTGTAAGGCTAGAACCTGAATTAACTGTCCATTGGCTTCTACTATAAATCCATATAACAGCACATATTGCAGTACACTACAGTCCTTGTTACTTTAGTGGAGAGGAAACTCCACTATCTGTCTATCTCTCTCTGTCCATCTTGTATCTTCACACTCTCACTCGCAGTCTCGGACCAGCAGTAGCTATCTTAAGCCTGTGTGTGGACCTCATGCCCAAAATTCACACCAGGGAAATTCGATTATGTCTATGCTCTCATTTTCTTTGGCCTCCTATGTCATGAGTGCCATTTCCTATGGAAATGCTATAATTTACATAACTGCCAGATTAAAGCAAGGTAATGTTTTGCATTTTGATTTTTTTTTAACTCTCTAGCATAAGCTATACTAGGGTGACAGTGAAGAGATGCAACGAAGCATGTTCATATTGGACTTCTCATACCCTTGAATCTGTCATGCATTTTATGATTTTAACCTGTCTTATAAGTGGTGCACACACACAGTGCCCTAACTGTTTTCGTTGCCATGTAGGGGTGCCGATATACATTATATGTAATAAAGTATAAGGATGCACCTGTTTTTCAGGGTTTGGACTAGGTCCCTTATGTCCAGTGAAGGGCTTAATCTTAATGCTTCAGCATGCCAAGAGACTTTGGACAACACTTGGTGTGGAGGAACTTGACTGGCCTGTACAGAGGCCTGACCTCAACCCCATCCAGCACCTTCGGGATGAACTGGAACAGAGATTGCGAGCCAGGCCGCCTTGTCAAACATCAGTGCCTGACCTCATAAATGTTCTACAGAATTAATTGGCACAATTCTCACAGAAACACTCAGAGATCTTCTGGAAAGCCTTCCATGAAGAGTGGAAGCTGTTCTAGCTGCAAAGGGAGACAAACTCCATAGTCTATGTATTTGAATGCGTTGTCATTAAAGTTCCAGTTTGTGTAATGGTCAGGCGTTCTAATACTTACGTCTACATATTGTTGCAAGGGGGGGAAAAAGATGAAAGACCTTTTTTGGTTTAATGACCTTTCTCGGGTGTTTATGATGATCTTAATGTCTAAAAGGACATTGAATGTAATTCAAAATCAGCATTCTGTGCGTAACTGGTGTTTTTTTTTTCTTTCTATGAATGCAATCAAGAAGCCTCACAGGGTTAACAAGGCCTCCTTTATGAGCTTGAGCTGCTTCAGAAAGTTCATTAGACAAAATGGGAAGGTGCATTAAGAGCATTCAAGTGACTTTCTCATTCGCTGAGCTGACTTTTTGATGGCTGTTCCACTATTAGTTATTTCCTCTTGATTTCCCCCATTGTATTTGGCTTCTGTCAACGAACGCAAATTGACTCCAAACCCCATGCACTGCGATTGTTGGCATGCTAATGAATATGTAAATGATATTGAAATAGGCTGGGAAAGAATGTGGCATTTTTAAATTGACACAGAAAGAATAAGGATTTCCTCGACAGAGAGAGACGCTGCTGGGGATGGAAATGCAATTAAAGCTTTGTTGGGGAGATGGGTGCTGCCTGCAATAGAGCTTCAGGCACTGTGCACTGCTTTGCAACTGGAGCGCTGCAGTTTGATTTACTTACTGAATTAGTTAAACAGGTGCCACACACAATCAAATGTAAACAGTGTATGCAGACGTATTTTCTTCTTTGGTGGATCATATGAAGTAGATGAGCTTTTGTCTTCTTACGATGGAACAAAAGGACAATGATTGAGAATCATAGATAAAAATAAAAAAGGCCTAGGATCTATTCTGAAATTACTAGGTTATATATATTATTAATTAAATAAAATAATTAATAATATATGTTATATATGAATAATTATACCAAATATAGAATTGGTGTGCTTTTACCAATAAGGGGGTTTTATCCTGCTCTGTCCTCAAACTGTAGAGAAAAGTTATTATTCTTCTTATTCTTTAGCTGTGTGTGTGTCTCTGCCTGCATGTCTCTCTGTATATGTGCGCTTTTGCACATTCATATACACGCGTATACACACACACACACACACACACACACACGTCTCAGCTTCCTCTGTCCCCTTTCTCTTCCCTCATGTGACTGTGTTGTGTGGTGTACGGTGCTGTCCGCTTTCAGAGCCTTCTGGGAGGGCGCACAGCCTGGCACATGGCTCACACACATACAGGCGCACACACCCTTCTCCTCGTGCTTGGTCACACTCTTGCCACACACCCGCTCCACTCCTGGCACGGTGGCCTTAGAGTAACAGTCAGGCTCTTTCTGCTCTCTGAGCTGTGCTATTGTTCTGCACGCTCAACGGCAGGACCTGTTTCAGTTTCTACCAAAAGAGAAAGGAGTTTTGACTCTGATCATTGCTCTTTATTAAGAGAAGAGGAAACCCTATTTTAAGGGAATGATTGGGCAAAATTGCCCCAATTTTAGTAAATCTGACCAAACATTTCATGTCTGATGTTTAGTGTTACAAGTAATGGAAGTTTATTTTTGGCAGTTAACATTAGTCTGCATGCCTACGTTGAATTGTTAATTAATCTTGCACTCACTTATGTACTTTCTAATGCAGTATTATGTACTGTTCTCTATAAAAATGTTTGAAAGTACCAACAGAATCCAGTCTTTGAGATTGTAATTGGCATAAGTATGTGTTTGGTCTTTTATTTTGCTTTTTGCTCAGTCTTGTATGCTCTTTGCATCTGAACACTCTGCTCCTTTAGTCCTTACTCATATCCGGTAATTTGTGTGTGTGGTTTAAATCTGCTTCATGATCAAACCAAGAATCTGGCACATCACATGCTAGAAGTCTGACTGTGTGTTGAATTTGTCTGACAGGACAGGGTCAAGCTCTTAACAGTAATTTTGTACCCCAGACTTAGATGCACAGTCAGGGAAATGGTGTTCAATCAGGAAGATTATTTGGCTGTGCGGGAGGCAAGTTCACACGATGATGTTCAACGTGTCTGTGCGTCTTGCCTATCTAACTAGGCAGAGAATCAATCTGGCGTTAAATATTCTACCATTCAACAAGAGAGGATGTTAATCATGTGGCCTGGCTTCAGAGGTCAGAGGACCCTAATCAACAGATAGCTAATGGGCCAGAGAAGGCAGTAATGAGTAAGAGTGATTTTACGACCTTAGACACGCAGTTGCAGAAACGTTCCATTCGCCTAATTATTTAAAACAGACATTAAATAATATACTTACACATAAGTAATACAGGTACATTCAGGGATTCTTATACTAAGAAACATAATGACATAAACTACATAGCATAAAATGTTAGCTGCCATTGACAGTTAGCAAAAATGCAGTTAACTCTAATATATTAATAAGCAGGTCTTCATTTACTTTACAAGTACGTCTTAAGACTGTCATGATTGTGATTAATATTGTTTGTCATAAAAAAATTAACCAATTAAAATGTACATTCTCAGAATTAATTTTTTTTTTTTACTTGGTGTTTATCGCTTTTTTAAAAAAAGTCTTAGTTTTACATTATATAAATGGAATTCGTACTTAATGTTCGCTGTTATAAATAGCAGCAAATTGCATATGGTAATTCAAATTACATCAAAAATATTCTTGATTACTAATATAATGGATAGTGACTGTCCCATTCAACTTCTAAAATATCATCTAAATCACCTTGCTTGTTTCACCAATTGGCTGCAGAAGATTGACTGAAATCATCTAATTTGTGGTGTTGGTGCCTGTATGTTGTGAAATGAGGTGCACAGGTACATGCTGGATTCCATGCTTTAACAATTAAGTGTTTTTTTCCTGATTGAATGACGTTAACAATGCTGTCTGGAATTCCACATTGAACCACAATAGTTTAGCTGTTTACGGATGTATACTTCCTTATTGAGTGTTTCAGTATTGCGGTTTATGTGTACACAAATAACAAAATATAACTCTGTTTACAGAAACATGATGTGTTTGGAACATTACTGTGTTATGGTCAAGGGAACTTGTTAATAATTAGACTAAATGTTTCTGTGAAAAACACTTCATGCCGTGTGACGAGCTATGAGCGAATGAATGAATTGTTTAGGCAATTTTAGGTTACTTTATTCGAAGCCCCTGCCTTACACTCTGCCTTACTAGTGTTCCGTTTCCTTGTGCAAATAATGTAGCCCTGTATCAGTGGTCTGTTTCTGTTCACAGAGCCCATCTTAGTTGTTTTGGGTGGTAGAACTCCCTCAGTGTAGCAGGACACTGATGTGTACAAACAGCAGCACTGTTTCAGATGCACTGGTATTAACCTGTCAGCATTGGCTTGTAGAAGTCATTCTTAAGGTACAGTTAGTATATAGTACATACTTGATCAGTGAGTGGATAACACAGTTGTACCATACATATTGTGTATAGTACATATTTGATCAACTGTACAGTAATCTTCACTCAATCATGCAACAAGTTGCCCACGGATATTGACAATGAAGTTCACACAAACTGTCTATCGCTCTCTCTCTTTCACTCTCTCACACACACACACACACACACACACACACACACACACACACACACACTTATTATATGGATGATCTTAAGGGGGCAGTGCACCCTCATAGACAGTGTTTTACAGAGCCAGAAGATTGTAAGAGCCAGCAGCAGCTGGAGTGATTTCTTAAAGCCACAAAGGGAATACAATGTTATGATAAAAAATGAATCTTAACTTCAGTAAATCTAGTTACTGTGGTTTACCGACCAAGATCATTGTGAGTAGCTTTTTTTATTTTCATGTGTGCTTTTATGAGCATGAGTGGATGTCGTCACTATTGACCATCACCATGTGTTACGCCTGTAGCAGTACAGTACTAGTATTTTGTCCGTATCAAACTCCTAGCTTTTGATTGTGTTTCTTTTTATTATGCCATCTCTGGTTTATATTTGTCAGTTCCAACTTAACGGACCTTAGAAAATGAAATTATGACATTGTGCAGCTTAATATTATATTTTTGCCCTTTTGTACACCCCTCATAATCATATCCAGATTGCAATCTCCTTATTAAATGAACTCAAGATGTCATTACTTCGTTGCACTAATAATGAGTATTTGAACTTGGTGTATGACTCGTTGCTTAGAACCGTAAGTGGACTGATGTTGGTCAACACTAAGCATTTTGGTGATGATTGTGCTTAGTTGTGTAATGCGCTAGTTGTGGTTACTTCCACTAAATTCTAACCATATTATGGAAATGGAGGGTGTGTGTGCATGTGTGTATGTTCTTACTTATGATTTCTATCTAACCACAGAACAGCATAACAGCAGGCAGATGGAGACAGAAAAACTGCCAGGGCAGTGTATCCCTGATACGAGTGTGTGGGTGTGTGGAGCAGCTGCAGAGAGGCTTGAGCTATTGTTCTGAGTTTACCCAGCCACGAGGATACATGTGACCACTGGTTCCAGCAGGGCCTGCTGCAACAATACACACGAACACACACAAGACGAGGGATATTGACACATTTTCACAAGACAAAGCTGTCCTTGGCATGAGTGTCCAAACTTTGTGTAGGTCAGGAAGGCCTGACCCTGTGTGGATATCGTTTAACTCTGAGTCTGCGTCTCAACACTCGCATGAAATGGTGTTTGACCCTGAAGCTGTGTGGACGTTATGTGTAGTGGATAATAATTGGACGTTATGTGTAGTGGTGTTTTTCTGCAGCGAAACACACTTTGCATTCACTTGAATGCATTCACTAAATAACTAACTGACCTTAACCAGTTTTATTTGATGAGGTGCCAAGGAGATCTGTGATTCTAATTCTCTACAGATCCTCAATCTGGAGCAAGTTGCCTAGTTTTGACAAGTTATTATCAAGGGTTGGGCCTGATGCATAACAGTAACACACATTTTTGGGCAATGATCTTTCAATCCAGGCCGCCTGAGGTTACTGTGGAAATTACACAGCTCTTTTTCTACGTGTGGGTTATACTGCGAAAAGAATATATCGCTATTTTCATGATTCACAATATGCTATGAGCTGGAACAGACTAAAAAATCTCACATACTGCACACACTTACAGGTAGACTGTGTTTATGATGCCCACGATCAGAAAAGCATAATGCGATGTAGTGAGAGAATTCGTCACTTACATTATTATAATGATTTATATATCATATTAGAGAACCCAGCTAAACAAATGACACAAACATTGTTCTTGGTTATTTACTTTTTGAGAAAAATGATCCAAAATTCCATATCTTAAAGGCTTTGTTTTCCAAAAATCTATAGTTTGCTAAAGATCATGGGGACAAGTCAGAAGGCCATTGGAAAAATGTTTTGTGCACAGATGCGACCAAAATAGAACTCTGGAAAAAGCAAAAGACTGCATTCCACCAAAATAGCCTCATCTTTGAAAATTCTGAATTACCAGTGAGTTCTAATGGATAGTGACAGGACTTCTGTTCATGTGCTGTAAGACAACAATCCTAAGCACAAAAATTGTCCAAACAATGGTTAAAAAAATGATTTTGGGATGACCAGGTCAAATTCTGTACCTTGACTCAATAGAAGTGTTGTTTAAAGACCTAAAACGAGCAGTTCATGTAAGGAAACCCAGCCGCATCCCACAGTTGAAGCAATTCAGTTTTTACAAATTCCCTTGGGGGAATTTTAGCCCTATTGCTGCAACCAGAGTGTCACTCTAGACTCTAAATGTTTCACATACTTTTATCACACACGTAATTTTTAATAATTTTCTTCAATAAAAAAGTGGCCCAATATAATGTTTGTCACATTTGTTTAGAAGTATTATCCTATATCTGTGGTGACAGCTACTCAAAGTTGGGGGTTGGTGAATGTTATGTTAAAGTTCATGTCATATCGATATTGATACTGATTATGATGAATGTCAGATCCTTACATAAGTATATAACATTTTTTAAAAAATGTATTTATTTATTTATCTTGGCCAGACCAACAACCTTTCTTCACTGTATTCAAAAGGTCCATTTGTTTGTAAGCAAAATATATTAAATTTATATTTTATATACATACATAAAGATGAGCTTGGGAAAGGCGCTATACAAATTAAACTTATTATTATTATTATTATTATTATAATAAGAATTTATCAAAAACAGGCCTACTGGTTTGTTTAATTGGGCACATCATCTTCAGCTTCCTTTTCTCTCCATTACCTCAAAAGAGCAAAGATATGATAATGAATGTACAGTAATTGTTTTTTAATGTAACTTTTTAATAACATTAATATTCAGTCAAATACACTAAATTGTGCTATTTTACTTTAGCAGCCACAGAATATTAGAGTAAAACGAAACTATAAACAGTCAGTTTTTTCTGTTCATTGTAAAATGCTGAAGCGAATAAGAGCAAATAAAAGTAATTTCTGTGAATAAAAAGTGTGAAAAACTTCCTCACTTCTGTACTAAGATAAAAAATGATAATCTAGCCTTTTGCTATTCTGATGTATAATTATAAATATTATGATTTGCTAATGCACAAAATTCTTACACTCTGCAAATCCTTCATCTTTTTGGTTTAAATTTTCCGTACATTGACTGTGTTTTGTCCCAGCGTTCTTTTGTAGTTCTGTTTCAGGGTCAGTCAACACTGTTGAAGATAACACACAAAAGATTTTCATTGTCTTATTCTAAACCAAACATGCATTATTCAAATACCTGAATCAATAAACAAATACCAAGAAGCATTCAGATACATGTGTCTTTCCGTAAGTGCATCCATTTTTATAGGTATGAAATAAATATTATGGAAAATATCCATATCTCACAGTGAAACATTTGAATAAATTAAATGTTAAATGCACATATACGCGCACACTCACACATGGAATTCAGAATATGATGAATTCCTCTTTATCACATAGGACATGAAGGTGTGGACATTTTTGGCACATCAGTGGGAAAGAGGGAGACCCGAGAGAGAAGATGATGCATCACTGTTTCTGTTTCTGTGCTGTGTTCTGGTGTGTAGGGAAGGTTGATCTTGGCAGAAAGCAGTTAGACTCCAGACTGAACAGAATAAATGAATTTGGCTCTTCACGTGCACTGGGGCTTCTGTGAGCTTTTATCACTCGTTTAAAAAGCCTGAGAGAAAACAATATTTATTACTTGGGGAGTTAGGGGCTCCCAGGCACTGCCAACCATATTCCTGACTTTGTGTGTGTTAGGGATAGTAAAATTCACAGATTCGCATCAGTGCACCAACATTAAAGTTCACCATGCATTTGCAGCAATTTAAAAAGCGTTATCGGATGCAAATAGGGATTAACTCAAAATGCAGCTTTCCTTACATATTTGAATTGGTAAAACCTTATTTTATTTGTATGCAGTTATTAGCTGACTATACAAATTATTTTAGTTTTAGATTTTTCAAGCAAGCTCTATCATCTTCAGTGCTGTTATTAGTCTGTTCTCATCTCTCAGGCAGGTCTCTTTGGTGGAGAGTCCAGGTGAGGTGAAAAACATGTGTTCTACGAAAATGCAAGGAATTTTTTTTTTTTAATTTTCAAGAGAGAGAGATGGACAAGTTGACGAGATACATGCAGTTTGCAAATTATGCCGTGCTGCTATAAAATTACCAGGCAGCAAGATTAACCTAAGTACTAATCTAAAGTGGCGACAGTGCTGTTGAGGCATTGCTTATTCAATTATTTTTGTTATACATCCAGAAAGGCACCCCTGATATATTAATAGGCACTGACTATTAAGTGTGTGGTGCGTTATAGAAGGACACAAAAGATGTGTGAATGGGTGTTCCAGCATTTATTTTTTTTTACGTACGTACGTATGTGTGTGTGTGTACAGTAATCCCCCTGATTTACGCGCATCAGGAGCGGGATCAGTCTTTGCTGATCAGGAGTTGCAGATTTTTCCTACGTGAAATCCCCGGATAATTGTATGAGAAATCCCCATGATAACGTAGATACTGCAAATATTCTTTTTTTTTTTTAACGCATTTTAGCTCTAAATTATTAAGAATATTTACTAATTTTGTAACATTAATATTAAAGTAAATTCAGCCACATTTCCATATAAAATATAACTGAGAGATGTTTGTGTAATGTCCAGAGAGACAAAGAAAGTGCATCTTGGGATGGTGGAAAAAACACTGTACTGAGAAAGTAATTTATTTCTCCTTGCTGCTGATTGCATGGCAGCCGCAGACCAGAATTTCCCCCACTGTGTGTCTCGAGTGTTTCTCTTGTTTTTCATTTTGTTATTCTTAAAGCCCTGTATTTTTATTACTGCTCGATTTTCTACCAGTGTTGGTGGGTCACCCGAATCTACTCTTCCTGAAGCGCCTGAATAAGACGGCACTGCTGATGAACAGTAAATTATTGAACCGTAAAAAATGTTGGTGATTAACTGTTTTACTGTATTTTTATTTCTAAAAAAATACATTAAATCACTGTATTTACCTGCTTACACCAAAGAAAATGGCAGCACATACAAAAGAAAACATTGCATTAATTAATTGTGAGAGACAGCAGTTCAGCGTAAATTGCGCAGCGCTTATACTGGTTTACCTTTACATTTTCGTTAGGGCTAATGTATTAATCTGAGTTTAAAATGAAATTAAAGTGTTATGGATTCAGTCCTTTTTTCTTAGAACCAAACTAATCACTGTTTTTGAAAACCACAGCATATTTGTGGAAACCGCAGATATCCTCCACATTTTTAGATGATTGAGTCGACCTCATGAGGGATATTTTGACTGTATTTAACAGAGGCTTAAATACAGCTGTACTTAGAGCAGGGGCAAACTGGATACTGTATTACTGTATTTTTATTACAAAATGTGACACAAATTTATTACTGTATTTACCTGGTTATACCAAAGAAAATGCCTGTGCATGAATTACAGTACAGTCTGTACAGGGGTAATATTGGTATTGACATTCACTGTAAACTGTACAGTACAAATATGGGCATACCTTTATATTTTCGTTAAGGGTAATGTATTGTTTAAAATGAAATGAAAGTGTTTTGGGAGCATATTTAGGTGCATGTTTCGGATTTATATACAACACTATTGGCAGGTGCTCTTGTAGCGTGACCCTCTCGTAAAGTAGGGGATTACTGTATAATATGTATAAATATATATGTATAGAGGTTTGTGTGTGTATATAACTATATATGTATATGTATATATAAATATAAATGTTTGTGCTGTTTACTGCTGGGCAGAAGTGTTCGTGTCAAAACCCAATATTACAATAAATGCAATTTTTTTTTTGGAGCAACTTGGGGTTAAGGGTCTTGCTCAGGGAGCCTGTGGTGGTATGCTGAAGATAGGATTTGAACCCATGACCTCTTGGTCCAAAGGCAAATATCCTACCCAGTAGACCACCACCACCCTATTTATCAATTAATTACTTTTTAGAAAAAAGAATCCTTATTACTTTTTACTGATTTCTTTTTTCTTTGCGCTTATTCTCAAGTTCACTCACTCAAGTGTTTGCTGACAAAAAGAACCCCCCCCCACGCACACACACACACACACCCCAGTAATAATAAATTAGGAAAGGGAGGAGCATTAAGAAACTGAGAAGTCTGTTTAATGAGGTGTAATTTTGGATGTAGGCGAGCTGTAGAAGGCCGAGTCCTGCGGGCTGCTCTCTGGATGAGGCCTAATTCAATTTACTGAGAATGGAAGGTAATAATGACGCTCACAGCTGTTAATGAGCAAGACTGGTGGGTCATCAGGCAGCACTGTGCTTCTATGTGGGTCTCTTTCCTTCTGCCCTCCTCTCTCTCTGTAGCTCGCTCTCTCTCTCTCTACCTCTTTGTTGCTGTGCCTTTCTCCTTCAGGTTTAAATGGTCAGCATATATAAGGAGCTCGACACACACACACACACACACACACACACACTCCTGTGTGTGGGATATGGCCTATAACACTTAATTGTTTTGATGTGTTTGTCTGGAAACACAGTGGCAGTTGATTCACCCCAGGAGTCCTGACCTTAATTCCTCTCTCCACACACACACACACACACACACACACACACACACACACACACACACACACACACACTTTATATGTTATATGTACCTTAAAGCTAAGTGGTATATTTGCTAATAGGGCTGAAATGTGTATTTCTTTGCTAAAGTCTATGTTTGAAAACATGGAAATATGTTTTAGAAACATGGTTTTTGGACGTGTTCAAAAGTTGTCTAGGTGTCTATTTTCAGCATGTGTCAACATAATATTATATTGGTGTATATTGGGAGCTGATTTTTTAAAAGTTTTAGCTTCTGTTCAAATGGACGTTTCTTTAGTTGAAAACACTCCTATTAGGATTTAGTCTGTAATCTTGATAAAAATCTTGATAAAAACTTAAATTTTTTTATTTTTTATTTTTTTGTAAATATATATAGGATGGCACTACAATTTGAAGGTATTTTGAAGGTAAATGTTCCTTTCTTTTTTTCTAGCATGGAAGGACTAATGAAGATAAAATATAAAAACACCTGTGCACTGGACGAGTGTAAAGAAGGTGGTGACCAGGCTCTGTTGGTGGATTGTGTTATTTAGTGTGGGATTTTAAGATAGGAAAAAACTGCAGTTTATTCAGGGTTGTGCTGTGCAGTGTTTATGGACTACACACTCATAGCCACATCTCTCAGGATTTGTTGATTGCAGCCATATTACGTTGGTGTACGTTGGTAAACAAATAAGTACGAAAGTGTCTAAACAAATAACATTAACTTTTCTGAATAGATGAACAGCTAGTTCATACTGTTAATAACAACAACAACAACAACAACAACAACAACAACAATAATAATAATAAAAATAATAATAATACGTTGAATGACATAGGCCATGATTAATTATTGCTTTCAAAGAAAATAAGTGCGAGGAAGAGTGTTTGTCGTTACTGCTTTTATTGTTTATTACATTTTTATTATTTTCATGTGTGTCATACAATAACATACAACAAAATAAATAAGTAAAATGAAAAATGACATGTTTGTAGTGTTATGTGTGCACTATATACAGGTGAGGCCTATTTTTAGAAAAACGACGATAATAACTGTGATATGATATTTATTTTGGCTCTTTGCAGACGACAGAATTCATTTAAAGGTTTTTATAATTTGCTATATAATAAATGGGTTGTTTAAGGATAAAAGGAAAGGGGTTATTGGGCACAAAAAAAAGGCTGGATACATTTTGTGGATTTTTATTGAAATCTTACGCTTAATGATTTTTTCCTCTTCACCTTTTTTGGCAAACGTGAAAAAGTCCAGTTATAGGAGGAAATGACATCGTATTAATTGCATAGTAATCGCTTTACTTATTGCGAAATAAACTGCGCCGCTTGAGAGCTAGAAATAAATCTCCATGGCCTGAGATGAACTGCATTTGATTATGGGCTATTACAGACTGTAATCATTTTATCTGTATTTACACGAATACACGAGTGCAGAGAGTGGGGTGCGGCTGATGCCAGTGCTGCTGGGACCCATGAAGAGATATACAAGGTGTAGATAGCCCTAAGCCGAAAGTGTGGGTTTCGATTCTAGGAGATCAAATCTAAAAAAAAAGTGCAAACGAAGTTAAAATGTCTGAGATTACATTAAGAATCACGTCGGGTCTTATTTTAACGCCCACCTGGTCCGTTTTCTCAGGCTGCCCATAGTGCCCACTTATACAAACACATCAGAACGAAAAACATATAGTAATTTATAACCATGCATTTACATATTTGTGAAATAAGTATTTTAGAAATCTAAATGTTGCTTCTAGCAATAATTTGTTGGACGAGGAAACCCTGTTTGTCCATTTGAGTAGGAAGTCCGTTGCTGATTTATGTTTTCCTGCAAACTCAGCTGTTGCTTATGGAAGTGGGGAATTAGGCCATACTTGCTTGTGCAAAATCATTTTTCTGGTGCAGGCAGCTATCTCACCTTAAAGATAAAATGTAATTAATTTGGATGATGGTCCATATTCAGTGCCAGTTGGCTTTTTTTGTTTTATTTTTTGGAACGTCCCTTTTGTGTCGGATTTGAAAAATAGCCAAGCCTGTATGTCCAAACGGACTCCATTAGACTCTTGGAAGTGGCTGGCCTATGGCTAAGAAGCACTTGGAAGTAAAAAGGCAGTGTCACTGTGCTGTCGGTTGTCATGAAATCGTGCCAGGCGTAGTTTTTCTTGTCAAAAATATCCCTTGAATAAATGAAAGTATTATTTTAGGTGTAGTGTTGCCAACTCGTTGCATGGCCCCAGTAAAATAAGAGGAAGGCTCCTTCTTTTGGCCGATTACTCAATGTATATTCTTATTTCATTTTTGCCCCTGAACTCGTGCATGATAACTGATCCCAGCAGTCTAAATGGAGATAGTGAATAAATACTGTCCGTTTTGAGGTCGTTTTCTCTTGGCGGTTTGACAGATGATTTGCTGGATTGCCTGATATCTTTTGAGACTCCAGCACTCCATCTTTTTGCATTATCCTGCAACAAGGCAGCATATACATGTTCTACCATAAGATATTTTGCAAGTTGTAATCTGACGCCTTGAAGTCAAAGAGGCGGCGATATTTGGCAGCACATAAGCGGCACATATCAAAGCATTTTCACTGCGAGATTTGAAAACGGAGTCGTGTGGTGAACGCCTGCGTGTCCCTTTTAAAACAAACCCAGTCGCTGTCAATCACCGGGCATTCCAACCAATCCCCAAGCGCCTTTTTTTTAAACCCAGGTTTGCCTGCTGTGCTTTTATATTGCAGCCTGGCCTGGTTCGGAGCATTTTTACTACCACGGTTATTGCCACAAATCAAGAGGGCAAAGTGAACGGCATGGGACTCGCACCGGCTTTAACGAACTCGGGTCCGATTTGTGCGTCCGGGAGGTTCACGGCCGAGAGCTGCACGTGCAGATGATACAGGGGCAGGGCCAAATGGGGGACACGGTTTTATAGGTAAACCTCGAGCGTAAAAGGGTTCGGTTGATTTTGCAGACCCACAGCCAAACTTACCACCAATAACAATGACAAGCCTGTCGAGGTTTAGTGGCTGCCCTCTTTCTTGCGTCAACCCAGGGGAGAGCAATACTGAACCCAGTGTGGTGCTGCCACCTTTGGCAGGGGAGCACATGGGGCACCCCACTGGCACTTCCTTAAAACTCTGCCCCTCACACAATCTGCGAGACTACCCCGAGACGAGGGCCACTGCATATGTTGACCACTCGGTCCCCCATTTTTCAGACACTGGATACAGCAGCCACCGCTTAGAAGCCAGTACTAGAGGCATTATCATTGGGACAAATCTGTCAGGACCAGGCATGCCACCCGTAGCCGATCAACTGGCGCCGAGACCAAACCAACATGGCGCAATTGGAAGGTACCGTGACCTCCACGGCTATAGAGATGGCAGAAGCCACGCGTTCTTCGCCACGTACCAAGATCAGGCCCATGGCTCCACAGATGCCGCGCGAGACCTCAGCAGCCAAGTCATGTTGGGTCTTCCAGGAGAGATTTTGTCAAGAGCGCATCCGTACGGGCAGGCGCACGGCGGCCCTCGGGCCAACGGCCAGCAACTGGTGACCCAGTTCCTGGGGCTCTACAAACCGCTGAACATGGCCATGCAGCGAGGTGGGGGCGACGCGTTCCTCAGGTGCTCCAGGCAGAACCTCACACACGAGTTGGTGTGCAAGTGGCGGGATGGCCAAGAAGGCGCTGGCAAGCCGCCATGTGCCAGGACCTTTGGGACCATGTACGAACTTGTCACACATGTGACGATCGAGCATGTCGGGGGACCCGAACACTCCGAGTACGTGTGCCACTGGGAAAACTGTCCCAGAGACAGAAAGCCTTTCAAAGCCAAATACAAGCTGGTCAATCACGTCAGAGTGCATACAGGGGAAAAGCCGTTCCCCTGCCCCTTCCACGGATGTGAGAAAGTTTTCGCCAGATCAGAAAACCTCAAGATTCACAAGAGAACTCACACAGGTTGGTCTAATAATAATAATAATAATAATAACAATAATAATAATAATAATAATAATAATAATAATAATAATACAAAGTCATTACTTTTAGGTGTTACTTTTTCGTTCGTCAATATTGTCCCATCAAAAAGTTATTCTGGCGGTTCACTCTCACGTTTCTCCTAACTTCAAAGGCACTGACAGTTTGACAAGTTCTACAATTTTACCACAAAAATCGATTAGTTCTGTAAGTCGAGGAGCTGTCGATAAAATATTTATTTTAACTTCTAGAAGCAGATCTTTTGAAGATGTAGGAAAACGTTTCGCTCGGTGATTGCTTTAGCCCTGCGTTTCCGTCAGCATAATTGTACTCAGCACTTTTCGCGCAGCTGTATATCCTCCTTTAGCATAAATGAAATCATGCTTTCCAATTGTAGGAGATTTTATTTTCCTTAATCAGTAGTGTGCGTTTTGTATCCAGTGTGTATCGATGTGGGTTTTGCCAGCTCGTAGTGTAGGCGAGTGGCTTTGCATTTGATAAATATGGTAAATTAGCTGCGGTAGTGAAAGGAGATAAGTTCTCTGGGGCAGTTGTTTGGGTGCCTCTCATTCATGCAGTGAAATAAATAAATAAAGCACGGGACACCGGAGAGCTGTGACGTAGCGTTGACGCTGCAGTAGGAACTGCTGCGCGCTCCCGCCAGCAGCGCGCTCCGGCTGAGAGCCTACTGTCCTCGGGTAGAACTGACGTCATGTCATTCCTAAAAATAAAGCTCTTTGCTGAATAATATACAAGCCAACAGTTTCTTAATTGTGATATTTATAAATGAAGTATATACTGTGTAGGAGTATGAGGAAAACTCACTATCTGTGCGGAATCCACCAGTCTTATGTAGAAGAATCAGATAGCAATTTACACACACTCTAGGACCTTCTGTTTTACCCTTAGCAGTGAAATACCCTGCAGAGGGCCGAGTTGAGCCACTGCAGCAAACTTTCAAAAGCAGGAAAGTCCATATAGGCTTACATCGCAAAAAATGCTGAATGAAAAGGTTGTAGACTGTAGATTGTAGATTTATATTTAGTCATTACTCTTAATGAATTATATTAATGTATTTACACTGTAAACGTTCAGTAAACACTATAAAACGAATATGTAAGTTATGTTGTGAAGAATTAAACTATGGGCCCACATAACAAAGACGGTTGCAGTTGAAGTGTTTAACTGATCTGAGGCCCGCACTAAAGCATTTGAGCAATTAACGAATAATTAATAAGCTAAACAATTTGACGCAACTCACTACATGGATTGTTTTATAGTGTTCTCTGTTATAATATATTCAGTTCCTATTCAGTAGCTTTGTAACTTATCGTAAGTAGTTTTGTTATCATCAGAAAGGAGAAATCGCACAAAGCAGCTGTGAATGTTGAGTCAAAATTACAATAACAAATAAACAGGGCTGTGTGTGTTGTTGCGCAGATACAGAAAAAAATTGACCAAAGTGGGTAAGTCTTAATGTCCGCTCCTTTAGAAATTTGTGGGAAGCTGCGAGCCGCGCGAAGTGCTCAGATCGGTGAATGACGTGTGTCTGATTAGTCTTCGTGCTTAAGACTTTGAGAGAAATGAGGCACCTAAATACCTGTGACTTGTTGAATGCAGGATTGTTGGTGCAAGCGAGCATTGCTGCCAGTTTGGCCCTGCTGTAAGAGCGCAGTGTGCTCAGGGCTGCAGAGTGAAGGGTTAGAACTCACAGGCTCCATCACCCGTAACCCGCCGGTCATTTTGTCTCCTCCTCTGCCCCCGTTTAGGTGAGAAACCGTTTAAATGCGAGTTTGAGGGCTGCACTCGGAGGTTTGCAAACAGCAGCGACCGGAAGAAGCACTCGCACGTGCACTCCAGCGATAAGCCCTACACGTGCAAGGTCAGAGGCTGCGAGAAATGTTACACGCACCCCAGCTCCCTGCGCAAGCACATGAAACTCCATTGCAAGGCCTACGTTGGCAAAATGGGCGAGCACGGGGAGCACCTCGGCAGGGCCGGCTCTCCCGAGCTGAACGAACAGCAGGACGCGTCCTCCTTGCCGCCTGTCCCCTCTCAAGAGCCCCCGTCCCCCGAGGCCCTGAGCGAGCCGGCCCTGAGGTCCCGCTTCCATCACACGTTTGACAACAGCTTGGACTACACGGCGCACAGGCCGCAGTCCCTTCTGGACCCTTTGCTGATACACCGGGGCAATTACAGAACCGAGACTGGCCAGTACCCGTGTAGCCAAGCGAGCCCCACTCTCGCGCCTAGCCACAGGACCTTCTCACCACACTCACCCTTCCAAAAGAGCCTCGTGAACGGTTGGTACACGTGCCATAGTGGCGTGGAGGCTTTCACGTCCAAGCAGTGTAACAATGATGTATGAGCGGAAAAGAGAAGCAAGCGGGAACGGTCGTTGGGGGGTGCGGTGGGTTGTGACAGGTTGCTACAGCTATGTAATTTAGACTTGGATACAACGTGTATGGCAGCACTTCGGCGTCAGCTGGAGAGACGTGGCCTTTGGTGTCAAATGTATATGTCAGCTGGCTAAATAGCATAGTGCGATTTGTTCGCTGTGAGCTTTATCGTGTGTTTGTGGGAATTGTATCGGTGATGTTTTTTTGCTGAATTTAGAGTACTTACACGACCTATTCACAGGACATAAAAATAATGATAGAAATAGTCTCTTCCTGTTCATATTGTATAGTTGAAATATGTTATGAGACCAACGACATCAGAAGGATATTTAATATGGTCACAAGTTGGCGTTTTTACATGTAAAATAGGATTTTACCACAATATCTGGAGGTAATGGAGCTTTTTGAAGGAGAGGCAGAACATTGTGTGTTGCAATAGGACACGAATGGAAACAGATCTATTTAGGCCTGCTCACCTTTTAGATTTGGGTGAATTTCGCAGGCATTAAATCTGCAGAAAAGCACAACTCCAATTACAGTGTCTGCTTCATTGGCATCAGTGTTGTTTTTCACATGAGTGCAAAAAGAAAAGAAAATAAACATTATTTTCATATTTCGGTATTAACTCCCAGTGGGTGAGACGTTTTTAGGCCATGCAAACCACATGCACCACAAAGCCCTTTCTCTCCTTCTGTATGTGTCACCACTATTTTTACTTTTGTTATATAGTGTGATAT
>JBBPDC010000032.1:1556519-1578426 GCA_037974485.1 Hemigrammopetersius urotaenia | reverse complement strand
ATATATGTACACTTGCCACCTTTTAATTATCTAATTATCTGCTCAGCCTATTAAACCATGATAGAGGCATGATAATCTGTGAAAGTGCGTGTAACCTGTAAAAGGGCAGGTGCAGATGCCCGCATATGTACATAGCATTTAATGGATACTGTACATCAAAGCCTGAATAGAAGCAGCTCTGAAGGAGGCATTATTTCCGAAGTGGAGGCACTTGAGGCAAGAGATACCTAGTGTGTGGCACCTGCAGGAACTTGCACATCAAAGATTTTCCTGTGCTTGATCTTATAATTTACTGTTTTATAAACACATAAACTAGAAACACAACATTAAAATTAAATAAATAAACAAAGTAATTTCGTATACGACCCACCCATGAGTCAAACGTTCCCTTCAAGTTAAGTAAAAAGAAAAACCGACCCTTTCATCTATTCAAGTGACTTGATTTGATCTGTCGTTTTATTAGAAATGAGTCCTAAATTAAAATGCCATATTTAAAGCTTCTAGATATTTAATGCTATATCCTAACCAAATGTGAAAAGTGAGTAGAATAGACATGTGTGTAAATTGTGGACTTCGTCATTTTAAAAGCACATTCAAAGTAATGAGTAAGAATCTGAGTCTTTTTTCCTCTGATCTGCAAAATGTGCTGAGTGTGTGTGCACGCGCCTGCGCGCGCGCGAGTGTGTATAGCAGATCCCAGACTTTTGGCAACGAACAACGTGTAAATGTTGAAGTGGGAAAGGCTACTCATTAGCAGACCCCATCCCATCCCTGAACGGGACATATAACACATCTATAACACAGATGGGCGCACTTTACCTCTACAGTTCCGAGTCCACCACCATCCCACCATTTCCACCAGTACTGCCCTCATTTCCATCTTTTAGAAAATGATACGAGACAATTTCGTTGACCAATTTAAAGAGTCGTTAACTTCATAGGAAAAGAAAGGTTACACACACAGCACATATGCACATATGTATATATATATGCTGCATATGAGAGATGTACTGTTTCTTGGTTGCATCAAATCTACCAACAGGTGTCATTTCCTCCCCCTTTTAATTACAATTCAATTATATTTTATTTTGTTGCTAAAGCAGTTTAAACTACACGCAAAAGCACCAAATTCGACTCGATTACTGCCAACATAGTATAGCAATTAAAAATGTCACGTGTGGGAAAGAAAAGAGGCTTAAAATATTACAAATTCCCTTCAGACCTTTTCCTCAGTCGAAATGTTTTCATACTGCAAATAATCCGTTTGAACTCGTTGAAATGAAATGTAGTTTTGTTTCTAAATCCTCCTAAATATTCCAAAGACCTTCCTCGTACAATTACCCTCCCCTCCTCTTCAATATAAAAATATAGATTAGTCGAGAGGAAAAATAATTGAAATCTTATTTGTTCCTAAATGTTTTTTGTAGTTATTTATTGTAATTATTCAAAACGTCCAGCGAGACACTTGTGTCGGTGATAATGGTCCACAAAGTCGGAGAACAAACTCGGACCTGTAGACTAACTGTGTCAATTATCCTATCGGAGTTCTCCTCCCGTTAGCGAAACACAAACTAACTAATTCCACATTAAAACTTGAGGAATGAATGCTGCCCGCAGAATGAATGGGTGTTAACACGTCCTTAAATTTGGCATTGCGAGTTAAGGCCAAATAGCTTTGGAGCAGGCTTGAATTGGGGCCTGTGTGTACATTGAGCGTCCAGTGTTCCGGCAACAAAAGCGAGCTAATCCAAGTAATTTCCACAATGCAAAGAGCCGTGTTTACATGCTCTAAAGGAGGGCCTTGCCTTTGCTCCTGTGCTCAAGTGGTGCGTCATGAGGTGAAAGGGGGCCTTTTGGGTTGACGAAGACACTTTAGGGTACTCTTAATCAGCCGAGCATAGCGTTTCCTCTGACCTGCTGAGCCGCATGTGGATCCTTCTTCAGTAAACACGCTGTCCGGTTCTTTCCAAAGACAGCCTGTTCACTCCTCAGCCCGAGCTCCGTTAATTGTGCAAATTGTACGTTTGGTTTTCGGTGGACCTTTCCTTTCGGATCAGACTCTTCCTGACTTTCCTTTTGTGATGTGAAGTGTTTGAATGGTCGATGTGATCAGAAATCGTGTGAAGCACGCATGGTATTCACTGAGGGACTTATTATGCCATTAGGGATGGTTGGCTGGAAGACACTTTTTTAACTTCAGCACTGAATAAATTAAAGAATGCAGTAGGACTGCTTTTCACAAAAGAGCAGCGAGTTTACATCCACGACACAACCACCTTTCACTCCCACACAACTCAGCTTATTAAGGCCCTCTGGCAGCTGTTATAAGCTGTTTTAGGTTTTATCCGTGTTTGCTGAGTGATGGCACGAGTGGCCAGCAGGCATGCCAGGTCCTATCTGTGATTAACACTCCACCAGACCTTTAAATTGAATAAAACATTAATAAAATGTATTTTTCAATCACTGGAGACTATTATAACAATTCATTATTTGATGGAAATTATCTCGAGACACGCTGTCACTTTTAGCAAATTGTGTGAGATTTTCACGCTATGACTGCATCATTACCGCTATAATCGTACTCACATCTTGCACAGTGGAAAAAAAGAAAAAGAAAAATCGGATCACGAGCAAATACATGCAGTATAACTAACGATGTGATTGACCGGATTTCAGCAAAATCAGTTTTTGCCCATTTAAGATGTTACATATTTTGCCATCTAATGCATCGCTGTGCCACCTTGGGCCGATTCCTCCATGCCTGCAGCACTTGTGAAGGGCTGCAGCTCAGGTCATCTGCTCTGTTTAAGAGACTGCAGAATAGGTTTAATGTAATGTCTTTATTTAGAAAGCCTTTTAACACTAAGCCCTGGGCCCTTTTCTTAACAAGCGTTTTACATTCTTAAAGGCTGGTCCGAGAGGCATATAAGGAGAAATTTAATCAGAGCATCCCGGAACACAGTCTCTAAAATCCCTTCCTCTGACCTGACACTAACCACACGCTCAACCCAGCAAGAAGAACCAATCAAAAGCACTGAACTTCCACAGTGATAAGAAGAACATCCCAGGCACCCGCACGCCAACAAAAAATAATTTTTATTCATTTTAATTAATTCAAATTCAAGTGTTTAGTATGTGTTTTCGGTTGTTACTTATTTCGATCTTCTCGATTTAGACAGTAAAGTAAGAGGTGGGAGAAACAAAAACTGACAACGGATTACACATATTTAAATAAAAAAAACTATAGACATTATTCAGACAGTATTCGTTTGTCTGAGTACTAAAATTTGTACCAAAATATAAAAAAGATGTGTGCCAGTAACAGCTCAATAATAATAATAATAATAATAATAATAATAATAATAATAATAATAATAATAATAATAATAATGATAATAATAATAATGTTTCATGTAGAATTGTGTCCAGAGCAATGAATATTTGGGAGATTTATCACTATGCCCTCAGACTCCACGATATAAACTTTCTAAACTTTATAATCATGTGCGTTTTGTACGACTTCGAACAGCAATACTTGATCTGAATCCACGCAACAATACAAGAAACACATTTAACATTAGCTATAACTAACAATTCACACTTGCTTGCTTTGACCCTTCTCAACAAATTAACACAAAATGATACAGAATACTACAATTCCTTTTTTCAAAATACTCAAACAGTTTGCTAATGCTTTCAGGACCTGTAAAGAATAAGCATTTGACTTTTTTCAAAGAAATCTGCTGCTAAATCAAAAAGTAATTTGTAGTACTCAGTGAAAAACATTTTGACGAAATTGATCGTTGTCTCAATGTCTCATTGTGTCACACAAGTCACAATACGTTTTATGATGATGTCAAGGTATCATTCGTTATAAAAGAACACTGACCGAATGCATGTTTCAAGACAGCCCAGTTAACCCCGTTCAGCTGAATTCAATGCATCACATTGAATGAATAAAAATAATTTTAAAATTTAAATAAAAATAACTTTTTCATGCATTTTTAAATGTAACACAACTGGTCCTTCTTGTCAAAACACATATTGTGTTTTGTATAATTGCCTGGATCTATCATGGTATTGTATTGTTTTCTCCCAATGTCCTATTCCACCACGCTCATTCTTTCCTTTCCTGTCTTTTTCCAGATTTCATATTTGTACGTTTTCATAATTACATTTCTATCAAAGCACTTTCTGGACATAATTTTCATTTCAGTGAAATGAAAATAATTCTTGAAATAAGCACTTTTAAATTCCAAACTTTCTTCAGAGTTCTGCAAGACCACTGCAAAGACCCTATGTCATTGCTGAGTTCTATGAAGCTTTTAAAAGTATGGAATTGCATGACACTGCCACCTGTCAAAATATGTAAATTAGTCTGAAGAATCTTCAGTCAACCATATCTTTTGAAATGCTGCTCATGCAGCTCAACGTCCTTGGAGGAGAGCATTAACTCCAATCACCTAGACATCTCAAATTGGCTATAACATCGCAAATCAGCTGTGTGAGAAGAATTCAATGAGTGCATAGTCAACTGTTCCCTTATGGGTATCCCATTCAGAGTGGCAAGTGTCACTGCTCGGACTTGAACTTGACTAGAATTTCCCCATTGTGGGATTAATAAAGTCAATCTAATCTAATCTAGCCTCTCAAACTCCACAGACTAGCATTCCTCACTCATGTAACAATAACTCTAAACAACTGACTTTATTTTCCATGTGCCCCACCATAAGCATTATTATATATAACATTAAATACAGTATAAGCCTCGGCTTTCAATAAATTAAATCAAAAGGTGGGCTGCAGGTAATTGTGCGTGAAGGTAGATTGCTCATGCCCAGGTCCTAAAGCAAGTGCGCAGTCCTTTCTTCACTCAGAATACCGCCTCGAAAGGGACAATTTCTTTAAAGAGCTATTTGTCTATTGAAACACAAGGTGCGTCTACAATTTAAGAAAAAGTTGAAAACATGATTGACATGATTGTTGTGCTCACCAAACTTTAGGACTTTCGCTTTCTGACCTTTTGACTTTCAGCTCGGTATATAATTGAAGCTCTTTTGTGTGTCAGTACACCACGTTTCAAAGCAGAATTCTTGTTGGATCTGACGAGATCCCAAAGTCTTAGCCAGGTTGGTCACTTTCTCTGAATATGACAAATTTAAACAACTTCCCAAAGTCAAAAGCTTCGTTCTTCTCAGAATTACCAGAACTTCTAGCCCCCCCTTATCCGCTATTGCATGCAATATTTCTAAATATTCACTTCTGCTAGCCTTACAGCCTAGGCCTAATTAGCCTCGTCTTTTAACTTGTTGTTGTAACCCTCGTCGTGTAAAAATATTCGACCTAATTTGCATTCTAAACAGTAAAAAAAATCAGTCTGATTTTATTGTTTCGCGTTGACAGTCTATGAACCCTGTCGTATGCCTGAGACGTGGAGCTGTCAATGAGCACAAACTACTGCATGACCTGTTTCTTTGGGAAGACGTCGTTGGAACTGAGCGCGCGATCGAAGGGATGCCCAAAACGAGAAATTATAACGATGCATTATCAGGGCAGAAATTATTTAAAGCTAATAACAATAGCTTGACGGTGATAAAAGCTCTAAAGCCTTGACGACGTTGGAATGAGACGTCACTCACAAGAGTTCATTATAGCATCCGGAAAAGGAATAAAGCTCTCTTTTCACTACTGTCATAACGCAGAGGGGGGAGGGGCGGCTAGGTGGAGCAGCTGACGTGGAGAAAATGCTGAAGCCGGTTCTCTGGGGAGTTGCGCATCAAAGACGGCGAAATCACATTCTCAGAGCACTTTTTAAACAAGCGCGACACTCGCAACGGCACTCTTGAAGGCTGAGTGTCATTTTGTCAAACCAAACCCAGCACTGACACGAAGCAGCGCAACATTTTGAGCGCGCACTAGTAAAACAAGGGGTATCCCGTCGCATTCCTAAATACAAGAGGGTAGAAGTAACTGGTTATAGCTACATCAGTGAAATGGTTCTCAGATGGAGAACCGAGGGCGCCTTTTAGACAGTTTTTCACAACCAGAGATAAGTGTTCAGACAGGTGAAGTGAACTAATACCATTGACCATCGTGAATTAGAGCATATCCTGTTGTGGTCTAAAACTAAGAAATGTTCTGGTATGACGTTTTGTTAATTTATTTATAAAGGATGCTGAACTTTGAGCAGTCGGTTTTCTGCACATGTGCTCTAACTGGTCTGGGTTAAGTCACTTCGGTTGCGGACTCTTTTCCGTGCTTGATTTTATTATTAAATATCAAAGATCCGTTAGGTGATTATTTTTTTAATGAGAGATTTCAGACTCACTGAAGTCTATCAATATGGACGTGTGTAGCACACTGGCCCTTCCTTGCTAAACGTAATTGCTGATCTTTTTTCTGTCTGTGAGTCCCTTTTTCTAATTTTATGATTTCATGCAAACATGCATTTTTGTTTTGATATATGGATTGGGAAATCACTGACAGAAAAAGTAACAATCAAAGAAATCCTATGTCAGTTTCACTAATTAAAATGTCTATCATGACTTGTAGAATAGACTTAGTCTCTTGAAATAAACAAACAGCGTACAACCAAACACAGAAACATTTGCTTCTTTGCGTACTTTGTCAACAGGTCCCATATGCATAGGTATTCAGGCAAAACCAGAGGCGAAATTGGATAGCCGCCCTTCTCAAACCGCGCCTCTCTTCACAACTGGATCCTGTTGTGCTGTGTGACATTTTGTCAGATTAGAACGCTTTTTGAAAAATCCGTATTTGGGTTGGGGTGTTTTTAAACATTTTTTGGAATTGTTTCAGAAAAAGAAGAGAAAGAAGAAGAAGACCAAGTATACCTTTAGTAAAAGTATACTTGGTCTTCTTCTTCTTTCTATTAAAGTTTACATCAAGGAGCTCAACGCTTCACCAGTCATTGGTTTATGAGAGCAGAATACTGAACTGAAAGACTTAGGAGGAACAGCACTAGATAATCGGCATTTATCACGTTTCAACCTGAGCTCCGAGTGCGTACACTTGCAAGGTTAAGTACATATTCACTTTTTGGTCATTATCAACACGTTTCAATTCGGTCGAGGAATCTTACTTTTGGAAGGGCGTTTCTAATTCTGAATACAACCTGCTTTATTTGACGATAAATATCAGACTTCTTTTACTGAATTTTCAGTTTTGACATAGCAACTTTTCCTTGCCATTGATGAAGGCTGAACTCGCTGTCACTAGTGGGAGCGGTTTAACGACGTTGTTTCGCAGAAACTGATCCCAGGACTGCTTCTGCCCAGAAGCAGCAACTTTTTGCTCCTAAAACGACGTCATGTTCAGGAGTGTAGCTAGCTTGGTCTAGAGTACACAATTTAACCCCAACCGAAAGGTAAAGCAGCCTGTTTTTTAGAGGTGAACGTCTCTGTCCACTTTGTGAGGACCGTTTGAATAACCAGGCACACAATAGTGTGGACATGAAACAAATTTAAGTACCAATTGTAATTTTCTTACTCACGACGACTAGTAGCCTTTTTACAAGAAAACTAAATCGCCGCGCCGAATTGAAGAGAACGTTTGATTTTTGTTGAATGGTCGAATGGGGGTGGGTGGGTGGTGGTGGGGGCATCCCAATAAACTTGTCATTGCATTTTACAAGCTTCAGTCATATTTTTCGAGGCGTTTTGCATGACTATGAACTCACATTTTTAATCCTCAAAGGGTCTCTGTGGTACTTGGCTTTGCACTAGTGCAGTCATTCAAGGTCGCAACCCTGCAGGAAGTGTGGGCTACCATAGCAACAGAAAGATGGCTTCTGAAGGCTTAGCATAATTCAGCCCTAATAGAAAAATAACAGCGCCAAATCCTATCCTTAGTGAGCTAGCTTATTCGATGGAGACAGACTCCCCACCTGTGATCCACATAGTTGCCACACCACTGTGCAAAGCCCGCTGCAAAGGGAAAAAGAAAAAAGCCCGCTTAAAAAAAGGAGTGGGGTGGGGGCCTCGCTTCTGACCAAGCGAAATCCTCTCTGCAGCTGAAAACTCCTAATATGCTCTAAAATAACTGTAAGTGCCGTTTAGTGATTCTTCTCCGTAAAGAACAAGAATTGCTCTGCCGAAAAATAAATCCCACATATTTTGCAGATTGTTTGCAGAGCTTCATTATATTTGTGTGTGTGTGTGTGTGTGTGTGTGTGTGTGTGTTTGTGTTTGAATACAGAAACTGTATTTCTTGTGAATAAGAAAAGGCTATACTCATACATGTCAAGCCCCCACTCATACATGTATATTATTATTTTGTCTTTGTAATTAGATATGGAGATTCATGGATAAGTTGGATCAGACACCTTGCCTTCATGATGTCAGAAAGAAAATGAGACAGAAAAGCATTGTTGGTGACTGAAGCCTGAAGCCTGTAGGTACCTACTCATTTTCATGACCACAAACAGAACCGTCCCTATGCCTTCACTGAGTCTATAATTATAATTATGCATTTTAGCAGGACCATTAAGTATTTCACATTTACCTTGAAGCTATGTATCAAACTAAATTTTGCCAGTAAATGTCGGCTTATAGAGTGGCAAAGATTTAAAAATTTGTTTACATGATATTAAAAATAATTTACCGAAGTCTATATTAAAGAATGTCAACTTGTGGATAAAAATGGAATTCAATTGCACCTTGAAAGTTTTTGACTAATAGCCTGAAAACTAGTTTTCATATTTTAATGGGTGAAATTATTTGCCTTGTCAAAACATCGTCAAAACATGCCCAAACCGTACCATTTCTACTCCTCATAGCACGTGGGCATCATATAAGTGTTTGAAAGGTGCTATCATAATGGAAATGAAGTTTTCTGCATTCATCAAACATTTCTTGAAGATACTTGGCAGCACAAAACAGTATTTGTGTAGCATTCTTTTGAAATGGTATATCAGCTGTCTGTGTCGATATATCACTTATTGCTGGAAAATAAGTGATATATCGAGTTATACCGAAAAGTTTCTACTTTTGTCTGTTTTGTATTTACAGAAAATACTCTTAAAATCTAGCTTGGTTATTGAGGTTTAGCTCACATCATTGTCTACTTTAACTTTCGGTGTCATAAAGTTGATTAGAGGAAGACAGACATCATGAACAATATCACATGCTTTCTTTACACAGTACATTTTCTTCCATGTGATAGAGGTTTGCCTGATGCAGACAGTTTAATTACATTCCCATAGCATGTTTGAATGTCCAATGAACACGCTGCTTCATTGACAGATCACTAAAGGGAATCCCACTGAATCTCTCCCAAAATCTTCTGATTCTGTGCCTTAAACTGGGCACCTTTTCCACATCAAAGCACACAGAAGAAGCTGCTTCTCAAGGACTCACATCTTCAGGAAAGAATGGCCTTTACTGAGAAGCAGACACCGCTGGTCTAATTTGCCTTGCATGGCCCTTCCCATCCCCCCAGCGTCTGCGTAGCCCAGTCTTGATCCGATGCAGCCGCGGCTATCTGAAGAGATCACATGGAGAGGTGTGGGAACTTAAAGGCGAGGAGTTACCGTGCATCCTACCAGGAGCCTCAAAAGGGTTGTATTAAAATGCGCTCAATATGCCGGTCAGGGCTTTCAAAGTACTGCACACCCTCTAGCTCTGGCAAACTCAAAGGGCAATGGTGCATGCTCAGTGAGGGGAATCTGGCCCCCATTAATTTAATGAGTCTAGGGTATTAGTATTCCTTAGCAGACTGAATTCTCCATTTTCATCTATGCTGTAAAGTTTACCAAGCAACTTACATCTCAGGAGTGACAAAGGTGACAGTAGTATGCTCCTAATCTGACATTCGTTTGCAGCTGTCAGTGCTTAGAGAGCCTTTTCCATCAGTTTGGAAATCTTTGCATGGATCTGAAAAGTTCAGAGCTGTTTTAAATGGGGAGATGTTTATTCACCATGTAATCTTTTCTTGCACTTTGGCCAGATTCAGACCTGTTTGTGGTGAAAGCTTTACAGAAAAATAGGCCAACATCTTTAGCAAATGACAGGAGATGGGAGACATACTTTTGCATAATTTGACACCCTCTTGGCTGAAAGCTGGGAACACTCTGGTCATAGAGATGGAACTGTGAATCACAGCAGTGTTTCTGCTAGCCACACTGCAACTGGCCTGTGTTAGAGCAGCGTCAATGCATCTGCCATGCTTAGCCAAATAAGCAGCCAGTAAGTGACGTTGCTGTCTCTCTAAAACATTGAAATACCTGAGAGCTAAAGTGAGCCATTCCTGACTTTGATGTGTTATTGACAATCACCTGCAAGAGATTAGCCAGACAGTGGAGTGTGGTGGCGTTCTTGAACCAGGAAGTAGCAGCTGCTGGAGCTAATTAAAGGCACAGTAACAGAGCCTCTCTCACCCCAACATCAAACGTCTTGGAGCATGGCAGTCTGCAGACCCATCTCTGGGGTGCTAGGACCTAATGTGACCAGGAGCAGGCACATGCTGGGACTTAGGCCTGACCCTTAGACCCTTGCAGGGTAGAAGCACGGTGGGGAGCATGGAGGGCCAGGCTCACCTGTGCCCAGATGTCTGCATGCTGATGCTTCTGCATCTGTGTTTGTCCACAGACTGTGACCTAGAGAGCAGTGAGACAGAGAGCAAGGGGTCAGAGGTGAACAGAAGAGGGCGAATTTAAGAAATCACACATGGGGCACATTTACAAAACACTGTCTGATGGTAACATACATTCACTAGAAGGTAACTGTTACAGCTGCATAAAACACATGACGGTTTGCATTGCTTTGATTCTTAGCCTTCTGACCTTAATAAAGCAAAAGCTGCTTCTCTGACTAAACAGATTCTGATGAGGTGTAATGTTTAATTAAGTTGTTTGGCAGCTTTCAAAATTCAATGCTTTCAAAATTTGAAAGAAAAGATTTCGATTTGATCAGAAAGAACACACTGTTAAGTGCTTTGACCCCATTTGTGTAAGGGTGTAGTCCTATACTTGGTTTGAAATAAGTTTGAAGTCAGATGAACTATGCCAGAGAGAGACTCCAAAAGCACTGAAGAAAGAATCGAGTATTATTTTGAGACATGCAGGCTATAAAAAAAAAGAAACTTTGAATCTCCTGGCTCTCCGTATGTCTTTTAATGTGTCTATCCATCATTCGATCCCTGAATGTATCTGTCGGGGAGAAATATATTGAGTTAAAGCCGCTATGCAGTTATCCATCACTCAAGCATTATACCGCAGTGATGATATACAAATCAAAGGTGTAGTAAGTCAGTGTTCTCTCACACTGATGTAAATAGTTTGACACTTTTTGCAACCCCCTGACTTCAGTGGCTTTACTGTTGTCAAAAATCATGAGTGGTTTTCTCGAGATTCTCTAGTTCACTGTATTTTTTAAGCCATTTGAATTTAGGAATGCTGGCGTCTTATCACATAGCCTCTAATGTTGTTGGACTATAAATTTGTACAGACATTTCGATAATGTGTATGTTCAGTCTTAATTTTCAATAATAATAATTCTTACAGCAGAAATATGAAGTCTTGACTTACTACTAACCCTCTTTGCCTTAGCTACTATTGTGAGTGTCCCACTCTGTGCTTAGCACTCTCCTCATTATAGTGGAAGACAATGTGTGTAAGCAGGGATATGGAAGCTGTTCATAAATGATCTGGGATAGAATGGACTGTTTAAGCCCTGGCGAAGGGCCTGCTGCACTGCCTGGTACACCTTTGCCTCCTGCTACCCCACTGGGAGGCTGTACGGTGTATGCCACCTGAAGCAAACTCTGTAATTATACAGGCTTATACTCAGACAGCAGTGTGTTCCAGCAACTCAGTCAAATGACTAAAAAGACCTGTCTGTATGTCAGTATTTTTATTTCCCTACAATTCTAAAGCCATATATATATATAGAGAGAGAGTTCCACTGTAAGCTGTCAAAATAGCAGTAGAAAATCATATATTCTTTTGATTTTAGACAATGGTAGAGCAGATAATTCAATTCAGGCCACAGTGGAGTGGATATTGTGTAGGCCTGCCGAGCTGATGGATGCCTGAGTAGAAATAGAGATAGCATGTTGACTGGATTTCAGGCCTTAATGGTATTTTGCCACCCTGGCTGTCTGGGCTATGTAGTTGCAGAATAGGGCGAGGACATGTTTGTGGCAGGCCTGGGCGGCTTTGTGGCGTCCCGCTCGGCGGCAGGTTGTGTGGGAGCTCGCGTCAGGCTCCTTCAGCAGGCAGTCGTGTGGCTCAATCTCGTTAGAGTGATTTCTCTGCCAGCCTCCGCATGACCAGGCCTCCCCAAAGTGTGTCATCAGCAGATGTCTTTATAGAGGAGCCCAGTACTGAGTAGAGATGGAGACCGCTTTGGCAATTTTGGTTTGGTTTTCCTTTTTCCCCCTCCTGTTCTCAGTCTATCAGGCCTAGCAGCCGTTTTTGATTTGGGTTTTAATGTGCCCCGAAGTCACAAATGCTGCTTGCCTCAGCAGGGTAGACCTAAGGATATAGTCCAAGAGTGAGACTCACACTGCCTGGGTTTTCACAATGCTATCGGCTCACACCTCTCCTGTGGATCTGTAATAAATAATTCATTAAGGTCCTTAACCCCCTGTGAAAGGGCAAATTTAGACAGTTTCTAATATTTGTAGTAATTTTGAATTTATTATTGTGCAGTTCATTATCTGTATATTATACACAACCGATTCATCATTTTATCTTAAACTCACACACAAAACACACACATAGTCATATAGAAAAAGCAGGAACTTCATGGAGCTTATTGGTGATAGAACAGGTGTGAAATGGAGTTGCATAATGCTGGTCTCATAATGACAAATAATTTAATATACAGCTCCAGAAAAAAATAAGAGATCCTTGCAATTAATTTTTAAATTAGTATCTCTATGAGTATGACAAACATTCCATGCAAATTTCTGTTAAATTCTTACACAAGCACATCATTCTGCTTTATGATCACATGATCATGTGAATCAAATCTTATTTAATGAGGAAAAGTATAAAAAAAACCTCTGCTGTAATCAACACTCTCCCTCTGCAACGTGACCGGTTGGATGGCAAATCACTACTAGAAGCACGTCAAAGGTAATTATTGGCATTTTGTTTAAGAGTGAACAAGAGATTTGTTTTCTTTGAATTTTTTCTCTAAACGCTGCATCATTTCTCGTATTTTTATACATTGTCATTTCCTTCATGCTTTAAAGAACAATATGTTTATTTGGAAATTCGGAAAAATATTGTTGGCAGTTCTTGAAAAAAAGGCAGTTCTTGAAAAAAATACAGAGAAACTCACATTTTTGCAATGGTTTCAAATTTTTTCCTGGTGCTGTTTATACTGCAACAATCATGAACCATGTATTAGGATTGTATTTTAATTTGAATGTTAAATTTGATTCAAATATTTAAAATTTGTATTTTAAATCAAATATATGGTATTTTTAGTCTTGTGTTTAGAACAAAAATGAGTGCGTTATCTGAAATTATGTTGTCATTTACAAATAGCTTTTTGTGTACATTTTTGTTTACATGCAAATCATTTTACATGGACCGTATCGGTTGAATTGTTAACAAAAATGTTTATAGTATAGTCCATTTCTCTTTCACGCAAAGGTATTATCTTTGCCCTAATACACTTATCAAATCTACAATTGAACAGATTCATTGAACTGGGAAAATCAGCAACTGTGCTCTATAACAACCCTCCAGCACTGAAGTGTAACTATATTTTAACTCACTTGTTAAGAACTACACTGTTTTTGATCCATAATTATTATCATTGATTGTATAATGTATGTGATAGTTTAATCAGGGCAGATACCCCTGTGCACATTCTTTGCCATTACACTTTTGTAATGAACCCTTTTCCTTTTAGAAATAAATCACTTTCTGTTTGTGTCTGTTTTAAACACAAGCTTAGATTAAAAAAATATTTTAAGTAGTGAATACCGCACAGTGAGATCTCATCTTATGAATGAAAAAAAAAAATCCTTATATTCATTAATCTGCTCAACTGAATTACAGAATTACAGAATTACAGAATTTGTAACATGTAATCTTTTCAGTTTCTTGACAGGGTGGTATCATTTTACTTCTCAGTTGAAGGATTAGGCTTTTTAATAATATGATATCTTCACAGTTGTGAATGTGATGTGTTGATAGTAAGGTTATGCTCAGTTCTTCAGATGAGAACGAAGTGAATAAAGATCTTGATACGCTGCTGTTTTTTTTTGTTTTTTTTTATCAAGTCCTTTTAGACCTGACCCAAAGTTCATTTAATCCAAGTAGTCTCTGAATCCTCAGGACAATACTGCCTTAAACCCCCAGGCAGCAAACATAAAAAGTATAAAAAATATAAAACAGAATTTGGGACAAAAGTGATCTGAAATCGCATTCCTCACTAAAACCCAATAAACTCAAACCACAGCACAGATATGTTCAAAACGAACATGGAATGCATAAATGTGATGAAATAGACAACAATAGTATAGCAACACAGCCAAAGTGTCTCCTTGGTGAATTAGGGTCCAGACCACCACTTTCACAATGAGGGAAAGTGATAATAAACAAGAACAACTTTTTAAACGTGGATGTTTGTTCACACCTAAGCTGAAACACCTTGTAGTGGCACTCTGCATTGCACATTGTCCCACACATTTGCTGGGCCTCGTGGGTTGGAGCCACATGTATTTGATATCATTGGTATGGACTCCCAATGCTCATTCAATGTTAATCTTGCATTAATGTGCATGAGCCACAGTAATGTTGGGCTAACCCTTCCCCCCCTCATCACCCATGTTTGTTTTTACTGCCGCTTCATTATCAGAAGGCTAACTGCTTTACAGCGCCTCCTGCTGCTCCCCCCGGAGGAAACTTGGGTGTTTTCAGAATTTAGGCTTCAGATTAAAAGGTAATCAAAACGGCCAGTCTCAGCATGTTTAAAATTTTGATAAATTGCTGTTCTATTATTTAGTCAAATAGTCTGTGGTCATCTCACCCCGTGATATTGAAGATATAATTTAATATTTTGTCATTTGCGGAGATGTTTTTACAGCACTCAGTCAAGCAGCTTCTGTGTCTGTGATATTCTCTCATCTTGCTCTTTTTATGTTTACTGAGAGATTTGCTGCCTGATCTCAGGTTGCTTTTTGAATTTTTTTTTACACTTTCACAGTGAACTGAGCTCAAAACCCAAAAGTCTGTGTTATCATTCATTGTCATTTAATTAGTGTAAATGAAAATTTGAGACCTTACACGTGAGACAGCAATCTGTTTACATATGAATCAATGGAAAAAAGGGGTTTGGCAGTTGTTTTGTACTTGGTTTTGAGTGTGTTCTTGTCCTTTCTGAGGAAGCTTCAAACCCCTTGTTGGTGGGAAGCTGTCATGTGTCCTGTCTGGTTGGAGGTGTTAGGAGAGAGCATGTCTGCCCTTTAAAGTTTTCTATGACGTAGTATGAGGTGACATGAGCTTGCCATGTCTCTGGCCATGCATAACCATTAATGAAGACATTCACTGGCAGGACCCTTTCTCTCTGGCAACAAGGTGTCACTGTAAACAAGCTGCATGATGTTGGGTTGGTAGTGTACTTCCTGGTTATATAGTGGCAAACTGCTTTCTGCAATGGCTGACCATAGACCTGACTCAGGAGATACAAACAAATGAGCTTTTTAAAACATTTTAGTATGAACCTCCCCAAAATGAATAATTCACTACCCAGACTCCTTACCTGTGCGCCCTATGCTTCCTTGCCCTATGCTTTACTACCCAGCCTCCTTACCCATGTGCCCTATGCTTCCTTGCCCTATGCTTTACTACCCAGCCTCCTTACCCGTGTGCCCTATGCTTCCTTGCCCCTGGTTCACAACACGCAGTTAAAATCATTACTGCCCCCAAGGCTATAGAAAGTATGACTCATTATAGTGCGTCCACAAATTGACCTAGATGTAAGCAGCCCACACAGGTCGCCATTTCAGAATTTAACTTTTGTCTCCCCCCCAGCTTATTCACATACAGACATTAGGTCTCTTATGCATACAGGGGTCTTGCCCGGCGGACAATGAAAAATGTGTTCCTGACAAACCTAACTGAGGCATCATGGCGTCTGCGGTGAAGAAATATGGAAATGGAGTCAAAATGGCTGAATAGACAATTCCTCCTGTAACACATCTTGCCTCTGATTTACAGTACAGCATGAGAGGACGCATGAAACAGGGAATGAGTGGACTGTGGTCGCATTTTGTTCAAGGTATTACTCTCAACGTATTAGATACTCTAATATCCAGTTTATGTGTGTTTCGAAACTGATTCTGACTAAATACCGAATAGCCTTCGCATTCTTTAGAAATAGAAAGAAGCATGTTACACAGACATAGTTATAACTAATTGTACACCACCATATTTGCTTTTATTTCTATTCGGTTCCAAACAGTAATTTTTAATAAAGCTTTTTATCTAGTGTTTTGCATGGTATAACCTCCGGGATATTTGCTTTTCATTGCAAATATGAATCTGCAAATTTGTTAGTAACATACCCTTTTTCACCATGACCATAAAAAAGCACAATATGTCTTATTTTTCGCAATTATTTACACATAATAGCGAAATTGTTTTAGTCATTTTGTATATGGATCAATTATAGTAGTTTCGCGCTATGCATAGACAAAGATTTTGTAATCAAACTTAAACAAAAAACACACACTTTGAATTAAATGGGTACAATGGCAATAGCGTTATAACTGCATGCCATTATATATATATACATATAACTATATATTGCCAAATAGAAATTCACAGAAGTATGCCACTTTGCTACATAAATTACAAATAAAATACGGGGATACTCAAATTGTCCTAGAAGGAAAATCCACCGCTTGTTTGCTTAAAATACGGCTAAAATTAGTTCTGTGAAGTAAAGAGGAAGTTAATTAAGTGAACATTTTCTTTAAACATGTATGTATTTTTGTTTTGATACTAAAACAGTATAGTTGTACGAATTTTATGCGCATTTAAAATTTTCTTGCTGTGGCACTGAGCTTTTATCTGCGAAAAGGAGGTTAAAATACAATCTTTAACTTAATTTTGGTCAATTTTAATATATCTTTAAAAGCAAATCACCCCAAACAGCGTTCTGCACTATTGGGAACTAAAAGGAAGTAAATGTCTCTTAAAACAAAGCTAGGCATTTGACCAGAAATTCAATTTAAATTAATTTTATGAATAATTGTACGACACAAAGACCGACACGTGCTGAGTTACATGTAGTTTAACACCATATATAAACATTTAAATTATACTTCAAGTAATAGAAGTGAATACACTCACACACACACACACACACACACACACACACACACACACACACACACACACACACACACACTCACACTCACATACACGTACATATAGATAGTCACTTTTTCTTTACATGTTTATGTAAATATGGTTCTAAAAATATTTTATATTATGGTTATTTTAAATAATTTTATTATTATTGTAATTATTTGTAATTAAGTGTTGGTTGTTTTCATTTCATATAAACTGTAAACCGTGACTGTTTCTTCTTTTGGTGAAAATATATAAACTTTAATTAGCTGTTGTCTCACAAATAACAAGCGTAGGAAATGCAGTTGAGAACTGCTGATTCGAACACAATTTTATTGCTTACGTCGAGGAAATAGCTAAAAAACATTTGCAATGACAACACAAGAGCAATGAATACGTACTCCCGTTTGTTTGTTGTTTTGTTTGTTTTGGTATTTGATGTCCATCTGTTTACATGGAGCTTCCTGCATGATTTCCTGTCTTTGTTTGTCGAAGTTTTTGCGGGTCCTCAAAAGCTTGAAATTCATTAGGTATTTTCATCTTGAGGGATAATTGGCAGAAGTTTCTTCAAAGCCCAATGAGGCCCTTTTACTTCTTCAAGGAGTGGTCATGAATGCTTTATATTGGGTCATAAAGTAATAATACTTAATGATAGAGGGAAAGGCTGATCAAAACTGCTGTCTTATTCAGATGGTTCCTCTGAGTGAGAGTAGAGAGGCAGAGTATGCTGAATGAAAGTACACCATCTGCTTTTCACATGTTCCTCAGTACTATGGACATCAAACTCTACCATTAACTCATTTTACCCTTTCTACTGAGTTGAACTGAAAATCATTTGCACTTAATGGCTTTTTACTGTCGTCTGCTCTTTTGTATTATTCCACTGGTTTCAAGTATGTTGCCATAATAGTGCAATGAAACACCAATCAGTACTTCAAAAAAGCTGATGTATTTAAAGAGAAAGATTTCAATGGTTTCCCTAAGCTTTATGTTGCATGATTTTTGACTGCTCATTCCAAGGTGCACTTGATTGTGAATTTCATGTGAATTACATGGAACAAGAAAGTGGCTTATGAAAAAGAAGGGATGCAGGTTACACAATTCCATATCAAGTGCATATGCCGTTTGTAGTTCTGTGTGAAAAGGAAACAGCGAATTCTAACTGTGCTGGAGTTCCCGTCTGTCTTGTCAAGTCCTCCCAACCTGAGAGAGTTGTGAAAGCGATGGAGAGAAAGTTACCTTCCTCACCCTTTTCATTCCCAATTACAAAGAAAAACGGCTCTCACATGATTTCCCAAAGTTAACCTTACTTGCTGCGAGCAAAGGAGGGAGTGATGAGGGGGGGGTATAGAACCCCCCCCCCCTTGATACTATAAAAGCTTTCAAGAACAAAGGCTCAAAGAGACTTTTATATGAAGCTGTCATATTTTACAAATAAACAGACCTTAATGATAGGAGTGACTTTTTTTAAGGGCAAGAAATTACTCCTCAGTTGTCCTCGAAGCCAGAAAGAAGACGACCGGAGTCTTTCCATGCAACTGTGCGTTTGTCCGCTCCTATTTGTGAAAGCTCACCGTAAACTGTGACCTTAAAAATGATATTATGTTTATGGATAAAAGCGACTAAAATACTCTTATCCTCTCTTGTACTTTGCCTCCACAAATGTTAGAAGTTTAAGCATGCCTCTGAAAATGAGAAAACATATAATGCATGCTACTTTGGTGAAGAGCAGTAAGTTCTTGCAGTTATCTAACAACCCTGTCTGAGTTGCGGTTCTAAAATGAGGCTGGCTAATATGACGGTGTGTTATATCACCAAATCCTTCCTTTGAACAAAACAACATGCCTAAAATGTGGGTGGGGACGTGCGCCTCTCTGTGAAATAAGTTTTTGACTGTGGATAAAAATGGACAAAACTCGGATGTGAGTGTCACTGTTATAGACGCCCACACTCCATTCAAATTTGCCTGCTTTTAACCGCAGGCTGGGAAGGAAACATACTCAATTTCAAGTTGTCATTTATGCAAGCAGCAGCCATTTTGTTCAGCTCCCTCTCAATGCGTCTACTCTAGTAAACCAATATATGAAGCTTATCATGTGTTCAGTCTACAAAAGGAGCACATGCATAAAACCTGTTTTGATTGCTTGCGTTTGGAATTGAAATAATAAGGCACGTTTGGAGTATGTGGGACTACTCTGAATGTTCCAGACACGTTTGAGTAATAGCTCACCACATGCCTCTCTCTCTCAGACACACACACACACACACACACACACACACGTCGAAGTGCACAACCAGGGTTAAGATGAGCTTCCGTGAAGAAACACCTGCTTCCTCACAAATTCATACACAAACGCGCACATATACGCACCCACACACACTTCGCAAACAATGTGGCATGTATTCCAGAGGTGACCTTGGTTTGCTAGCTCTGCAAGGAAAAGCGTCAGCTGAGACAAGGTAGTTCAGACCAGATCCTTCGTTTATCTAATAACTGGCTTCCTACTGCAAAGCTGACATACTAATAGTAAATCAACATTCACATCTGCAAAGTTTTCCACCCACATTTGTAGTGAATAAACAAAGGAACCCCCTGGTTTTTTTTTGTTTTTTTTTACTTAAAGACTTAAAATCTTATTGTATCATATAATTAATATGTCTTCTAAAATGCATGGCTGTTTAAACATATGATCTTGAGATTTGTGACGTGATTTTCTTGACGTGGTAATGCTGACTTTGGTTTCAAAAGAGCAAGAGAATTTTAAATTCCTCTGGGCAACCATTTTGTTAGATACCTTTTCCATTTAGGAGGAATTTGGAGTGTTTCTTCTCAAAAATGATTTACAGTGTCTTCAAACCATTGCTACACAGAGCCTTTGGTACCTTTGGTTTCTTTGACAACGTTAGCTCTTGGATCACATATTTTGAATGTAGCAATGAAACGTCGTACCACTAGCAAATTTCACTGTAGCCTCACCACTACACTAATCCAAAGCTACCCATGCTGTCCAGTAAGGCAAGCTTGTTACCCCTGACACAAATGCATGTGTGAGTTCTTCACATGCAGATATACACACAGAACCCACCCCCCTCTGAAGACACATTTGCTTAGCTGCCCAACTCGACCCAGCTTCAGCAAGCTGCCCAGCCAAGCCTGCAGGGACATAGCGCTGACGTATATGCCCCTGCACACACATTTTACTCAATTACACTGCACACATAGACACTCACCTTTGCCATGCGTTGTCATATACTATCCATATATGTCATTTTATTGTAAGGTATGACATCCAGTAGTATTCTAAATAGCTTACCTACAAGAAGACCTGAACGTTTCTGGCAAGTAAAGCACTAAACTGCGTGCCATGAACCTACCCATACTGGACCGGCACCGGTGGGAACTGACATAAGAGTGGTGGGCAACTCTCCTCTGGGTTTTTGGGGCAGGATTATGGATTGAGACGTACAACTGTGAGGCTAAAGTTACACTTTTTCATTCCCACTTCGAGGGGGTCTTGCTGTTTTCTGGAAGCTACTCAGACTGGAGACTTTTATTCCCCCCCCCACCCCTCCACACAACATTCCAAATTTAACTTGCTCGGTTCCACTAAGGACACATATATCAGCTGCCACAGCTAATAATTAGACATTTTGGTTAAAGTAATAGGGAAAACTGCAGTTTCTTTTTGACTTTTTTATGTTTTTCATAAAGAAGGAGAGAAAAGAGGGAAGAAGAAAGGAGAGGACACACTGAGAAGTCCTCATTCACCAAAGCTCCAAGGAAAGAGAGAGCAGTATGCCCCCTTCTGGCTCTTTTCTTTTCTCCCCTCTCTTCCCCCTCCGCCCCTCCCCACCCTCCTCTGTCTGGAGATGTGAGGAAATATCTTTTGATCTGCTCTGACAAAGCAAGGGCTCTTAGGAGTAGCGACTGCGACTCTGCCAACTGATTTGGACAGAGCAAGAGGGGAAAAAATGTGCCTAATAAGACGTTAGCAGCAAATGAGGGTCTAAGACACTGCATGTCTGCTCAATGTCACTGACATGATCTCTCCTCCCCTAAAACCCAAGATCCTCTGTACTGCATTGTGATCTAGGAGATCTTCCTACTTTTCTGCCTTTGAAAAGCCTGTGGTATAGTGACAGTGCAATTCAAGAGGCCACCTCAATATTGATATGGCCCTCTAATCTGCCAGCTGAATGGAAATGAAGACTTTTTCTCAAAGGAACCGTTTGATCTTGCCCTAAATCTGGGGTTGGAACTCAGGCTGTCTGTGGCAAACAATCATGGATGAGGATAAAATCTTTTGTGAGAATTCAAATATCTGTGAAAAAATACCAAACGTGGATGTTTAAGCAGAGGCTATCTGTTCACTTCTCCATTACTAACAATGCTAGTCAATCTTATGAGTCAGTATGCCTCTCTTCCTGTATGACTGAGCAAATTGAATTATAGTGTTCCCGGTAGGCATGCTGACACAGTCTTCACTGTATTTTTTTGCTGTGTTGCTGTTACTGAGTTGGCTCATGCAGCTGAGCCTTTCTAGTTGTGCCACATCACTAGGGGAAATAAAC
>JBBPDC010000032.1:1501171-1522214 GCA_037974485.1 Hemigrammopetersius urotaenia | reverse complement strand
AGACAGACAGACAGAGAGAAAGAGAGTAAATCCGCGCTAAAATATCAAGGTGAAAGTCATCATAGCTTGTGTACAGATCCAGCTCCCAACCCAACTCTATGAATAGATTAACGGCGATATTTTTTTAAAAGTCTCACATTAACGCAGCACGTTAACGCCGATAATGGCCCACCACTACTTTTAACATTAATTAAATTACATGTCTAGTCACCCACAGGAATTATTTGGCAAAATTAAAATCAACATTTTAATGTGATGGGTGTGTCTGCTTTCTCGCCACTAACGGGTCGAAACGAGGAAGACACGCTGATAGAGACACTCGGGGCGTGTTTTCTGAGCCTGTTTCTGTCCTTTGTTTTCGTGGCTCTCGTGACATGTCCGTGAAAAGTTTGGAGTGAATGAGACAAAGGGCGGAATGCTGAACATTCTAGAATGCTGAAACAAGGGGCGGGCCGTGAAGTCGAGGGGGTGGGGGACGCAGTGACAGCATCGCTGAGATCAGACCTGATCTGACCGAATTTTGATTGGTGCAGAAGCGAGGCTCCACGGACCGGCAGAGGGTTCCCATAGTTTGAGAAACGCTGTACTAAGCTATACAAGTAACACAGATATTTGTAAATGACGTTTGTGTCACACGCACCAGTCATGTGATGTGCACAAGGTCCTGGAAGTGACGTGCTTCACATTGTATATAAACAGGAAGTAGGTAACACACAGCATTCAGACATCGATTCCCATGCTGAGTCTACTGGTACCGTGAGTACTCTCTCTCTTTATATACCCTCTTTATATACTTACTTTATGTGTGTGAGAACATTGGTTCCTGGTGGGAATCTTTACTCTTTAGTGGAGGGTTCTTGCGTGGTTTACTGACTCTCTTGTGTGTATCGGCAATTGGGTTCATCAGCTATGCTACATTGGGCTAACTGTGGTTCAAGTACGTTCTCATCTTGCTCCTGTGACAGAAAGTCTGAGTCCCAAACAGTGAAACCACCGGACTTTGCTGCCTGGTCAACAAGGTGAACGACTTTTCAACTTGAAACAGGAGTTCAGGAGGGCTTGCACCAGCAGCTCATAACTGTGGAGCAGGCACATCTCAACCTGGCTGCCGTGAAACCAGCACCCCTGGAAGTGGTCCAAACCCCTATATCTTCCCATACCACCCCCAAGATGTCTCTTCCTTAGAAATGGAATGGTGTAGACAGGAAGTGCCATGTTTTTCTCATCAACTTGTCTCTCTTGTTTGAGTTTCATCCCGAGCGCTACCCCTCTGACAGAAGCCGCATCGTACTTCTTGTCTCCCACCTTACTGTGCAGGCAGTAGAGTGGACTACAGTGGTCCTGAGATCTGACATGGGGTTCACCCACCAGCTCAGGGCGGGATTTCAACATCCTGACAGCAAGGTGGAGTTCTGCACCCTGGCTGTCCAAACTACTTCTATGAACTACTTCTACGGCCTTCTATGAGCGCTTGGCTCAATTTCACCTGCCCAGGGTTGAAGAGCACCGAGGCTGATGCCCTCTCTCACCAACATCAAGTAGAGAGCCCCCGACACCCTGCAGTGGGCTTACCTCTCTAAAATCCCTGGCCACCCTGGCACCTCCAGAACATTGATCCTCCTCCAATGTTCCTTCTGGTGGCACAGCATGTGTGCCAGGGCCAAGTCTACCAACCAACCTACTCCAGGCAAACTCCAACCTCTCTCTGTGCCTCGGTGTCCCTTGTCGCACATCGCACTGGACTTCGTCACCGGCCTGCCAGATTAGGAAGGAAATGACATGATCCTCACCATCGTCGACCGATTCTCTAAGGCCATGCACCCGCTGACTCGTACCGATCTCCCCACAGCCAAAGCCACTACTGAACTGGTGTTAGAGCATGTAGTCTGACTGCATGGGTTCCCCAAGGACATCGTCTTGGACAGAGGGCCTGTTCTGGAAGTTCTGGAAGTTCTGGAATCTGATCAACAACAACACTAGTCTCTCCTCCGGCTACTATCCGCAGACTAGTGGTCGGACGGAGAGGACCAGCCAACAACTGGAGTGCTTCCTAAACTTCCCTTTTGATGATCGACAGTTCTCTTGGGCCCACTATCTCATTTAGGCTGAGATGTCCCACAACCTCCAGTGTTCAAACATCAAGAACCGGAGGTTGATGTGTCGTTGGCCCAACAGTTGGTCTGCTGGCGTTGGTGGCTTTGGCAGCTACTCCATCCAACATTGCTGCCAGCACCCACCAGGATGATTGTTCCACATCCGTGACAGGGTATAGTTTCCCACTTGCAAACTTCACCTCTGCACTGAATCCCGGAAGCTGACCCCCCAATTCATCTGACCCTACAAGATTATCCAACAGGATTAACCCCATCACCTTCCGGCTGCAGCTGCCTGCCTCACTCCAGGTTCACCCAGTGGTGGGGTGTTGGATTTCACGTGTACCACCCCCAGTCAAAAAAGAAGCATGTGCCTTTTACCTTAATAACAAACACTGGAGAATATTTTGATAGGAATCCTCTGTAGAAGGTGGCCAGGGAATAAAAGCTGCTGTCCCTAGTCCTGAAATACCTTCTGTTACTGTACAGGGCAAGCTTTCAAGACAAGATTAATTACTCAGACAGCATTGTTGCAGACTGGAGTTAAGCTGGACATGGCAAGAAACAACAAACTAACATAAACAAGGCTACAGCTCAAAACCCTTCTACTATTCAAAATGATTTTGATTTCACATAAATGGGTCTAGTAGAGTTTTCATGACACTTGGTTATAGCCATGTATCTGTTATGGTTGATTGGATTACCAGTTTGAAATACTATTATATTAAGTTGGACTGTGTTGCTAAAACTAATCTAATGGGGCTATGGAGGGGCAGCTGGTAGCCTAGTTGTTAAGGCATTCGCCCTGTGATCAGGAAGTCGCGGGTTCGATTCCCAAGACCGCTAGGCACCTCTGAGGTGCCCTGAGCAAGGTACCGTCCCACACACTGCTCCCTGGGCGCTGTGTTCGTAGCTGCCCCCTGCTTCACTTGGTGAATGGGTTAAATGCAGAGGAAGTGTTTCGTGCTGTTCACACTGTGTGCTGTGGCGTGTTCACGCATGACCAGATTGTCACTTTCATTTAGAGAATGGTTGCTCTGTTAAGCAACAGAACCTGAAGAAATGACATAGCTGATACAATTCCACAATCTTATTGCTGTTCTGCATTTTTTACATCTGCATATCTTACAAATAATTCTCTGCTGCTAGAATACAGAACCTATCAAAAGATTATCCTCACTAGCTTTTGTTAATTGCACTGAACGTTGTCTTGTCTCATTAAATTGTATTGTTCTTTGTCCTGTCTGCACTTGTGGTGTTGTGTTCTGTTCTCTTCTGCTCTTGTGTTGCACCATGGTCCTGGAGACATGTTTTTTTGTTTCACTATGTACTGTGTGTGTGTATGGTAAAAATGACAATAAAACCTACCTGGCTACTTGACTTGCAGCAAGGTGAAAAATCATAGGACGCAATTTGTTCTATCCACTCTGTGTGTGCATGTGTGAGCATGTCTTTTTGTAAGTGTTTTTCTGTTTCTGTCCAGGTCTGTAAGCAGGTCTGAATGGCAGATTCTCTGATAAGATTGTGGGCTGCTAATGATAGGAGCCTGTTCTGTTAGACACCTCTAGAAGAAATCTGCAGGAGAAGCTCTCCCTGCTAATAAATTAGAGACAGGGGCTAATGAATGAGCTTGTGGAGCACACAAGGAAAACAAGGCTAGTGCAAAGCACAGCAACATGAGAGATTAACTGTCTTCCTCGCTGAGCTCTGCAATTAGCTCTCCCCTCATTCTCCTGTCTATAGCACTAATGACATATAGACTGCTGTGTATTTGGTATTTGGTGTATGCATGTATCACATTTTCTCAGGCAGAAAAGGGAGAGAAAGATAGGAAATGTGAAATGTTAAATGCTCTGTTCTCTCTCATGTACATATACCTAAAGCAGAGTTACACAAAATGTAGCAGGACAATAAAAGTGGATGGATATATTACACATGGTGCTGATTACATATTCCACTCCATTAACAAGCACTGAACTTTTTCTTAATTCTGCATTATTTTTAAGCCTGTGCTTCATAAGCACATAGTTAGTGGGCAGGGGTACACAGTGTGTGTTTGATAAACTGCAGTTTGAGAAAAACTAATGTTCATCCAGGTGCTATCTCATCCCCCTGGTATCTCATCCTCCATCCACATGATGGAAAAGAAAACATGAGTCATCAGACCAGCCCACCTTCTTCTTGCCAGTTCCGATGCTCACATCAGTGAGCCTTGGGGATCCATGATCCTATCAACTGTGATAATAGAATTATCTGAAATGATGATCAGTTTAGGCTTTGGGGACGCATCCCCTGAGGTGCATTGGTTCTCTGGTTTGCTGGGATTTAGTTTCAGGTAATGCGCTGTCATCCAGGAAGACATGTCATTCAGACATTCAGAGATCCAGGCTGATCTGGGGGGAAAGTAGCGAATGATTTGGGTGTTGTCAGCATGACAGTGGTAAAATGCGTGTGAAGATATCATCAGCAGAGCGAGTAAATAAGTAAAAGAGAAGGGGGCAAAGCACTCAGCCTTGAGGAACACCCGTGGTAAATACTTGCAAGGTAGACTTAGATCTTTTGATACCTGGTCACCACAACCCACAAGGTAGGACAGAAACCATTGCCAAGCATAACCAGTGATTCCAAGTTTGGTGAATAAAGCCAGGAGGATCTGATGGCTAGCAGTCTCATAAACTGCAGAAAGCCATTGGAACATGGCCTGTTTCCAAGGAGCTGTTTCTTAAGTGAGTAATATAAGGATGAAGATCTGAAGATAAGGTCAGAAGTGTGGGTGATGGGACTGGATCAATGGGTGATGCTGATCCAATCCAGAACACCATCTCTAGTGAAAAGAGGGGCAAAGCACTTTTCACAAAAGATGTTGGGGTCGGTAGGTTGAGAGTAGGAGAGAGGTATAATGACAGCAGGGGAAAATAATCTGATCTTGTACATTTTTTCATCGAAGAAGGTGGCAAAGTCCTCAGAGTCCTCAGAGGAGACGGAAGATAGTGGAGGATGAGAAGGAGATTTTAGAAGTGAAAAAAAGCCAAATTTAATAAAAGAGAGGGATGAGAGGAGATCAGAGTTAGGATGTGATCTATTTATTTATTTATTTTGTTTGGTCTCAATTCTGTTCAGTTGTTGCAGAGTACATCAGATAGCCATGATGAAGGATGTGAGCTGCATGTCACCCTAGAGAACAATGCGCAAAGTTAGTTGAATTCAGAGTGGGAAGGGAGTTGGTAGCCATTTGCACTGTTGTAGGACAGGAGGTAGATGTTCCAGGTGGAAAGCAATTCAAACAATAGGCTAAGCTAACTAGCAACAAGGTAGCTAACTCAAGGTGGCTAACTCCACAGCGAGGCAAACACTTTGAAGACAGTAAACAGCTTTAAACTAGCTAAATGACCAGTTGAAGACAGCTCAAGTACACTACACAGCACAACTGACTGGAACTTTTACATTATGCCTTTCTAAATGCAGTACCTGCTAGACCCACTTAAACCGTAAGACACTTTGGATAAGAGTGAATGTGATGTATATATGTATGAAATATATCATGTACAAAATTGTCCTGCAATATGTACATGTATCATTCCATCGTCATCAAGGAACTATGATTTACTTGCCCTGCAATCAGAAAGTCCGGGTTCGATTCCCAAGACCGCTAGGCACCTCTGAGGTACCCTGAGCAAGGTATCGTCCCACACACTGCTCCCCGGCGCCGTGTTCGTAGCTGCCCCCTGCTTCACTTGGTGAATGGGTTAAACGCAGAGGAAGTGTTTCGTGCTGTTCACACTGTGTGCTGTGGTGTGTTCACGTATGACCAGATTTTCACTTTCACTTTCACTTTCACATTAAATATGAGGGAACACTTTCGAAATCATTAGCATAAGGAAGATTAAAGAATACACTAATGAGTCAAATGAGGCAAACATGCAATTTTTTAGAAATTAGGTAAAAAGAGTCACTTGCTAAAAATGTCATATTTTCATATGGATAGAAAGGCAAAACAATCTCCAAGGATAATGGTAAGAGATGAAAAACAAGGTGTTATATGTTACTGGACCTTGCTCGGAAGCAAAAAACAAACCTCATTCCCCCTGTTAAGCATAGTGGAAGATTGAAGATTTGTACTGAAATAGTTTCCTCTAAAGCAGGGGTTTCCAACCTTTTTACCTCTGAGAGCTACTTTAACAAAATGAAAATGGCCGAGAGCTACTCATTTTTGTAACGTTTATTCTCATAGCTTGTTTCAACCCAAACAAACTGAATAAGCTTATTTACCTGAACATTAATTATTTGTTGGCCTCCACAACTCATCTTTATCTTCTCCTTTCGTAGATTGATTCCTTCAGCAAAGTCCCAGGAAAAGTTGCTGTGGACCTTCGTGAAATGGCGCTCCACGTTACGTCTTTTACCGACTGACACGCCCGCACCGCAGATCAGACATACGCACTTGCCGTTTACATTTGTGAAACAAAACTCTGTTTCCCACTCTTCAAGAAAATAATACGTTTTCAGCCTCTTATTGGTACGGCTACCTGCCGCTGTCGTGGCTGCTGCCCATTTCACATCATCTGAATCTGAATCCAAATCTGAATCTGAATCATCACCCCTGACTAATCAAGGTTGACAGCAGTGCAACAACTTGATTGACAACTAATGGGCAAATAATGATTTGGCGTAAGAAGGGAGCAGATATGATTGGATATACATGCAAGTTGGTTTTCCGAGTGACTAATCAGATTTTACTGGTCAAGTTTTCAAATGTATGTAGATTCGTTAACCCTTCGGCGAGCTACTTGGAGAGGGGTTGCGACGAGCGACGTGTTGGAGACCCCTGTTCTAAAGTGTTGTATTAGGACATAATCGGAACACAGACTCAATGAGGAGCCAGGATATTTAAAATGCTTACCTCTGCCAAAAAATGACAACTCTGGTCGGAACATTCATTTGGTGATTCATGACCACAGAGTCAATCACAAACAGGCGATTCAAATTCCACTGATCTACACAAACCCAATTGAAAACCTGTGGGGTGGGCTTAGAGTTCCAGAGACGGGATCCTAGAAGACAACGAGATATTCTGTGTTTAGGAATGGTCTCATATTCATTGTTCTGTATTGCTTCACTAAAAAGTTTATACAAAGTATTAAAAAATTGGTACCTCTGCCAACAATTTGGGCACATGTAGCTTTATCAAAATACAATTTTTTCATTAAGGCACCTGAGTTTGTACAGGCTACCAGCTGTATAAACTCAGAATAAACTTGGTAATCATGTTTGAGGGAGCACATTTTGATTAGCAGTCGACTCTGAACGGTCGACTCATGTTCACTATGGTTATTTCACATAACCAAAGCCTTGTCTGCAGGGCTTTCCATAACCAATGTTGATTCATTACATAAAATGATGTCGCGAAATATCCAAGACCCTTGTCTCTGCAGGCAATTAAAGCACCGAGGCTCCTCTGGGTGATTCATTTCTGTCCATATGAAGATATGGCTGGCTCCACTGTGCCTTCCTCCAGACAACATAAAAGAATAAATCCACCAGTACCCACTCTCCTGATAGATCTCTCCCACAACTTACAGCTTCATCACATCCTGCTTTCTTCTATTCAAACTGAAAACAGCCCTCAAGAGTGTTTCTGCGTAAAAGGTGTTGTGAAGATTTCTATTTCCATGTGCATATGAAAAGTGTCCAAAGTACTGGATCAATTCTAACAATTGTATAAAATGGTTTAAAAGGAACAAAAAAAGGTAAAATCAAGTATTGTTATTTCAGCCATGTACAAAGTACACAGTGAAATGAAGCAATGCTTGTCCAGGACTAACAACAGCTGATGTATAATTCAAAATCTCTGTCTGATCCACTTCTCCTTAACCAGGGTCATGGGGGTGCTGGAGTTGTAGGGCAAAATGCAGGGAAACACCCAGTCACCTGTCCATCACAAGGAAGACACACTCACGCCAAGGGACGATTTAGCATCGCCAGTTTGTTTAACAGGGATCTCTGTGGAGTGTGGGAGGAAACCAGAATGCTTGGTAGAAACCCACATGTATGTGAGGAGAACAATGAAACTTCATACAGAAAGATCCCTTGGGCAAATCAGCCAGGAATCAAATCCAAAACCTTATTGCTGTGAAGTGTCAGTGCTATCCTAGCTCCCCTGCGCTGCCCAAAACACAAGTCTACTTAATATCTTAGTTGCACAGGCCAGTCATAACCTGTCTAATACTCCTTCATGCTGCCAAATCACCAAGACCTTGTTTAGGACAATGTTTAGGAAGGAGGTTTATGTCAAAGTAACATCCGTTTGCCAGGACCCAAGCTTTTCCCAGCAGGTCATTGCCAAGAGCGTCACACTGCCTACAGTGGCTTGCTTCCCATCAAGTATCCTGGTGCCATCTATACCTCAAGAAAGCAATGCACACACCTGGTTGATAACATGATGTAAAAGTACACATTCATCAGACATTCTTCCATTGTTCCATGGTCCAGTTCTCATGTACCCACTGTAGTCATCAGTGGACAAGGGACAGCAAGGACTATTTAGCCCCATATACACAAAAAGCTGAGCTGCAGTGTGTGTTAGCACACCTTACTTTCAGAGCCAACATTTTCTCAGCAGTTTGTGCTACAGTAGTTCTTCTGTGGAAATAAGACAGGACTAGCCTTTGTCCCCCACACACATCAATGAGCCATGATCCTGTTCACTGGGTATTCAATTTTGGAACAGTTTTACAGAAGCATCCTAACCTCAAAAAAATCTTAAATAAACTGTAGGATTACCCCTCCGCTGCCCTAACTGTCCCTATACTTTTGTCCACATAGTTGTGTGTGACAGCTCTGTCCCAGTACATTTGTTCATATTGGCCAGTTCATCTGGTTTAAAGTTCAGAGCAGGATGTTGTTTAATATCCATTTTTTGAAGATAGTAACGAAGAGACTCTGACGATACAATGTTACGGACTGGAGCCTCGTAAAGTTACAGTGGCAGCAGGTAACAGTGACGTCGCAAGATGATGTGTTGCGTTAGTTGCTAGGTAACAGACATAAAAGTGGATCATCGATGTTAGATCGCTTATTTAGGATTCCTGACTCGAGATAAGATAGGATTCCTAAATCCAGTTAAGATTTGCTTCTGTAATACCAAACTGAAAAAATCCTCTTAAATTGTCCGATCTTAACTTTATGCTTAAGATAGGAAGTTTCTGTAATACGGCCCCTGGGGTTCAATAACTCATGCCCAGGGGGGTCCTTGATCACCCATAGATACAAATTTGAACACCAATTAATATCCGTATAGTCTCTAGAATATCCGTATAGTCTAGAGTAATAGTTTCTCATTGGCTAAGAACATCTTGAAACTTTTTGTGTGAACGTTTGCTCTCATGCTTGCTTATTTAGGTCTCCCTGTCCACATGCCTTCATAGGACAGACTGGCTTTGTTTAAAATTCACACCCAAACTGAAATATGAACACAATTATATTTTAGAAATTATATTTTGCAGATATAAGTAACAAACGTTCAATAAAGTAAGTAGCAAAACAAGAAAAACCTGTCAGTGTCTTAATATTGTGGCTAACCAGTGTAGGTGGTACCTCTAATAAGGGTGGTATGAGCACATAGCACAGACGTTTGTAACAATGTCTTAAAAATGATGAATGTTGTATATTGGAATGAAATTGTTCATTTATATATGAAAGTACATAAAATAACACACAATATAAAACACATACTTACCAACTTTGTAGGTATACAATTACAGGTAATAGCTCATCTGTCATCTACCTACATATTCATTTTCAGAATTTAAAAAACATTTTAAAAATAGATAGATTAAATGTACTTTAATATGTATTCCCCTATATATTGCAGCTAATTTATGCTTATTCTTATAACTACTTATGTTGATATATACTGTATATATATATATATATATACATATATATATAGCAATTTTTGAAATAAAATTATACTGTATTGTTGCATTGGACACTTCAACCTTCAATGCATTAATTACTGTTAAGAATGACATGATGTGTGTTGAGATTTATTAAACATAATTAGCATTTGTCAAAATAAAGCAAGGAGACATGTTTTAAAAGTATAGCTTAATATAAACATTTTATTCAGTGCATTTAGTGTATACAACAAATAAGAAACAACTGGAAGGTACCAGGCAGAGTGCCCATCAGTACATGTTGTTTTCCGGTTTATTCCTGGTAGTCTGGAACACAAGATCCAACATGGGATTAATACACATTGCCTACATCATGCAGCTCTACTCCTCCAGTTCCCGCTGTCTCCCATGCAACAGATATGTTGAAAATCAAAAACAAACAAACAAACAAAAAGAGAGAGAAAAGCTCAGAAGGAAGCAGCCAAGAAAAAAGCCCCTCTGCAGCAATTATGAAGAAATAATGTTTCCAGAGGGAAAGAGTACATACAGTAGCCCACAAAAAGGGTCCTCGTTGTACACAACTTGATTTTGTACATGCCCTGTACAAGAGAGGTTACATTTTTTTTTCCTTCTTTTTCTTTATTTTAAAGTTTGTTTTTTTTTATTACTTTTACAAATAAGACATATTCTAAAAAAATGTTAAGCCACCTAAAAGTCCACAGTATGTTTTTAAAGCATTTATTTATTTATTTATTTTATAGAAAAATCATCACAATAAGTTTACTCATACATGAAATAGAGTCCAGGGTTGGGTGGGAGGTTAAGGTCCCGCACTGTCCTAGCAGTCACTTGATAATGGTGACCAGCTTCAGATGCAGAATATTCAAGACAGGTGAGGCAGAAGACAAGTACTCAGACAGGATAAATGGGGCTTAGACAGAGACAATAGAACCCAAAAGAGACAAGAAGGGGAACACATACCAGTCCTCTCGCACCACGCACATTAGCAAAAGCACATCTCCAAAATACTGAGCCCACCTCCAGCCTCGGTCTAGTTCAGCACTCCCTGCCATGCCTATGTATACTGGTGTGGTTCAACCTTTTAAAGGGACTCTCTTACACTTTTTTCTTTGGTGTGCTATCTCCGTTCAATGGTTAAGCCACAAAAAGCCCTGATTGTTGGGCTGGGGTCCTAAATCTAGTCAATATATGTAACTTTGTAATGTAACATTTCCAATTGAGCAAAGGCATTTATTTGCTCTAGGAAATAATACTTGAGGAAACTTATCTTCCAAGTTCACTAGACACAAGTATAAGTCGAAATAGGCTTAATAATAGTATCCTCACAACATTCTTATATTTAATACATAATATACATATATTGACCAGACTTATGATGACTTAACATGCTGTCAGTTGTCGTTGTATAGGGAGGGACAGTAATAAATACTCTATTCAAACAATTAGCGAAGCAGGGGACACGCAGTACACTTCTTGATGTTGAATTTAAGAGGCTGAGCTGGTGAGCGACGTCAACACGCAGGCTTAAACATTTCCATGCTGGAGAGGGCAAACCCCTTTGAGCAAGTGCACTAGTATGCATGAGAGCTGGAGGCTAGAACTTATCCCACGCAAAAGGGGCTTCCCATTGGGGAAGGACAGGGGTGCCTCTTTACCTTCGCACCCAAGCAGCTAAACCCTCACTGCCACAACTCCTATCAAATGCATATAACAAATGTCAACTAGGGAACCTTAATAAAAAAAAATAGAATAGAACAACCCAACTCAGAGCGGAGTGCTAATACCAACCTGAGAGGGACTATACTCAATGCCCAGTCATATCGAAGGCTACAATTTTCATGGTTTGCTCGGATGCAAGATGCCATTACTGTGGTGGAAAAGTAAAAGTCTAAAACCTACAGTGATCCAACGCAAAACAGACCAGCTTGAATGGTACTCTAGATCGAGAAATAGGTGTTGTGTTGCTATGCAATGTCTGTCATCTGTGTCCTGAACCACCAAGAGCTTGCTTTGTTTCTTGCCTAAGTTTATATTTATTATCATTTTTTGGAGAGAAGTCTGCGTGAAGTCACGAGCGTCCGGAGGTTTTGGTGAAGGCGTAGGGTAAACTGGGCCAGGCCAGGCTAGCTGGGCTACGTGGACTCATTCTGACTCACAGCTTTGCCTCCGTTGAGGACAGCTGAGGCACTCCGGCTCTTAGTGGGCGTACCGCTGCCGGAGCGTGAAAACTCAGTCAGGTCATGCAGAGAGGGCTCCCGGTACATGGTCACTGTAGAAATAGAGAGAAAGAAAAGGAAAGAGTTTAATATCTTTATTGAATGAACAGAACCAATATTCACTGCAGTAAAAACCAGCAGTATTGAAAACATTGTGACCATCTTTGAATGTAGTGTATAAATGCACCAATGCATCATGATACCTGAAGGTGCTGACCAAACTGCACACATTCTGTAACATTCAAATCCATCATGCATACGATTTGTTGTCCTTACTGAGTCACTGACCGTCTGAGTAACTGACTGATGTGAATGTGCAAGCAGGAGACAGAGGGTCAGTTGTAAAGAGGGTCAGTGAAACGTTAGAGAGCTCTGAAGCTATAATGCTAGCTCTACTAACTTTTATGCAAGAAGCCAGAGACTAAGTTGATTAGAAATCATCTTAAAATATGTTATCAAGAAAGGTCTTAAATCAGTCTTTGTGTGTTTTATTCATGACATAGTTTAACACCCAGTTGGTTTATGTGGTTCTTATTTTGACACTTCGGGTGTAGTTCCCCTAGTCGGCTTAGGGATCCACAGCTGACGAGGGACGATGTGATTATGATGTTCAGGTGTTTGGGGTTTGCACTGTGGCGTATAAATAGTGTGTTTTGTGTTCTCTCCTTTGTTGGTTCACCCTCACTTTACGCCTGGTTAATGTTCGTTCAGTTTTCACTTTGTTTGTTTCTCGGACATTGTGCCTTTTTGGTTTATTGTTATCGTCAATAAAGGAAAGTAAAGAAAGTCTGTCTGCGTGTGCGCCTCCTGCCAGAGCGAGCCTAGCCAAAGTGTGACCAGTGTTGGGCAGTAACACTTTACTTAGTAACGCATTACTGTAATTTTATTCTTTTTTAGTATTATAATTTTTAAACATTTAAAATTTAAAAATTAGAATTTTTTTATTTATAATCAGATTATGTTACAATTTCAAGTAACTTTACATTACCGCTGGGTTGCAAGTAAAATAAAGTGCTTTAACTTCTATATTGTAAAAACAGAAATAATAATTCACAGGAATAATTCAGCAGATGTCTGTCTGACAGTCGCACGCGTGACGTCATCTACGGGACAACAATCGGCTCAAACAAAAACAAAGTGAGCAGGGAGAGTGAGAAGTACGCATTCAGTAGCTGGAAATATAGCCATTACTTTAAATTCATCCCAGTTAAAGGTAAGAACATTATTGTGAGTTGTCATAGGTTTGTAACACTCAATAATAAAGTGTGTTTAGGCTGACTTAAGAGAGGGTTTGAGCTGACTTAAGAGTTTTTATTAGAAATTGCAGAAGTAACTAGTAATCTAACTACTAATGTAACTAATTACTTTTGAAATAAAGTAATCTCGTTAGTAATTTGATTACTTTTAAAGGGAGTAATCAGTAATCAGTAGTTAAATGACATTTTTAAAGTAAACTGAGTGTGACACATAGTACTCAATAGAGCAATAATAGTGTCATAGAAAAAGAATGTGTATCAAAAAATGTCTGGTAAAAACATCACTGACAGATGGCTAAAATGTTCATCTATCATATTTAATTTAATGCGAGGGCTTTTTATATCCTTGGCATGCATACCCATGCTTATAAAATAGAGCAAAACTTGGCAACATTGTGTTTATGTGTAAATAGTTTCTTCAGTCAAGGGCTCTACAATTTTCTCTCGTTATTTGTGGGGTTTTCTATCAGTCATGTTTTATGCAACTCTGCCAAAAAAAAACTTTTTTAACTTTAAAGTTTTGTTTACCTTAAAGAAATTTTGGAAAGAAACATTCTTTATAAGGTCTTGATATAACTTTATATACATTCTTCATGGCATTCCTTACAACTTCCTTGTGAATAGGTTATATGCTGAATAAGCAAATGTATTTTATTAGATCACAAATACATTTCATTTAAAACAGGGTGCTTTGCAGCTTAATTTTTTTAATATGAACTGTAAAGAATAGGGATTAAATAGAAAATGCCAACATAACAAAAAACATTTATGAAGTTTGTTGTACCCATTAAAAAAAGGAAGAAATATTTGTTTTTAAATGAACTTTGTAGCAGTCTTCCTACTCTGTGGGAAATGTGTGTAACCCGAGTTGCTAGCTTCAGGACAGCCGTAATCGAAGGGCCTGTACATCATAGCCCTGAGCTCACAAAGCTTCTTCTGCTTACAACAGGCGATCGATACCACACTTTAGTAGAAAGCTGTTAAAATCAATGGTTGACGTATTAGCAGGGCTGTGGGGCGACCATGCTCAGAGTTGCCCTCCAGGGGAATTGCAGGAGCCTAGAAGGCTGAAGGCTGGTCATTATCGGTGCACACTCTGCAAATGCTGTCTCTGAGATTGGCCCACCACCAACTCATCATTAGAAAAGCCATATGTCGGACTATACCTATGGTTCTGTCAAAAGACAAGAAGTAAAATGCTTGCTAATTGACGGTTGATCTGTCAACCACATCCGTTCGAAGCGCCTTTCCAATGGTTTTTCCTAACACGCGTATTGCCTGCGTGTATATACTTCCTCAGAGTTTGTAGAAAGTGCACAGTGGCTGCAGACAGGCCATTATATTTCCTGGAAGCAAAGTGGGTAACTCTATAGGGTGCTTTTACATACTCTGCTGCTAGTGACAGTGTACATGCTTGTGCTCTCTGCAGAGAGAGACCAGTGTACAGCCTACGCTTGAAGTTCACTGACACTTCCCTAATTGGTCTTCCAAGACTTATTATAAGGCAGTTGGAAAACTCTACCCTCTAACGGAAACTGCTATAATAATTTAGAATCTGAATTCTTAAGAAATGGTTTCATGTGTCTCGTCTCCCAGGAACTTGGTTTGGGCATATATCAAATGGTCTTCAAATGGTCAAAAGAACAAATCTATTTTTGATTGTTTTGGAAATTAAAAAAATGCAATCTGTAATTGTATTACAACCTATATATCTATTCCAGAAAGTAAGCCTTTGAGTTAAAAACATTAAGACGTACCATATTTCTTTAACAAAATGAAGGAATTTACGTTCCTAATGAATACTTGCTCTTAATCCATTTTTCTAAATTTGAGCTAAAGCTAATACTACTGCCACTCTGCATGGGGCCTTTATTGTGGACTTTAATAAAAAGTATACATTTTTTTTTACATTAAAACATGTCTCCCAGGATTTTTTCTAATTTTCTAAACCAATTCAGCCTGTTAAAAAAAAAACATTTGGTACATACAAGTTTCTTATCTTTTTAAGATGCTTTCATAAAGGATGTACCAATAAATAAAGCTTAAAAATTCTGTATAAGAAAAATAAATAATATCTCATTACATAACCATACATTAAAACATTTATTTATTCTTGTATGAAGACGCTATGACAGTGATGACTTGGTTAAAGAGTAGCATGAATACAATTCCTACATAAGATAAGATAAATCCTTATTAGTCTCACAAGTGGGAAATTTGTTTAGAGTCCGTTTCATTAAAAGGTGAACGTTTTACGCGGAAATTGCCACGACAACAATACTTTTGTCCCACGACCTTCAGAGTTGCACATAAGCACGTCCACTTCAAACTCCACAGCTGAAGTGTTGTGTTGTTGACTGCAAAGAACAGCACACACCCCTAAACTTTCTCCCAGACAAAGAAAACCGAAGAACTGTACGGCTTTCATTTAATTTTCGATGGCCGTGTCTCAGCAACAACCGGTTTCGAACAAGGAGCTAACTCTGAGTTGCATATTTTGGCGGGAAAAGCACCCAGACACTTCAAATTCGGTTCAAACTTCAAATTCGGCTGAACTCCGGGAGACCTTTCCAACGAGCCCTCATTTGTATTTTCGAGTAGATCAGGGTTTATTATCCGAAAACAGTTCACCTCGCCGCGGTGTCCCAATACTTTTGTCCCACAACCTTCCGCGTTGCATATCTCGGCGGGAAATTTAAATTAAAAGAGGCAAATACGGGTTACCTTTAAGGGTAAACTGAGTTTAAAATGAAGTTGAAATGTTCTGGGTGTATATTTGCGGACATATTAAGGGTTTACACTATAAAACTATGCATGTTTAGGCTTTTTATTTTTATTTTTAACCAAAATACAGCATCGTTACCCCCGCGGATAGCGGGGGATTACTGTATACCATTCATTCTACATACAATATATAAGGAAACTAGTTTGCAAAAACAATTCTTATTGAAATCAGTAAAAACATGCATACAGTAGTTAAGCTCTGCCCATGCAAGTTCTAGAAGAAGTGTTTCAGAACTGACTGCTTTTTTAGTGAAGCACAATACTACAACACAAAGCACTAAAACGCAGTACTAAATTAAATGGCTAAGCAGAAATGGGGCACTTTTCATATTTTAGTCTTAAAGGCACAGTGATAAAAGCAGACTGATTATTCAAAGAGGAAAATACATCATATTTTAAAAGGTTCTTCAGACTCATTTACATTTCATTTACCAAAAGTACTTCTTGAAAGAATCCAAAGGTTCTTTAAGTGATCCGTTCTCTTATGGCATACTATCCAAAGAGAGCTTTCTGTTAGTTTTAACACTGTGGAAGTAAACCAAAGATAAAAAGAAAGATTTAAGCTAAATGTGTCTTTGCCATCTTTTACCATTTTAGATTACACAGACATTACCATTAAAGGTGACTGTGTCCACAGACAATAGGTCAGACTGCCTATGCAAGAGGTATGCAAGTGAATACACACAACTTCAAGTTAGTTAAGTAGAGAAAACACGAAAACACTGCACTTTTCATTCACTTGCAAATCAAACATCTCTTCCAGTGTTTCCCCCCACCATCCTGCCCCCAGCCTCCAACACCTCTTTACTCTGAAAAAGGCAGAATCAGAGCTGAACAGCATTGAGCTGGATTCGCTGTGAGCAGTAGTGTGTCACAACATGGTCCTTCATCACCATATTTGTTGTGCTTATTTTTTTTTTTTTGCACCGGCAGCTCTTCTTTTCACTGAGCTGGAATTTATGCTGAGCCTTCTGCACTTTTGTCTCTCCTTCATTCTGTTTTTCACTCCAGCTGCCTCTTGTTCGCTCTTTCTGTTGACTGGGAAAGATTTTACCTTGAAGATGAAAGTCCCTGTGTGTTTTTTTTTTTTCTCATTCTGTTGTTTAACACAGCTTTCTGTGCTTCAGCCACCCTCCTTTCTGTGTACCTGCTGCCCTGGCCTGGGCAGCCTTTGTGTTGTCAAAAGCCCAGCTGCGTGCACTAGAGCTTTATCTTTTCTTTAACAGACAACATTTTTTACTTTTGGCAGAGATGACACACTCACTGGCTCTGTCTACGCTTCATTACCTCCCAGCCCACAGCTCTAATGCAGCAGCAAGGCCTCGCTGGACTATGGAGAGAGCACACACTGACACTCTGCCCTGGTCAGTGGTCAGTCTATCAGACTGTATATTGTGTTAGCTTGGAAAATAATACTGAGGAATACTTTCTAAAGCCCTAATAGTTGGATTATTTTTACATGGCACGTTCTGCAAAGTGATATTTGACTTTAATCTGCTGCAAATATCCATAGATTCTAAATGTCTCACAGAAATAATTCAAATTAGCTCCTATAATTGGCAGAAACCAGTGTTCTTTCAATAATAATAATAAAAACAATCCTATCAGTAGTAATCCTATCAGACCAGCGCTCCATGCTGTCATTGTTAATGAATGTGGGACCTGTTGCAGAGTGCTGCTGTGTGCATCTGGGCTTTGATTCTACGATCCAATTCAGTTTAAGGGTCTTACACCAATACATTAGATCATTTAATTCCAACAAAGCAGAAGAACACAAGAACACATCACACATGACAGTCATTCGAAGTGCGATCAGGTGAATTCCTGGACACTGAATGTAAAAAGTACACTTCTATGATAATGCTAGTTAGTACTGTTATGAACTCTTGAAGTATGTTAGTGCTAAGATAACATAGAGGTACATTAACTGCCCTTTATAGACTATATATAGAGAGTTGAAGCATTTAAAACACATTTTAAGATATTTTTTGAAAATTGTAGTAGCTTTACAGTAACACATTCAGTGCCCTGGCATAGAGCTGCCATTGGCCATGTATTTCTGACTAGAATACTCACACAGTACTCACAGTCAGAGGGTCTTTACTGTCTTTACTGTTTACACAATTTGCTAATTATCATTGTAAATCAAATAGCATTTGGTTGATGTCACTATCAGATCCTCACTACATTAATAGTTCATCTGACCCATTCAGTCCAGCTCCTGTAACCTCTATGCCTTGAATGTGTTTGCCCAGATTACCCCACACTGTAAAGTCTCTGCAACCCACCTGACAGCTGACAGTGGTCAATATTAAAAGAACCAGAGCAAGCAGCTCACCTTTCAAAGGCTTGGGTAGAAAGTGTGCAGCAGGCTTGTTCTTCTTCACATGATTTCCCTTCATGATCTCTCCCTCTTTGTTCAAGCCCAGGTACCAGCCCCTGCCTGACTGCTGCTGTCTGTAGATCATGGAGGAGTACGTCACGTAGTAGTTCTCAAACACGGACTCCTTAAACTTACACTCTGGTGTGAAATGTTCCTGCAGAGTTAAAGAGAGAAGAAAAAGAGGGGAGAAAGGAGAGGATGTAAGAGCCCATGTTTAAAATGTGCGAGGTGGGGTACTGACAGCTCTTGAAATGATTCGTTTAGGAGCATCTTGAAAGTGAAATGAAAGTGACAAGCTGGTCATACGTGAACACACCACAGCACACGGTGTGAACAGCACGAAATGCTTCCTCTGCATTAAACCCATTCACCAAGTGAAGCAGGGGGCAGCTACGAACACAGCGCCTGGGGAGCAGTGTGTGGGACGGTACCTTGCTCAGGGCACCTCAGAGGTGCCTAGCAGTCTTGGGAATCGAACCCGGACTTTCTGATCACAGGGCGAATGGGCCTTAACCACTAGGCCACCGACTGTCCATCTTTCTGAGGTGGGTGTTGTGGTAGAGGGTGTAAGAATGGACGGAATACTTCGATCTACACCTTTGATAGATTCTTAGCTCTTCTGGTAGAGGAGACCTTCATAGCAATTCTTTCAAAATCAGAGATCAGTTGCGTAATACATAGTGCACAGTTGTTTCCTGCTGAATTTGTATGTATATCTTCCACAAATAGCTGTGTGTGATGATGACTATTGACACAACTCTCCAGGGAGTCACTAGAAGTGTGTGTGTGTGCCACACTTTCAACACTTTATGTACCGAACCCTCGGTGTAAATTGGAAATAGTCGGAAGTGTGAAAACTGTCGTAGAAGCATGAACAAAATTGGATATAAAAGAATTCAAATGCACATAAACAGTCAGCCATATTCTGGCTAAAAAACAAATAGATCCGTTTTAGATTCAAGTAACTTAGATTCAGGTTACTTCAGGTAGCTTAACATCGTTAAGCCTGTGTTGAACAAAATGGCCACAAAATGTCTCCACAGCTACCTTTCGTTCTACACACAGTCTACTCTACTCTATTATATCCTCCCAAGCTTCTCTCCTCACAGGCTATATATCTATAATGCTGTTGAGATGCAGCACTATTACATAACAGAGTGTGCTTTGAATGGGGTCAGTCTTTCGGTAACTGCCAAGACCCAGCACTGCTGGACCTACAGGATCACGGCTCCTCATTAGGAGAAACGTCTCCCCCCAGAAGCGTTAATGCATTACATACTGCTAACTGTGCTTAGCAACAGGTAACAACAACAACGAGAGGACCCTGTATCACCTCACTTCCTCTCAAACCTCTTTGTTTAGTCATTTCTAATTGAATCACAAAGCCTTTCCTGCTCATACCCTAATCATGCTGTAAATAAAATACTACTGAAGGTGGACAAATATACAGTCTACACTGAAAAGGTCTGTTATAAAAGAAGCAGTTTAAACTGGATGTTTAAACTTGTTCATTCAGTCACTGTACAATTACTGTCTTGGCTAATTACAAACTCAACCTGAGTACACAGCGACTATAGCCTCTATGCGTAAGTGAATTAAAACAACTCCTCAGGAAAAGTTAGATTAATATACTGTATGTGTTGAGATCAATTATGTTGAGGGTAAGGCCCTGGGTTACTGCAGCTGGTGGAGTATCAATGAGAAGAGAAGATGAATGAGAAGACCCGAGGGCCTCCATTCCTCTCATCTCCATTCTTTAAATTTCTCAAACAGCTCTATTTTTCTGCAGGACAACATCAACATCAATAATAAACCATGGACAGTGGAACCCTATGTTCAGGTACTGATCCACAATAAACATGCCATTCATTCTCTAAATCCAACATGTGCTCCACACTGCAGCCCGTATAACTGGTTATTTTTAACTAATAATATTTTGATATGCAGATTTCAATCACACTTTATTTTAATGGCCCCCTTTAGATTATCTACAGATGCTTTAATTGTTAAGTAACAACTGATTTTAGGCTTAGCTTTAGAATTAGGTTTGGGTAAGGGTTGAAGTTAGAGCTAGGGTTAGAATTAGGGCTAGTTTCACAATAAAGTCCCCTTAGAAACAAACCTCACACCAACCTGAACACAAACATTCCCCTGGTTCACCAAAAATGCATAGCTGGTTTGACACAGACATATAGTCCCCAAGTTAAATCTGCCCAAGGAAGCGTTTTGGAGTACTGTAATGACAATGTAGAATTAAGTTAAATTGAAATTATATAAAATAAAACAAAATGACAAACTATACGCTACATCACACACGTTGTCATGTTCCATGGATGAGATGAGGAGAGGAGACACACTTGCAAACACCAATGGACTTTATTTACCATAAGGGAAT
>JBBPDC010000032.1:1462636-1483449 GCA_037974485.1 Hemigrammopetersius urotaenia | reverse complement strand
CACACACACACACACACACACACACACACACACACACACACACACACACACACACACACACACACACACACCCTTTCCAACATGCTCTTGGGCCATTGCACCTCTGTGAGGATGCATTGTTCATAGGGAGACTGAAAAGACTGAAAGTGTAAATCACTTAAAATTTGAGTCTGCAAAGAGCTTTTGGACAAATGAATCCAAATATATATTTTTTTTGTGTCAGCTCTAAATGGCTATAGATAACCTTCACATGGCCCTTAAGCAGAATTACATTCTAATGTAATTGCACATATTCGGACACCTCTATGTTGGGCACCTCAATCAGAAAAAATTGCCAAGATCTGCCAAGAATATCTTCTGAAGCAAATGGTGGAATCATGACAGCATCTCCTCTCTAGATTTATTTACTGTATACTCTTAAAGGGCTCTGTGAAGGTTACATAAAACTCCTGTGAAAAGGATCTTCACATTTAGAGAAAAGACAGAAAAGAACCAATAAGTCGAAGGTTCTGTAGGGGACCAAATGTGGGCGAGACGGTTCACATTTTTGCCCCGAGCCGACTCACACAATGTAGGGATTAAAGAAAAATGTGAATCACCTGGGGATCCCTGAGGACGGACTTCAGAACCACTACTCTGTGCTCTAAAGAACCTCTTGTATAGTAAATACATGCTGTTCATGTTAATCGTAAGGAATCCGTAAGGAATGACGGCGCTACCAGAGAAATAGAGGCAATGATATGCTTAGAATTGAAGAATCATTTAATTTATTTATTAAATAATTCTGAAATTCTGAAATGTATCCTTGTGTGTAAGAAGGCATAAGCATGTGTTTGACAGTGAGAGAAGAAGAGGAGAACAAGGTGGTGGATGCAAGAGAAAAAGAGGAAGAAATGTTTGTCAGATAAAACAATATCACCCAACAAGCAGACATATAAGAGGGATTGTCTTTCTTTTGAATTTTCATCTAATTGTCATCTTCCATCTACATAAAGCTAGGGGAAGACTTACTGAAGCCACTGTCCTCCTCTTTAGTTCCGTCGATGGTTCCATCTGCTTGGAGCTGCAAATGGAAGCCCTGCCGACTGTACAGCTTCGTCACAATCCCCTTCAGCTGGGGCTCTGAGGAACAAGAAGAGAGAGGGAGAGGGAGAGAGAGAGAGAGAGAGAGAGAGAGAGAGAGAGAGAGAGAGAGAGACACTCTGTGAGACAGGCATGGTTTGCCGAAGTGTGACTGAGGCTCTAGCTGAAGGCTTAACAGGGTCCTCCATGCTTCAGAGGTTTGAGTCTGTAATACAAACAAGCCTTGCAGATGAGCACAAGCCATGCCATAGACACAGAAACCAAAGCAGGGACAAGGAGCTTATACCTGCTCCTGTTTCGCCAGCTACAGCAAATCCAGCATCCTCCACATGCAGGAAAATCCATGAGCAAAAGAATGCAAGGAATATTTATTTGTGTTTCTTTTTTCTTGAATATGTTGTATGGTGCTTCAAACTGTTATTAGGTTTTTTATGCCATCTCCCCTTTACCAGGCAGGAACACATCAAATGGACCGAGAAAAAAACAAAAAAGAAACCAAAAAAATCAGCCCATAATTTTATTACACTCACACCAATGACCTTTAAGCACGCCTTCTCCCTATACGCGTCCATTCTGAGGATGTGGGGATTTGGTTCACTGGGTATACGTTGTTTTTAAATGTACTTAATAAATCAGCTTGACTAGACTGTGATCTTATTAATGTCAGTTATGGCATCTACGACAAACCTGTACTTGTGGATGATATTAAAACGCTTGAGCCAAGGCTAATTAACATTCATGACTTAGTGTAACACAGATTGCAAGGCTGTCGGAAAGATGTAGCCCAAAGCTCTTCCTAATTGGTTGCTTGTAAGACTTAGCAAGGCTCAGTTCTGGAACCATGTGTAGGGCTTCGTTCCGGCACTGTGTCAGTATTCTCCACTGTGTTTTATGTAGTCTTCACTACCTTTTAGTCTTTTTCCACTCCCTCCACAAAGGTTGCCTTGGAAATTTGCATGCTGTTTTTTTGCTCCACTAACTTACAGTTTAGAGCCTCTCTCCAGACACAAGGAGGCAGACGCCCTTTCAAGTAACTGGTTTGAGTTTCTTTACAGGAAATAAGGCACAGATCTACAGAAAAGGCATCTCTTCCTATATGACAACCCCATATAAAGCAGAGTGGGCCAGTGCAACAAGCTGTAAGGAGGATATGGCTGGATTGCTTTCATCCTCTAAGAAGCCTTCAGAATGTGGGCAGGTTTAAGGAAGCGCCCATATACTGCTTTTATCATGGTAACAGATCGGCTGGTTATGAGCATGAGTGAAAATCAAATGGCTAATACGTTTACCAAAGCACTTCAAACCGTGCCGACTGAAGAGGCTGAAGAATTGCATCTCTTCAAATACAAAACAATGATCCGAATCGTCAAGTAGCAAAAAAAGATCAAGCTAAATTCAATGTAAACAAAAAAAAAAAAAAACAGGCATTCAACCCACAATCTTTATAAAGGGAATGTTTTCCATGAGGGTCATGTTGTTCCACATAATTCTGCTTCATTCAACGGAATAAAATCTTGCTAAATCTTGCTTTCAGGATAAGTTAATATAAGAACATTGTATTCCAAGTAATTCTGCATAATTTCTGTTGGTCCATTTTTATTGTCAATGTTTCATGCATCATTAAGGGTGACTGGTACAATACACTTACTCTGACTGATTGTATCAGGGGTGGTTTGGTTTCGGTTGTTTCATTGGATCGCAAAAAGAAAGACTGGCAGAACTACGAGGCTGGCAAAACTAGAGGAAACTGGATATGGTATAATAGCTCAAGCAATCCATTAATGAGATAATCACCTTTAGGAAAATTAGTGCGCACACTACACACAGTTTGTAAAAAATAGAGCAAAGAAAGTTGAGTTTTTTTCTCCCACTTGACTAACTTTTCCAGTCTGTGTGTGTGTGTGTGTGTGTGTGTGTGTGTGTATGTGTGTATGTGTGTGTGTGGTAGGAGTTCTAGGCACTGCAGTAAGCAGATATCTTCTTTATGAAAGTTCCCTGCAAGTGTTCAGGCGCCACATGTGTGTTACATAAGTTCTCACCATCCCCTCTCGCCTGAGATGTGTGAGGTGATTAGGGCTGTGCCTAAGAGTAAAACAGATAGATAGATGGATAGATGGATAGATAGACAGACAGACAGACAGACAGACAGACACCCACAAACATTGACAGACATGATTTGAATGAGCACATAATTTCCGTATACGTATCATAAAATAGATAGACAGACAGACAGACAGACAGATAGATAGATAGATACAGACACACAAATACGCACTGTGGGGAAATATCCAGTCACAATAGTATTTAGCACTACACTAAATGTTCTGCATTTTTCCTGACTCGTTTAGTTTATATATATTTGTTCACGGCAGAATTAACTGCCTTTGTGAAACTACTACATCTGGTCTAGTATGTGGAGAAGTGTGAGTCACATCCGAAAACCTCTGCGCCACTCATTAACCTGACATCCTCACTCAAGGAGCCACTCTTAACATCAAAGAAAATGTGCTTTATAGTTTCACCAGTTTCTAATAGAGACAGTACTCTCATAGAAACACATTTTTCTACGTCTGTTGATCAATATATGCTTATGTGTTTTATAACGGTCACTTGTGGTCACTTTGTAGCTGGTAAGATATGATGAGGATAAGAAATATGTATTGCAATAAAACAACAATAAATTAATCACATAGTCTCACTTAGGCTCTCTGATATCACTAATCGTGATTTGAGATTAAACCCCAGAACACTGTGTGTTTTTCAGGGAACTCTGGAGCATCACACACTGTACTTTGTGGCAAATTATCAGAGCGCTTTTAAACATAGGCTAAAGGGGCTTGGCTCAGACTCCAAACCTGCTCAGCTGGCTCTCAGCTCTTTGCATTCCTCCAGTTTATACACAAACACACACACACACACACACACACACACACACACACACACACACACACACACACACACAGCTACACAACATGTGTCCGCCCCTGTGCCATTATACTCTCCATAACCAAACGATGCCTGTCAGTGTCTTTTCATAAAGAAAACATTAATCAAGGATTGTCATTTTTCTTGATTAGTTGCATTGACTTTAGTAAATGTAATGTGATTTTGAATTACATAATTCTGCTGCATGCTCTGCACAATGCGAGCAGGGGGGCGGGTGAAGCTGGAGCTATTGGAAAGTTGATGGTGTGTGACTTCACAAGCACTTTATAACACAATCTGGAGATGCAGCTCACGACAATAGTCAATATGGTGATGGTAGTAGAGGCTATGGAGTTTTTGAATAGCATAATGGTGATGATGAGGATGATAATGGTGAGAATAGTAACAAAGACGATGATGATGATGATGATGATGATGGTTGTAATGGTGGTGGTGGTGAGATGGGTCCACGAGCCTACAAGCCCAGACCTGGTCGTCTCCTCCTGCGCTTCTTGGAGCCAAAGAGCTTGACTCTGGAGAAGACACTGAGACGACTGGGCTTCTCGCACGCGCCTTTGCTTTTGCTCGGGCTGCTCACGCAGCGGCAGGCGTTGGACTTCTCGCGCTCCCTCGCCTGCCTCTTCTGCCGAATCAGGGAGCTCGCGATCGCCGCGGCCATGGCCAGTTTGTCGGCGAGGACTTCCACACGAAAGAAAGGAACAGACCTCCTTCCCCTCCACCTCGCCTCCTCCACGGCGGGGCTTCTACACCAATTCAGCCACGCGCACCGCTCCCATCTAAGTTTCAAGCGATAGCAACCATCATCCGTGGTAATAAAAAAAGAGAGAAAACTTGTCACATAAAAAACAGCGCAAGTCGCTCCAAAATCGCTCGAGTTAGACGTGTTTTAACCAAAACAACGATTCCACACTGGCCGTATATTCGCCTGCGCCTCTCTCCAGTGCTGCATCTTCTCCTCAGAAACTCAACGGCAGTCCGTGCACGGAGAACGCTCAGGCAGCTGCAGCAAGAAATATGCCCCTATCTGGACAATGCAGCTCTTCTCTTCTGAATGCCTCTAAAAAATCTCCCCGCATCCCACGAGGCAGTCAGGGCACTGCCAGCACAACGACTGCGCCCTAATGCGCAGCCACCAAAACACCTGTTAGAGAGCCAGAGAGCGTTTTCTGCGCAGGGAGGGGGTTTCCTCCTCGCACCCTCCCCATCCCTCTTTCAGTCAGTCCCGTTTTGTTGGGTTTGTGTGCTTTGGTCTTCACCTATGGGCGTAGTAATATTGACATTTACATCTAGATTTACGATATGTTACGGACGCTCTTATCCCGGAGTCTTAGAGACACTTTTATTCAAGAGACGTTCAAATGCTGTTCTTCAGGAGAGTTACACTCTAATTTAGAAGACTTCCAGACGCGCTGATCTAGAGGACTTACGCTTGTTTGGGGGCTTTGAATCCGAACAACTGTGTTTTAACCCTAATGCTTGTGGCTACAGAAAGTGAAATTTATACACAGCACCCAATCCCAGAAACACACATTAATCAAAGACTCGAACCAGCTCCAACCCACAACGTGTCTGTAACTTTGCTGTTACTTTTTGACTTGCTTGCACCCACCAAATGTTCTAATAAACTGACCCGAAGCCACCCAGTCAAGACTGTGGGTCAATCCTCGGATCGATACACAGTGAAGTGGAACAGACTGCTCACTGCCAGGGAAGTGTTTGCTAGGTCCTGAGACCCCTCAGACGCACGCAGCTCCAATGAGAGTATTTTCACAAAGCTATACAGCTTGGTTGTGAACATTACAGCATTGCTTTGCTTTTATGCTCTGTGTAATTTGCCAGAGTGGTGCATTGTTTATTAGACAGCATCAATTTGCAACCACTAGGTTTACAAGGCGTTTCCTTTTGCAATAAAATGTGGAATGTTTTTCGTAAGGTTTTCCGTTTTTATCTCATTTTTGATGAAATGGTGACCATAATATAGGTTACTTTTAGGAAACATTTTAAAAAATAATACTAAAGATAATTTGTTTTAGTAAAATCCAGCTTTGTCTAATAGAAAATGTTGACAAACCAGCGTTGGCTAATGCAACGTAAAGAGCAAATGGCCTCACAACTTGCAATAACAACATAAATATAGATCCGTTCCCGAAAACATAAACCAGGAACCCATTATTTGCAAAACTCAAGGAAGCATTACATTTATCTAATAACGTTTATCTAATAATGCAACCCCAGTCCAAACACCCACTCCTAAATTAACCAACAATACGTTTGCCGACAGTGCCATCTACTGTACAAACTCGCATTCACAGCTGAGAATGAGCCTTTTTTTTCCTATAAACATAGTATTATTAACGAGTACTCACCCAACAACAAGCTTTAGCCAGGAACACTCACTAATAGAGGATTTCAATAAGCCGAACATATCCTACTCCTGGTACATTTTACACTGAACATTTAATGGTTGACCTTGTATCCAGCACTTTTAGCACTATCAAGCTCTTGATAAATATGAGCAAAAAAAAGGTTATTTTACACGCATTTCATACAACATTTCATAACATGACAACCAATGAAAGTCATTTAAATATGAAACGGTCTTAAATTAAACTTCTAATAAAGATTTACAACCACAATTTTACAAAGCAATGTTGAACGTTAAGAACTAGCACGAAATCAAGACAGGATCTTCGTTTCATACACAACAATTGGAAATACGGTTTAAAACAAGATTAACCGAATAGTTACACTAATTCAGAGTATATTTGTGCCAGCGAAGCTCCAGCTACCAAATCGTATTTCAGCACCTTGGATAGTTCTCGCTGCAGAGGTACGCATTACGCTCCCAGGCTCAGGTAAATAATGTATATTATCACTTTCCTCCAAACAGCTTTTTAACAGAAGATTACGAAGAACAGAAGCAATGTTTGAGCATGCACCATTTATAACGTGTCCCTCTACAGCAGATAGTATGTTCCTGGCTCTTTCGTAACTTACAAGATGATAGAAGTACATTTTGTTCAAAATAAATGTTTAATACAAGATGAAAGCAGTGAATTTGATCCATACCTGACATGGACTTTCTAAGAGGAAATGTCATGTTTAGCAGTCGGAAAGCGACACCAGAGATGCTGGAGGGAAGAGCGCTCCTGTGATGTTTCGCTACGAGCAGGAATATGTTTTCAAAGTTTTAACCGCGTTAAGAGAAACCTCAGGGGATGAGCCGAGAAACCATTGAGGCGGGGCCAGCAGCATTCGGAGATCATTAATGGACATTAGTCACATGCCATTATGACTTCTAAAGCAGTCATTAAAGATTCATTGCGAGAGCGCTGTTGATCCGGCAGGCGCAGGGCGTGTGTTCACTAAACTGCGGCACTCTGGGCCAAATCTGCAGAGAGCAAATCGAAGTGGACTTCCTCCTCCGGCCAAGCATTCTTTCCTCTCACGTTACACCCAAACGCTTGTAAAGTGATCCTTTAATGCGCCGTGTAAACCAGTTACTCCGGACCGCTCGCTCCACGCTGAAAGGCATTGACGTCCATCTGTGGACATGACAACAGCACATGCGCTGCCTTCTCCTACTGTAAACCACAATGTTTGGATCTACAAAAATAATGGAATGCCAGGCACATTTCTCTCCTCTTCAACACTCTCCAACCTTCCTGTACACTCCTCCATTCAGACCACAAGAGACAGACGTCTAGAAGCCACTTGCAGGTCCTAAACGTGCTGTTTTGACCACTAGATGGAGCGAATGAATCATAATTGATCAGTTTAGCCTTTTGACCCATTGCTGGGACATATCTGCTACCTGAGCACCGAACTCACCAACGACCCAACTTCAAGTAAGATTATGCAAAATAAATTTTATGTATGAAATCAATAATGGCATCATGAAATCAATAACTCGCTCCTAAGTGCTATATTTCTAACATAGAGGAAAATAACAGAGACTGCAGCGGATGCTTGTGATTGGGATTGTTGTGAACGCATTTGCATTTAAAAGTAAAAAAAACCTAACATAAAGTACATAACCTATGTGAGATGGGAAACAACAGGATAACTGAATCTCTTTAAGAGAGCCTGAAGTAACGACGAGGGTAGGAATAGCCTGCAATTACACAGTGACACACATAAAGCCCTGGATTACAAACCATGATACTACCTCACTTAAATCCCCCTGTGTCATAGTTTCATCTCCATGACCTGTTCACTTGCCTCCTCTTTAAAAGCCATTTGATCTTTCAAGCTTTTAATAACTCATACTGGAACTGGGATTAAGATTATGATTTAGTAGGGTTCAAAGAGACAAAGGTGGTTCAGCAACAGCCATTTGGGACAAAAGACAGTTGTATGTTCATGTGTGTGTTCAGTCAGAGCCAATGCTTTGTCCACTAGGGGACAATGTAGAGCTTTATCAGGCAGAAACAGTGAAAGTTCTCCGAATGGAACCACACAGCACTGTATAAGAAGTATGCCTGTTAGCCCCTATCTGCTACAAGGCCATTTTAGGTCAAAGGACTTTATTTTTCTCTGCCGATGCTGTGTACTGAGCTTTTGGCTACCCAGATCCACATTCACACACACACACACACACACACACACACACACACACACACACACACACACATATACGTAATATGAAAATTAGAGGCCAAGACTGATTACAGTTATATGTATTATCACAATAAAACAAAAAGGTACAATCATAACAACAAACAACAAACAACAACAACAACAATGATAATAATAAGAATAAGAATAATGATAATAATGATAATAATACTAATATAATTTTCAAATATTAAATTATACTGGAACAGTACACATGCTTTGTAGCGTGTATTTATTGCCACCGCAACAATTTAATGTAAAAAAATCAGTTTTATTGTTATTTAAATAATTAACATTGAAAATAGGATGATTATTTTTGGTTTAATACCTCGAAGTATTACAACCAATATCCATCCCAACAGATAATTCAGTGTAGCTTTTTCTAAATGTGCAACGTTTCTTTGTAAACACTCCACTATGTTGCCTTGGCCATGCAGCGCAGAAATGGCTCACTTGTATGGGCAATTCAAACCAGTTGGCATGATAAAGTCTTTGATCCATAGAAGATAGCTGACAAAATCATCTAAAATGAATGTTCAAAGTAAGAGACATGCTGAAATATCTCTCCGTGCAAAGAGCTGCAACTCTTTTTCGACAGGCCTGAACATCCTTTCCTGTGTGATGGCAGCGCCAGGCCTGCACTGTGCCACCTGCTGACACACACAGGCACACAGATGGCCACACTGATCCTCTCTTTGCGCCTTGCAGCCTGGTATATCAGCAGCACACAGCTTTCCAACCACTCACTGCCAGGAAAGGGGTGACATCATCTCAAAAGACCTGACAGTGAAAATTTGTGAGAGCCACTGCTAGGCACTAGATGGTGCTCTTGTTAATGGGCCCCGGGATACTCTGGCCTCAAATTCCACTGGTTGTTTTTTTTTTTTTTTAAATAATGTTTTGCTCTTGAGTAATTTCACATTTACATTCCAGCTGACATATTTAAATATCACATATTTAATGCGACAATTGAATATTTCTAAGGATCTCAATAAGATTAGCATAAAGCATGCTGCTGCTGTCATATCTGAACTGGATCTAATGGCACTGTGTTCATAATGAATGGAACAAAGTAATCTGTTATTTTAATTCACATTCAAATTAAGAACATTCTCATCTCCTTTAAAGTTAACATCGAAGAAGACTTGTCTACGCAGTGAAAAACACTTCAAACGTGTCAAAGAGGCAGAGTTTACGCTCATTTGCACCACATTTAATCAGATCCGGACACAGCTGTGCATGTGGCTTGAAGACTGATTCAAACAAAGAAACAAACAAATAAATAAGTAAAAAATAACTGCATCAAATAGTAGCTTAACCAAGGAGTCTTCAAAAAAGGATGAATATGGTGTTGTCCTCATATGGTCTTGGGGAGTACAGTCAGTGCTTATGCTGGTGTTAATGGGATCTATTGCAGCAGAGAGCTGAGCACCAGTGCCATGGCAATGGCAGAGGTTGTCATAGAGACCATGTGTATACGTAAGAGGGGGAAGAGCATGTGCGTGTGAATATGTCTGCTGGGGGAGGGGTGTGGTAAATGAATAGAAGACCCCCAATCTCTCTCTCACACACACACACTCCTCCTCACTGGAACAGGATTTTACGCCATATGACACTATAAGACATTTCACAATTCACTGATCGACAGTGTTACATGAATGTGATTGAGAATGGCGTGATCATGTTGTGATCAAATGCACAAAGAATGGTGTGATCAAATGGACAAAGAGAGAAAGCAAACAAGAAAGGAAGAATATACAGTAAAGCTTGCCATTTTTTAACATTGACACATTAACAAGATACATTGATGCAACGGCTAAATGTATTGAAGAAAGCCAGATCAATTAAGAATATAGAGAAGTACTGAGGAGCTTCAGGAAAGGGTCTCACTTCGGCTTCACGTGATACAACATTTCAGCCGAAGCATTTTGCAGAGTTGGAGTAAAAGCCAGACTGCAATATGAATGAAAAAAGAGAGCAGCTCTATCCATCATTAAGTCAATGCTGTCCCAATTATCTAGCAGACCTCTCCTCGTTAAAGCCATATCCTCAGCAGGTGAGCCAGAGTGCATGCTAAAGCTGGCAGCTGGAGCTAACGCCACTCTCCACCAGACAACTACAGCTGTTTTCATTTCTAATCAAATCTCCAGGTTTCAGATTTACCTTGAAGTAAAATCTCTTTCACTGTGGCCTCCCCATTGGCATCTCAAACACAATGAGAATAATTTTAGCAGCTGCTGTCACATAGAGGAGGCATCAAGCATCAATAGTCTAGACATTCAGGAAGAGAATGTCTGTAGTAACGTAGTGCTGCTTGGTGTGGATGAGCATTGTTGCTAACTGAAAGTGCATCACTGCGCTTTTCTTCACTTACTGTATTCTTCCACTCCAGTTCGTACTGAGATTCTGTATTTTGCCTAAAACACGGGTGTCGAACGCCAGTCCTGGAGGGTCGTGGTCCAGCATGGTTTGGTGATTTCCCTGCTCAGAAACACCTGGTTCACCTCAACAGTTGATTGTCAGGTTTAGTGAATGTGTTTGAGTAGGAGGACCCTCAAACTGTCCAGGACCACAGTTTAACACCCCTGGCCTAAAACATGACTCAAATGCCAGCTCTTAGGGCACTCAGCATCTTCAAATTGGAAGCATCCTGCATTAAATACGAAATGTGATTAGTGCATGCAGCACTGTGGATCAGGTGTTTCAGCTCTGTTCAGGATTTCCCAGCCTGCGGGCCCAGCTCCACACTCACACTTTCTCTGATAACTTTCAACCTTTGTCGGTCTACAAAAGCAAGCAGGCTGAAAATCAGTCTCCACGGTGCAGCTCCATGCTGGGGCCCACCTGACCTGAATGAGTAATTTGAGAGTTGCTCTCATTGCAATGATACACTTAGATCTGGAGACAGCTCCACAGCCATGACTCCTTGTCCTACTTCCAGTTCTGTTTGTGACAGTGATTTGTAGAATTAAAAAAATAAATTCAACAGCCAATCTGACCCATTTTATTTTACCAAAATAAATAAATGTGCGTTTTAACATTTAGCTGAAAAATATTTATAGGAGGCTGGTTGAGGGTGGGCATGCGGCATAGACCTCTTTTACTCAAAGCATTTATCTTAACACTGCTTCTAGCTGATAGCATCATAAATGTCATTCAACTGTGTAAACTGTTGCTTTAATTATATACAGACAGAAAGTCATTTTATGAACAGATCTAATATTAATTAGCAAAACACTATGAGCTTATTTTTTTAAAAAGCTGTTTGGTGTTTGTGATCCATGAAATCAAGACTGTTCAGAGCTGGAATTCACAACATCACGTAAAAGATTTACCTCAGGTCTAGACACCTGTATATTTATGACAGACATATTCACATAATCTGATTATTGCATGATTTGTGAAATACAATCCAAGGTTCTTGTTCAGCTAAGGTCACCTGAATTTTTGTTCAGCTAAGGTCACCTGAATTTTTGTTCAGCTAAGATTACCTGAATTTTTGTTCAGCTAAGGTCACCTGATTTTTTGTTCAGCTAAGGTCCCCTGAATTTTTGTTCAGCTAAGGTCACCTGAATTTTTGTTCAGCTAAGGTCACCTGAATTTTTGTTCAGCTAAAGTCGCCTGAATTTTTGTTCAGCTAAGGTCACCTGAATTTTTGTTCAGCTAAGGTCCCCTGAATTTTTGGTCAGCTAAAGTCACCTGGAGCGCTTGGCACTCTTGCTAGTCAGCCGAAGGTTGACATTGTTCCCACTGTGAAAAATATTGTGCAGATCTCTGTTTACACCCCAAGATGGGACACCTGAAGCAGACACATAGCCTTTGGCTTCAGCAGATTGTAGCAATTTACTGTAAGCCCAGTTTAAATAATGATAAAAGCATTAGACACTGTCTCTCTACATGGCCCATGTCAGATATTTGACACAGAGTGCCCACAATAAAAGTCATTAAAGTGTATTTTCCTTGTCATGCCATAAGCCTGAGCTGTCTATTGATCTTGGAAAACATAAAATAAAAGGAAAACCACTAAATTATAACTGCAATGTACAAAAAGTATTATTACATGAACTCAATAATCCAGTCCAGCAGCAAAGGAACGTCATCTTTAGGCCTGTGAATGAGGCCACACAAGCCTGGCATGGTGAAGCTAGCCCAGATTTTGTGAGTTTCTGGGTTGCTGGTCTACCCTATTTTGCCATTGCATGGTCAGAAAGAGAGACGAGTGGAATGCAGGAAGACACAGCATCTCACAGCATGTGGCCCACTTTCCATGTCCGAACATGGACATCATAGTGGCAAAAACAAATAGTGGCATAATAAATAACCTAAGCAGCGCCTACACACTAATACAAGTCGATAATGTGAGCTCTTCCTGGTCAAAACCTGACTACAAGTAAAAACTGTTGAGAAAAAAGGTTTCATTTACCATGTAATGGCAGGCATTTGGCATCTAATAATAAGAGACAAGAGAGTATTATGCAGAAAAATAGAAGGTCAGCACTCAGGATAAGTAGTATACACTGCTGAAGAACTAAGTGCTGCCCTCCCCTGTGCCTGCAGTATGATCTGTTATGCCTGTTATTATATGCGTAATGGCAATAGACGTAAAACATTTATGTTGAACACTTCTTGACGTGGCCTCTTTATTTGTACAGTTCAGTAGTTCATCACCACAATCAAATCCACTCTGACCTTACATTAAACTCAGAGCCACTCTTCCTTGACTGTAAAACACACTTAATGCATTCATTCATTCTGTCTTTCTCTCTCTCTCTCTCTCTCTCTCTCTCTCTCTCTCTCTCTCTCATGCTGCATTATATGTGTGTGGGGCACACAGTCAGCTGAACTCCTGTACGCCGGGAGGTTTGAAAGTAGCCAATCCGAGAACGTTATTTATTTCTCTTTGCTGCTGATTGGCTGCTGTCCTGTGAGGCTGCAGTCCAGAATATTCCCCGTGGAGCGTCTCGAGCGTTCTTGTCTTTTTCATTTTGTTCTTCTTAAAGATCTGTATTTTTATTACTGTAAATTAAATCCATTTATTACTGTATTTACCTGCTTGAACCAAAGAAAACGCCCGTGCATTAATTACAGTGCAGTCTATACAGGTATACAGGGGTGACACCCGTATGTTACATTCTAGCACTGCAGGAGTTCAGTGTAAATTGTACAGTATGAAAATGGGTTTACATTTGCTTTAAGGCTAAAGCTGAGTTTATATATGTGTGGGTGTGAATGTGTGTGTGTGTGTGTGTGTGTGTGTGCGCGTGTGTGTGTGTTTATACATATATCAGATTCACAATTACTATACTGGCCAAGTCCCGGCAATTTGTCTTAGTCATCTGTGCTGACTGACAGTGGGAAGAAGGAGAGTCAGTTATTAAAATAGAATACAAATATAAACAAATCATGTAAATAAATATAAAAATCACAGCTGCAAAGGTTATCAGACTAAACAATGAATGATTGTAAATGCCATAGAGAGCCATGAACACTGCTAGGAGACAGAGAGACTGAAAAGAGTAAAACTGTTGTGTTTTGTTGTAGCAGGAGGGCGACGCAGGTAAGACATCTGGGTGTCTTGCAAGTGACAGCTGCAACACACCCAGCTGTCAAGCTCTTTGGCATCAACCCATTTGACTGCAGCATGACCAGTGCCACACTTCGCAACTGCAACGCCACACACTCGAAAATAAGTCAAATCAGAGCCACTTTGCCATTTTGAAAAATGTAGACATGGCTGCTTGCACAAGCTCTCTAGTTTGTTGGCATTATAGTTGCAGCTCATAAGCAAGATCCTCTTAAGAGGCTGTTTTTAATTTTCATTCGAATGGCATGTTTCCTCCTGGAGCTATCAGGTGTCTTTCTGCATCAGGTGACTTGGCACCCTTGTGGCACAGGGCTGGCATAGCTGAGGTGACAGCTGACCACAGATCAGTGCTGCAGGCTGAGAGAGGAGCAGCCGGAAGCAGCTCCACCTGTCACATGAGCTGGGCTTTGGAGACGTGAGCCAGCACCTAACTTTGCTGCCCAATGGTTTGGTAATCACAGCCCAAGCACAAGAACACTAGTTTTATAAAGATCATAGCTGGTCTGTCCCTGCAATAAAATTAAATGAATTGAATGCCCCTATTTTCAACATCCCCACCTCCTCCCCACAAAGTTTATGGTTTTATGAACCATTTCTGATCATTTATTTGACATGTGTGTGCTTCTTTAGAAACACAGTGTGTAAATATGTGTAAAGGATTCTGAGTGGTTGACACTTTCACAAAAGAATACTGATCACATTAATCACATTCAAACATCAGTTCCTTCACAAGCTGGTTTGAAAAAGGAAACTTTAGTCCGGATGTCTGGATCCCTTTAAAGGCTGTTATGATCTTTTGCTTACAGGCGGCTAAGAATAGCAGCATATCCCACATTTTTCCATCCAAAAACTCGTTATCACAATGCTCTTTACTAATGGGAATGAGGAAGCTAAAGGGCTATGGGTGGGGTGGGCCAACCCCCGGGTCATGTGGTGCCGGTCCGTGGGCTGCACAGAAAAAAAAAAAAAAAAAAAAAACTTGAATGAAAATGTTAATATTAATAAATATTAATACATTAATAAAGCTGCGAGTACACACTGGATTTACATTTATTATTATATTTTAAAGATACCCCCATTTTTATATATTTAAAATATCCGCATTTTTATGCGTATCATTTATTTGTATAAATACGTATACGTATATTTATCTGCCGCTCCTTAAAGGCCGGGTCTGATATTAAACCGGTCCGTGACGATATAAAGGTTGGGGACCGCTGGGATGGGCAATCATTCGTAAACATGGTTGTGACACTACAACAGCTATGAATCATAGCGTATATGTATAATTGTTCTCAATCCGTATATACGTTCTCATATTTGGATTATATAAATGAGGGCTTACATGGTAGATAAACATTTTCATGAGTACAGCACACAAGCCCAGCGACTAGGAAAGCCATGTGGCTGAGATGCAGCCAGCTTTGATTTGCAGTCTGACCTCCTGCATTATTGATGATTTTCTCTTTCTCCTCTAATCCTGACTGAAACACGTATCCAAGAGCAATCCAAGGCACACTCCTTCACCCAGTTGGGCCTTGGCAGCCTGCTCCAAGTGTCTGTGGCCTCCAGACATTATTTGATTTGGCTTTATTTCATCTTCACCTTAAGGCAATCCTTCTTCAGAACAGAGAGCTCCACTCGAAGAAGGCAAGAAAGGGGGCAGAAAGGAACCCCCGAAGAAATCGCTCCCCTGTTCCCTCTATTTCTACTTTTCACTTTTGAAATGAGGAAAGAAGCTGTGTGTCAGACTAGTTCAGTATTGAATTAGTTTAAATATTGATGCGTAATTAGAACAGAAGCCAAACAAACACAAAAAATTCAGTTTCTGTTAGTGTGTACTGAATTAATATCTATGGAGCAAGGTTGGGCCGAATGCCTCTCTTTAGGCCAGTACAGAGGTAACCAGGGTCAGTATGAGCCCACTGTAATTGCATTATTCCTTCCCTGCTTTTAAACATAGTCAATCTAGTCAAACCCCCCCCCCCCCCCTCCCTTAACCCCCTTGGTGGATGTGTGATGAGAGCCCAACTTGTAAGAGTGAAAAGTTCAAAAGCAAACAGCAGCTTGTACTCGACTCTTCACTCAAACACAGCAGGCTCTTTGCTGCAGACACTATATTTTGACACGATTTTGAGGCCAATAAAATAATAATAGTCCTGGGCACAGGCATTAATGAAGCAGAGAGTGCCAGATATGTATATAATGAGAGGTAAGAGACCAAAGCTCCTTGCTAAATCTCTCTATATGATCCAAAAGGAAGAAGCTGGAGGTTAAGCAATGATTGCAGACCCAAGCTGGGCCTGGTGGGATATTACAGGGCTAAGTTGGATGTGGTTAGACCTTGTCCCCATGCATCACATCACCATCATTTACTCCCTTTACCAGAGTGAACTGTGTATCTTTATTGGATTGTGAACATCTTATCCTATTAAAAAACAACCAATAACAAGCACCCAGAGCTGAAGGAGTCATGGGCCACTATAAAATAACAGTGTAATTCTTATATGGCAGGATCTCCTCACACAGCCATAACCTGATCCTGCAGCCCCTACTAATCAGCAGCCAAAGCACACAGCTGCGACTGCAGGGCCGACATCAGTCAGGCGTTCTGTAGCGTTACCACCCAGATTAACGCCAGCTAACAGCATTGGCCACTCTTTGTGCACAACTGCGATGCAAAGTTTCCACACATTACATCACCCACAACACTCACCAGAAACTACTGGTGATAGGACTGCAGCCTATCACTGCAGCTGGCCTGTGAGACATACACATCATATATCCATAGACATAAAAGGGCATAAAAGCAAATACCTATTAGTAGTTGGACATGCTTTTCAGACAAAAATCTCACTCAACCTCATGAGGAATTGCAGATCAACAGTGATACACCATGATCCAACCTGTCCAGGATGTTCTCTTCCCTTGGCCCTATGAGCTCTTCACACTTTGGACACACAGTTCACACTGTATAGGCTAACATTCTCCTTATAAAAAACACTAAAGCCCCAAAACTAATCATCTGTTATATTCTCTGTAATAATCATTACAAAGTCCACAACATTTTCTTTCTGTAGAGTTTCTATATAACCTGCCCAACACAGCAACAGCTGCTATGTAAGAATGCATGGGTAAGTCAACTCCAATATTCACCACAAAGGGCTAAACTTGATGGTTGCCTTAATGTTTTGCCTAAATATTTTCAAGTTCATAATATCAAAAGTGAAAACGTACATGTTGACAGTTAAATGCGCATGCCCCCCCCCCATCCCCCCCCCACTGGCAACAATCATATTTAACATACATATATATATAAATATATTTATGTCTAACTAATTATTTGAATCAAAAACATTTCTATGAACATTTCTATGATTGAATGAGCATCACTAACTCACTTGGCTGATAACAGCAGTATGAATACAGTAATTCATCGCATTTCCTGAGCGTTCCAAGAGCACCCACGTATATTGAAAAAAGCATTGCTGTGTTTTGGTAAAAAAAAAGCCAAAAAAGGCCTATTTTTACAGAGTAAACCCTAAATCTGCCCCCAAATCTGCTCCCAGAACACTTTAATTTCATTTTAAACTCAGTTTAATGCATTACCCTTAAACAAAATGTAAAGATAAATATATAATCATAATCAAAACACTTTATTGCTTAAAAAACTGTTAGCATTAGCAGTTAGCATTAGCAGCGTGCAAAGACTCGTCCACAAATTGAAATAACCCTCTCTACCCACACGTTTAGACAGGGCACAGCTTACTAATACTAAATAATAGTGATGGGCTCCAAAGAAAGGCGTGGATATTTGCAGTTTCTACGTTATTGTGGGGATTTCTGCATAAAACGATGAGTTTGGTTCCTCAAAAAAATAGGCGTGTGACTGAATCTACAACTCCTGATCTGCGTAAAACTGGAGGATTACTGTATATCTAAGTTTAACTGCCAACATTAGCCATGTTTGCTCTCAACAAACAGCTAAAAATAAGTGACTACATTCACTCAGAGATAAGATGTTCTGTCTTTCAATTCAATTCAATTTTATTTATATAGCGCTTTTAACGATGGTCATTGTCACAAAGCAGCTTTACAAAATGAAATAAATGTGAAATAAATGAGGGAGATTTTCTTTGTCTGCTCTTTGGCTGTATCTGGTGGACAACATTATTGATGCATTGACTAATTGATTTGACTTCGGTCAAAGAAAAGTTTATGAATTTTTAAAACTAAATTACAAACAGATCGAACTCAAGATGCCCAGTCTATTTACCTCAACAAACGAGGTCTACTGTAAAAGACTCTGAGATCAAAACCAGTGTCTGGATGAACAGCAACCAGGCTGGAATCAGTTCAAACAACAGAACTTCTCGCAGTCTAAGGTTTCTGGTATAATCCAGCTGAGTTCCTTTATGAGAGTTAGTGGTTCATTGGTTCATTATCTTTGACTAAACATAGTCTGATCATTTTTCTCATTAAAAATAATTCCAAAACATTCTACTGCATAGCTTTCTACCAATTCTGCACAGACACATAAATATGTTGCTACAATACATAAGCAAAGACTTTAAGATGGAACTATTATAATTAATATAAGTAAATTGTTAAAAATTAATAAATTATGTATTGTATAGAAAAAATCAAGTACTCAAACAATACACTTGCAAATAACAAGCTAGATAAAGAAACAGAAAAATAACCCGTTCCCTCACTTTTTCATGCAACATCAGGAAATGGACAAATAGCATAAAGTCAGTTACAAGAGATTTGGGCTAGAGACTAAGAATTCATGAAATCAGGATGAATTTTCTCTTACATTGTGATTAAACTGCTGCTTTCGATACACCACCCCATCTATTGCCAAAGCAACCCAGGGAAAGCAATATAAAATAAACGGAGATAGACTTCGTAGGAGATAAAGCTCCAGCTTTCTTTAAATACATATTGTTTGGACAAAAATCCAGTTGTAGCTCATTGTCTACCTAACCGCTGTTGAATAGACCCATATATTGAGTTGTAAGAGTGTTTTGTTTAAGATGCGCTCTGCATTTTTTCCTGTAGGTCCCGGATGTCAGACTGAATTTCTTACTGAATTTGTCCAACGCTGCGTCCGAAATCGCATACTTCCCTACTACATAGTGTGCGAAAACAGTATGAGAAGCGAGTAGTATGTTCTTCTCTCAGTAGGCGAGAAGAACCCGGATGACCTACTGCTTCCGGCCGAATTCTGTAGTAGGCATTCGATGGGCACTGCACTATCCCATAAGGCAGCGGGAGACACGACGGCAGATTCGAAAAATGGCGCAAAATGGAGACGCGGCTCTTTTCAAGTGTAAATACCTTAAAGAAAACGTTAAATTACACGTTAATTGTGGTTAAATTACACTTGTGAGTAAATGCCCTCTGTAAAGGTTAACAATAACGCGCTGTTGTGACGACACACGACACATGATAACATCAACACGGTAGAGCAGTACGTTCTCATTCAAATGTAGTACCTACTCAAGTAGTATGCGATTTCGGACGCAGCACAAGTGAATAAAGTTGTATTTTATTTTTAGTTGTTTTTTTTTTGCTGAATTTGAAAGTCTGAATGTTTTTATATTGAGTCTTTAAGGCTGTAATTACTATTTAAATGAACCAAGCACTTTCACCTTTTTTGAATTATTCTGGTCATAGGTTTGGGTTTATTGTCTAGTGGATACCATTCTCATGTTTCCGGCATATCTTTACATTCATGTTCCCTTTGATAACACCCGAATACAGTTTGCAGAGAGGCATCAATATGTGTTGGCATATATGTGTATCATACACACGCTCCACCTTTCTATAAACATGAAATAAGTTGAATTATGGCTAAAGAATTTTAATTTTGGTTTCACTCAGTGCACATTCATGACTGGTGTGTTGAGCAATCAGTATGAGTTGAGCATGACATTTCATAAACACATGATATAAATATATAAATAATAAGAAAGTGTGCGGTGAATGCCATTCCTGTTTGTCTTGCTAATATCTATGTTAACCTCCTCCCTCCTCTCCATGCCCTCTAAATCTGTCCTGGGCACACAGTGTCTTGCGCCAACACAGCTCTGGAGTCTGGAGCTCAACTCCAAGTCAACCCAGCCTGCAGGATTAACTATAAATAGCCTCTCCAGTAGCACGCCTGGAGAAGTGGATTACACTGAGGCTGCTTCTCTCTGTGGCATAACTGGCCCCTATTGTCTAAACGTATAGAACTATGTACAATAGCACATAAAGAAAATTCAAAAATAGATAACAATGTAGTCTCAAATCATTCTTATACATCTAGGATGAGGAACATTAGAAAAAAATCCAAATTGTACAAAAGTAAAGAATCACAGGGATGGTGAGGGCACATTATTGAGCAAAGGAAAAGAAACAGTAAGCCCTCATTAATCGCGGGGGTTACGTTACACGAGCACTGTTGTGTTTTGGTCAAAAAATGCCTTAAAATGCCTATTTTAATAGTGTAAACCGTAAATATGCCCCCAGATGTGCTCACAGAACACTTTAATTTCATTTTAAATGGTATAATACATTACCCTTAACGAAAATG
>JBBPDC010000032.1:1385059-1397918 GCA_037974485.1 Hemigrammopetersius urotaenia | reverse complement strand
AAAATATCAAGGTGAAAGTCATCATAGCTTGCGTAGTACAGACCCAGCTCCCAACCCAACTTTGTGAATAGATTACCACTAGTTAATACATACATTATGATGAGGGAATGCTGGACTGCATCGTCAGAGATGCGTCACAGAGCAGGAGCCAATCAGCAGCAAGGAGAAATGAATAACACTCCCAATAATAATATGCTCATTTTAAAAGTACACTATCCCAAAGTTCTCTCGACAGCACTAAAAAATGTATAGTTCTATTGAAATGTAGCTGAATTTACATTAATATTTATGTTACAAAATGAGTCAATTATATTTTTCTTAATAATTTATCACTGAAAGTAATGAAAAGTTATATATGGCCACAAAAAAACCAGGCAAACTCTGAACCGCGACTTTGCGAGGGTACACTCTATATTCCCTCAGTTTAGACACAGTTGGCTCAGTCAGTAAGGAACTAGTAGTTAAAGAATCCATAGTTAATAAGTAGTCTTACAGAGATCTATAAAGACACAATAGTGCCTGTTCCTGTATGTTGAAGGAATCACGGTTATTTAAAAAGTGCTAGCGGTTTAACTTCTCACCTGACCAAGCTCCTCGTTGAGGTCAGAGGTGTTGACCAGAGCCCCTTCCTGGATTTCGGGATCAAAGAAGTCTTTGTCCCAGGTGATGAAGAATGAACCCAGAAACTTTTGCATCTCCACCGTTACGTACATGGACACAGGGATGATGAAATTGAAGAGCACCATGAAGGAAAGGAAGTCTGTAAACATCTTCAGATACTGCAAAGAACAAACAAAAGTTACTCAGTTTAACAGTTAACTGACCAAGTTCACCAGAAAAAACTAAAAACGCAGCTAATCGTTACAAACTACGACGAGTACCCAACCTTTATTAGAGTTACAAACGTAATTTCTGACAGGACAAGTACGACTCTGATCATTTAAGGAAGTTAAGTCCAGGCTAGGGCTGGGGCGATTAATCGAAAAGTAATCGAAATCGACATTCAGAACCTATAATCGATCAAATTTTTCCAGGTTGATTATTTCGATTACTGTCCCTTTAAAAACACTACCGCGTGTGGAGTCACGTGACCCCGCTCCGTTATGTTACGTTATTCCGCCGACATGTCGGGCGCGGAGAGCTCAAACACTGAGACAACTGAGCGACTCGTCGGTGAACTATGGGGGCAAAAATAAATAAATAAATAAATAAAATAATCGTTCATTAATCGTCATCGAGTTAAAACGTTCAATTAATCGAGATTTTGATTTCAGGCCGAATCGCCCAGCCCTAGTCCAGGCAGACATTGATAATACTGAGCGTTGTTTCATCGAAGACATTTTCTGCGACTCGTTTATGACGAAGATAAAAATGCACCCCTCACCACATAGGTGTCCTTCTCTTTCTGGGTTTTTTGGTTATACCAAGGTTCGTCCTGGCCATCTCGACTCTGCCAAACGTATTTCAATGTGGTGCACACTATCGCTTTGCTGATCAGTATGCACAGATAGACCAGCAAGAAGGCGTTGATAGATCTGTGAAGAGAAACACGACAGAAAAAAAAACAAAAAACTGAGACTCTGCTTACTTTTCAGATGAGCAAGACCCACTGCCTGCAACTTACTTCTCCACGGCTGAGCGTTTCTGAGACTTGCCCTGGTAGTTGAGTGCCATCTTGGTCTCCATGCCTGTGTACACTGCTACGCCTGGGGACAGGTAGAACACATGGGCAGTGAGAGCACTGGTCAGGAAGAATCCTCGTTCGACGGCTCCCTCAGTGAAAAAGCAGACGGAACGTACCGTGAATCTTCTTGGTGTTTTTTAAGGTCGCACCTTTCAGAAGCAGGTTCTCTGGGCCCAAAGATCTGGATCACAAAGAATCTGCAGTTTACAATACTGCACACCGCTTACTTTGTCCAGTATTATAATGGACAGCCATGACAACAGATGTCTGGACACAGACGACCGGTTTTCTTGACCAAGGACAGGGTGCGGAGGCTTTCTTACAATAACATCACGAACTGCACCAGCGACGAACGGCAGGGACAGCATTTCCAGAAGCAGAGGTTTTGAAACGGTGCCAGGTTGGCTCCGCTTTAATGCTTGTTCGGAGTTATGGGTCGATGGAATAATGATCAGAGAGAGTGAGAGAGCTTAAAGAACTCAGTGGAAGCACTAAATGAGACCAAAGGCAGACTCACCTTACTGCTGGCTCCTGCTCGGTCTTATAAATGTGCATCCGGCCCACAAATCTGAAACCACACACACACACACACACACAACTCAATGCACCTAAATTGGCCATTTCCATGATAACATTGAAAATAGATGTTTAAACAACTAGCTGTTTAACATAAGCAGCAATCCACCCTGGACTGGCCCATTAGCGCATAGCCATTAGTCCACAGGCTGCGTTGTGAAGATACCTGGACATCACTGTGACGGTTCAGTGATGATAAATGTATTAGACAGCGGTGCAGCCTGCAAATGAGCCTTGTTCTAAATGCACTCGTTACAAGAAGCACACTAACTGCTGATGCCCCAACAGTATGACATACTGGCCACGGAACTTGTGAAGTTTCTAGAAAGAGAACTAGGATGGCACCCGGCACTTCAGCCGCTTAGGGCTGCACTGAACAAGACGTGACAATGGGGGGCGCAAGACAGCTAAGCTATGTGTTACAGTGTGAGGAGCAACAGTGTTCTGTTTTTGCCTGTGCTCTGCATGTGCTCACAGCTACGGTCAGGATAACATCTAGAAGGTTCGGCTGTAAACCATATATCTAAACCAGAAGCACTACGCCGGTAATGACTAGAAGACAGCTGGGGTTCATCTGAGGTCAACAAGTAAACACAGAGCCTGGAAAAACCAGATGAGCGTGTACTTGTACAGGTCAGGCTGGGGCTGTTCACACTCAATGGTGGCACTAAGAGACTGCAGGTCCTTCTCTGTATCTGGCACCGTGTAGTGTGTCTGAAAAAAGACAGATAAAGAGAGAGAGGGTATTTAAGGCCGTGTTCAAAGTGATCACGCACTTGCATAAAGCACAGAGATAGTCAATGAGGGGCTGATCTGCTGAGAGGAAAACGACACGCAGCAGGGTAGTGACAGGATCTGGGTCGACTATTTTAAGAATCGGAGCAATTGAGAGAAATGCACATTTCTGAGCTTTTTTTTTTTTTTTTCCCCCATCGAAACCAAAAATGCATGGTACAGCGCGGAAATAGATGACAGGCTTACTTTGTGGTTGGACTCTCCATCCAGACTGGCTGTGGTGACAAAACAAGTGTCATCATCTCGACTGGACTGCAGCAGAATGAGGTCACAGGGAAAGGTCTCATCTTCCACCACCTCCACTATATCGCCCACCTGCAGAGAAAACGCCACAGTTAACTAACCACAACTGAGATCGGCATATCAGTACGCATCTATGCACCTCAGTGAGCCTGAGAGATAACCGGAGGATCTCTCTCTCTCTCTCTCTCTCTCTTACACAAAAATAGTTGAGTGCCCTGCACAAATTGGGAGGCTATTAGTGCCGGGCGATTAATCGAAAAAGTGATCGAAATCGACTTTCAGAACCTATAATCGATCAAATGTTTCCAGGTCGATTATTTCGATTACTTTCCCTTTAAAAGCACTACCGCGTGTGGAGTCACGTGACCCCGCTCCGTTATGTTACGTTATTCCGCCGACATGTCGAGCGCGGAGAGCTTAAACACTGAGACGACTGAGCGACTCGTCAGTGAACTATGAGGGCAAAAAATAAATAAATAAATAAAATAATCGTTCGTTAATCGTAATCGAGTTGAAATGTTCAATTAATCGAGATTTTGATTCTAGGCCAAATCGCCCAGCCCTAGAGGCTATGGAATTCTAGGGACTCTGAATGGGGAGTACAGTTTTAATTAAGCCTAAAATACTGGTTTGAACCTGAATATAGGCACCGATGCAGCTTTGTATACAAAAGTCAGGGCCTATAAACACATGGCTTTAGCGTGTAAAACAAATCTTAATCTAGAAAGGAAAGATATATCCGTTACAAAAACTAAAGTAGGACAAAAATAAGGCCCAAAAACTGGTGATAGTGGAAGACCAACATCAAGGAACCTTGATGTGAAATTCAGACCTTAAGCCTCAAAAACGTTCATAACTTGACCAAGATCCCATGGGATAACGACAAAATCTCAATACCTTGATTTTTTCACTCTCCTTGCGTGTAGCTCGTCCGTCCTCGAGCACCGTGACTGGATACTTGTTCACCTCTTTGTCCGCTTTGTGCCGCAGCCAGTCCTCATAACCCTGAGACAGAAAAACAGTTCGGTTTGTGTTCGCGCACAGAGGTATACTATGGGCAGAGTGCTGCATGGTCTGGAATTGATTTGGGTTGCTTACTTAAATTAAAACATAAATTAAAGCTGTAATAATGATATGATGGAAAATGTAGGAGCATGTATTGTGGACCCTGCCACATATCATTAGGGGTTGCAGTAGACCTTGTTTGAGGTCGTGTCTGTGTACTGTCTCTATTGGTGTACCACTTCAAAGACTTGCTAAGGCCAGAGCCCCTCCCACTATGTCTCCTGCATGTTTCTTGAAGGAAGAGCACCATCTATTGTGCCTCTCTCTATGGGAGCTTGCAGCACTCTTGGGAAGAAGTCAGTCCTAAAACAATACTACAAAACCGTGACAGGGCCACTGTGCTCAGACAAGGCCCTGAGCCATTAGTTTGAAAGAATCCCTTCCTGTTCAGCCATATCTCCTGACAGTTGTAGAATAGGAATCACGACGGAGTAGACTGAAGCAGTTCAGCTGAGACAGAAAGTAACAGGGCAGGAATAAGTCCTTGGACTTTCACCCTTGTCTTGATGGTGAAACAAAAGGAGGCCCCAGGGCAGTTTCGGATGTCCCCGTTAGATTGACTGTTTGGACGTTCTCGATTATTAGACTAAATTAGCTTCAAACCTGCTGAGATAATTGTGGGTAATGCAGCATATAATTAAAATAGCAGCTTCCTCATTTTAGGAAATGGCAGATTTTTTAACTTTTTTTGGGGAAATTTTAAACCCAGCTTTAGAGTTGAATGAACTCAACTCTACTGAACTGAACATCCCTCTGATAAGCTGTGTGGATCACTCGTTCACTACATAGTGTTTGCTATATAGGGGGCTAACTCTATATACACACTCGGACACTCGGGATGTTACGTTTTTACTAACTGTTGCTTAAATATTGAGCCGGATCTTGGCAATTTATCTCTGTCGCATAAACACACGCCTCGTCTCTGTAGTTCAGCGGGGTGGGGTCTCATATGCGGGGGCGGGGTCTCATATGCGGGGGCGGGGTCTCATGTGCGGGCTGTGGTACGCGATCCGGTCTGGCAGACGGGATTCCGCGCTGGCCCGAAATCAACTGGCCAGTCCAAAGTTCACATCGGCCCATCTGCAAATGCCCAGTTCGCGGCGTGGAATCCCGCCTGCCGGCCCGGATCGCATCCCACACCCACCCCCGGACCGCCCTGGGTCCAGTCTGGGTACTACTGTCCTCTGCGGAGAGAGAGAGAGAGAAAGAAAGTGCAAGTGTGACAGAATCTCCTCCGTCTGAAGCCCCACTTTCCCCCATCTCTCCTCCACGATAACAGTAGTGTGCAGCGTGTCCGAAATGTGCACTTGTTCACTATGTAGGGCACGGTAAAAGAAACCCGCAGTGCATGATGGTATGTGTGTGTTCATGTCGTGTACGGTGTCTGGATGCCGCGTGGCGATTTTGTAGTGCACTAACTAGTGGGTAGACTCACTACATAGTGCCCTACATAGTGAACGAGTGCACTTTTCGGACACAGCTATAGAAGAAATAGAAGTAACAGAGGTTAATTAGACAGAAGAGTGAATAGACAGTACTGTGGTCACTAACTTGTTTGATGGCAGTCACTGTGATCACGAAAAACAAGGGTAAGCCAGAGGTCACAGGGCTGGTGGGCGTGTCCACAATAACCTGTGGGATACACAACAGTTCATAGCTGCAACAGAAGTCATCCTAAATATATTTGCATTTCAGAATAACCCAAACCGCACACCCCCACACAGTTCCTTCCACAACCAACCCACAGCTGACTAACAACATCTCCAATAAAGTGAGCTAAATGAGTCTTCACCAGCTCTAACCTCACAGTACGCTCTGCTGCAGGTTGTGTGAGATACAGGGGGAGTGACTACGTTTATGTGTGAAGAGGCAAGGTGTCATCAACACCACTATGGGGTGTGAACATGGAACAGTTTGTCAGCTTCCTCACACATAAGCTATTGACAAAACCACACACGCATACACCACAAACATGCATACGCACTATTTTGAGCTCGACATTGAATAGCAGCATTCTGACTAAAACTAAAACCGATATTCAAGAAACGTTCACCTAAAGACATTTGGTTCATTTTGAATGAGAACGTCATTTTTCCTGCAACAATAAACCAATCGGTGATGCATGCATTTGTATTCCACAGAAGTAATAATGAGAAAAAAATTAACTAAAATACTGAACGCACAGTTTACGTTGTACTGAATGTTGTACTGTCTTTCACCACGATAATCAAAAATGGCTACATATTTGTAGACGTTTTAAAATGTATCAAAATTAGCGGTGGGCCGTTGTCGGCGTTAACGTGAGACTCTTATCGGCCGATAAAAAAATATCACCGTTAATCTATTCACAAAGTTGGGTTGGGAGCTGGGTCTGTACTACGCAAGCGATGAGGACTTTCACCTTGATGTTTAAGCGCGGATGTGTACCGAGCCGAACTGCACTGTAGGGGGCGAGAGCGAGTCTGAACCTGAGTGTACGCCTGCTGTGAAATCACCACATCACACGTGACGCGCTAACATGGACGCAGCTATGAAGCGCCGGGTTTGCTTCAGAGAAAATGTATTTTTAAGAAGCTTCCCAACGGAAACCTCCACAAGACTAAGGCTGTCTGCACCTTCTGCAGTGCGGAGTTAGTTTACTGTAGGAGCTGAGGAACCCGTTCTCAAAGACTCACTTTAGTCAGTATTTGGGCAGCACACATATTCTGAACGCCTTCGGCAGAATTTAAATGAGCCGTTTAATCTAGATCAGTTCCAAGATTACAGTGAGATTAATCTATGCCCACCACTAATCAACATATTAACATCGCACTACAAAAATGTGACCTGTCCATGGAGTGTGACGGCGCACATTCTATTCACTGATATCTGATTCCACCACCACACTGTTTTGAACACAAACTTTGTAAACAACCAGCATAAACTTGTCAGTCCAGAACATGCGTCATATGCCACACTCCTGCCTCCCAGCTTCTAGCCTCATTAGTCTATAATTATGTTAGAATGCAGTCATTATTTCTCTTCATTCAGACTTTGAGAGAACACTAATGTGCGACTGTGTTCAAACTGAATTGTGTCTCCGATTGGTTTCTGAGTTTCATCATTACACAACACACACAAAAAAAAAATAATCAGCAACTGCTTTCTTGTATATTTTTCCCTGATATTAGACGATACAACGTAACAGATACTTGAGCAGTGATCTCGGTATTCGAATACATTTACTTGGAAGTATAACTGCACACTCCTACAGCAAGAACGGTCGAGAGAGACAGCAGAAGGGGAATTTAGCGACGAAAGACCAGCTGACAGACCGACTTGTCCCAGCTTGCACCAAACACACACTTGTGCTCTTAAAGGCATGCGCACAAATAAGGTTCCGTTTTAAGCTCTTTAATATGAATTCCGCAGTTTTAGTGCATGTAATCCCAAACAACCCCCCTGGGTCCTGGCTGCACTGTGTTCTTGGCTGTTCTTAAGCAGTCACAAGACTGGTTTTGTCATTTGTTCAGCACCTGTGCAATGAGCTGTTATAGCCAGGGGCCTTCAGGAAACAAGCTGTGGCAAGCGAGGACATACACACACGTCAGATTCTGTTTAGGGGCTCGTATTGATGTCATAAACGCATCGGTCTAAGAAAGGGAGGCCTTTTCCAGCAGTGTTGTTTGGCCGGGCTCTGAGGGAGTCACCGGCTCCTGAGGCTCAGAGAGCCCCGTACGGCAGGTGTCTGCTGACAGCTGCTTAGTGGCGCCACGGTCTAAAATATTCTCACTGAGAAAAAAGCAGGGCTTTTCCAATGAGTCGGCACTGCTGCTCATCTTACGTGGTTAGGAGAAAGCGGCTCCGGGAAGTGTGGGCTTGACACTTTTCAGAAAGGTGCGCAAAAAAACGAAAGAAAAAAAAAAAAAAGAGAGAAAAAGGACAGAGAGGGCAGAAAACAAAAGTGAGACGGAAAGCCTCCTAACGCGGCGTGTGTTCTCTCTCCCTTATTAAACCTTTCTGCCAGACCTGGCTCCCCTTCGGCCACTGGCCGAACTGCGTTCAGCAGAAAGCGCCGCTGGCTGCGCAGGTGATGAATGCTGCAGAACAGCAGCATGTAGTTTCTCCATCTAATAAATTGATAAAGACCCGTCTGGAGGTAGCCAGCTGTAGCATCCTGTACGATTAAGGATATTAAGAGGGGGGTTGTGAAAAAGTGCTGAGGACAAAAAGTCTCAGTCTAAACTGCGCTGCTCATCGGCTCCAGCGTCGAGGCATGAAGTGTATAAATCGTCTATAAGGTTGTAGTTTCTTCAAGTGCAAATTCTATCTGAATTTCCTTGTTTCACTTCGAGCTCATACTGACCCAGGCCTACATCTGCTCTGTGACTTGGAATGGTTAAGATAACCAACGTCATAAGCTATGGTTAAACGGTGTTAAAAATAAAATTACACATTTAAACATTTAATACGTTTTAAAATTCAGCTTAGGAGACATTTAAACATACTGCCTTACGCTTCCTGTGCTTTGCCCTCTGGGTAAACACAGCACAACATGTGTAAACAGGAGGTAAACGGGGGTAAACACAAGTATACAGCACTCCAAACACAAGGCTAGCGTAAAGCGGCGCTCGCGTTTTCGCTGCCTTTTCCCGCTAAACTACTAAAAAAAAAGCTCTTCGGTAAATCTTTCGCTCCAAAACAACACTCAAAGTGAACTCGAGCAGAACTCCAGCTGAGTACTGCAGGATCGCGGTCATTTTAAAAGAATGGATAACTTCCTTTGCTTAATTTTTTCACAGTAAGTTGATATATGATGTTTATGGATTCAGGTGTAAACCCTTAAAGGTATAGTACTGTATTTACATATATAAGCTTAATTAGCCTATAAAGTTTTCTTTTTTCTGTCTGAACCGGAAAATGTTCATATACAAATGAATTATGACTGGTTATAAACCCACAACAATATGTACCTTTGACTTTTAGGGCTAATTTCCAAGAAATAGATGAAGACTTAACTTTACATGAAGCCTAAGACAAATTCTAAATTGCACAATGCTTGGCACCAAGCCAAATCTAATCAGGTCTATTTCCGTCTTGCACATACATTTGCAGAAGTTGCAAGAAACGTCGACAACTAAAATAAAATTGGATACAATCTGGAATATCAGATATAAATTAAAAACACCATGTCATTACGGTAAACAAGGAAAGAACTATGCTGCATTGTAAGTAAAACGTTGCGTTAAATACATTTTCACCAGACTCTGGAGTCTTATTGATGTAGTTAGACTTACAACAACCAATTCCCTCTGTAACCAATACAGTAATAAAAATAAGTGACTTATTTATTAATGTATATGTATACACACACACACACACACACACACACACATTTTCTATCGAGTTGGCACTGATATGATACTTAAATGGCCGTTTTGCATCTGCCGGTTTATGAAAATCAGCGGCAGACTACAACAATTTTCAACAGGCATTGCACCGGGCAGCCCCCTCCCTGGTGACCTGGAGGACCCAATGTTTACAAGACAGCCCCATAACTCGGCCGGGGAACAACCTAGCGCCGCAAAATTACACTGACCATCGTCTAGTGTTGCTTATGTAAACGAAAAATATGACTAAATATAGTCATCAACAAAAATTTATCACGCGACTAAAACAGGACCAGACACAACACAAATGCTTGTCATGTAACAATATCTAAAATATATTGTGTAATTTTGTTGACAAATGAGAACGAGACTAAATGTGGTTTACAAAAAACTAAGCTAAAATGTGTCTAAAATGTGTGACGAAAACGAGACGAGATGTTATTTCCTGTACGCTAGGGAGCGGAGGAAAAAAGTACAATTTTGATTTTGTCTATTCTACTATATACTATACTTATACTATATTGACAGGGTTAAATAGAAGTGTATTAGTAAAAAAAAAAAAACTAAAAATAAACTTTAATTTACTAAAACTAGACTAAAATATCTGTGGATAATTCTGACTAAAATAAGACTAAAATGCTCAGACTTTTAGTCGATGGAAACTTGACGAGACTAAAATAGTTTTGATGTGACTAACACTAATAAAAACTAAAATGACAGCTTGACGTAAAGACTAGACTAAAATTAAATTAAGACAGGCCGCCAAAAACATTACCCTCAGCTCCCCCAGACCTATCGAACGTAGCCGGTGGCGAAGCTCCGCCCCCCACAGAACCGGTGCATCGGCTCCGAGAGCCGGGACATGCCGGTGGATCTCCGAGATTCCTTTCCAACAGGCCCTCTTGTGCCCCCCCACCCCACGATGATCCAGAGTTATTCGCCCAAAACCTTCCCCCATTGAAGTCTACTGAGGGGGGAAAAAGTATTGTGCACCATTAAATGCCCTGCCAAGTTCGCGGCGCTAGGTTTGAGTAGACAACCAAAAAAGTTTTACACGGATCAGGAGTCGCGGATTCAGTTACACACGTTTTTTTTTTAAGAACCGAACTCGTAGTTTTACACGGAAACCCCCACAATCACGTGGAAACAAATATCCTCTGCCTGTATTTGCTTTTTTGTGAAATTAAATATATTATTTCTGGATGTTTTCACACAAGAGGACTCTATAGCCGACCTGGAAGCACTTTTTTAAAAATCCACACCAGGGTTGAGCCCCGCGCTCCAAGCACGATTTCTCTGTGGTGCAAACAGTCAACACTTCGAGTTTGGTAGATCTCCAGGAGACCTTTCCATTGAGCCCTCATTTGTATTTTTAGCCCCAGTAGATCAGGGGTTATTCCTCAAAAACTGTTCACCCCACCGCGGTGTCCCAATACTTTTGTCCTACAACCTTCCAGGTGGCATATGTCGGCAGGAAACGAAAAGAGGCGAATATGGGTTTACCTTTACATTGTCTTTGAGGGTATGAAGGCATATTTAAGGTTTACACTACACTTTTTTTTTTTTTTTTTTAATTTTACAAAAACACAACAATGTGGGTTTTCACTATACAGGGGTCTCTATATACAATAAACTCCCAGTTTTACGTGGATCAGGACTCGCGGATCCAGTCACACTGGGATTTTTTTGGCGAACGGACGTCAAATTTTTGCTTTTTTTTGTGGCAATAAATATTATTTTTCTGGATGTTTTCACACAAGGGCACCCGTTCACCTCACCACAGTGTCCCAATACTTTTGTCCCTCGACCTTCCGAATTGCATATGGTGGAAAGCACTCAGACACTTCATACTCCACAGTTCAGTAGATCTCCGGGAGACCTTTCCACAGAGTCCTCATTTGTATTTTTAGCCGCAGAAGATCATGCTTTATTCCCCAAAAACCGCTCACCTCACGGCGGTGTCCCAATACTTTTGTCCTGCAACCTTCCGAGTTGCTCGGCAGGGAATTTAAATTAAAAGAGGTGAATATGGATTTACCTTTACATTTTCTTTAAGAGTTTAAAATGAAATTAAAGTGTTCTGGGAGCGGATTTAGGGTCAACACTTTAAAAATAGGCATTTTAGGCTTTTTTTTTTTTTACCCAAACACAACAATGCGGTTTTTCACAAAACGCGGGTGCTTTCGGAATGTAACTCCTGCGAAAAGCCAAATTGCATCATAAAATTTGTGCAGTTACATTCTCTACTAGTAATGGCATGACACCACATTTCCTTTCCCAACATTTATAGTCACCTACCTTCCGGTCTAAACCTGCTAATAATAATTTGCAATGGAGTAAAATACACACAGAAACTGGCTTCGCCAAACAGGTGCTCATCCTGGGATCCCTCTACTACCACTGACAGACTGCAGTCCTCTCTACAATTACAGACATTTTCACTGCTTTTCACACACACACACACACACACACACACACACAAACACACACACACACACAGAGAGAGAGAGAGAACATTCCAGCAAGATTTGTGTCAGAATGTGCACAGTGAAGTCAGAGATCCCCCGGTCTCCCCCCTTCTCAGCTCATCTTCTCCCTCACTTCCATCCCTCTATTCCCATCAGGACCCAGCAAAGGCATGCAGTGCTATTTTTAGCCAGCTGGAGCTTTTTTACCAGCCAGTGTCTATTTGTGGCTCTACAGAACTACAGAGGGCTTCCTAGCTGCTGACGTAGAACTGTGCTGCAGGGGCGTATGGATGAGAAGAAGGAAGAAGGAGCGACACAGAACTGGGGAAATGAGAGGGGAGGCATTGAGAGTGATGGGATAGATGCACACGGTCAGACGTAAAGACAGAGGAAAGGGATAACAAGCAGGAGAAAGAAGGACGTAGAGAGAAAGAGGGTGAGAAAGTAAGAAAGGAAGCGAGAGGGGGAGAGAGACAGAAATAGTGAGTGTGTGTGCGTGTGTGTAAGTGTGAGAGAGAGAGAGAGAGTGTGTGTGTGTGAAAGAGAGAGAGAGAGAAAGAGAGAGTGTGAGAGAGAGACAGAGAGAGCGAGAGAGAGAGAGTGTGTGCATGCGTGTGTGAGAGCGTGTGTGTGTGGGTGAGAGAGAGAGAGAGTGCGTG
>JBBPDC010000032.1:1347922-1361610 GCA_037974485.1 Hemigrammopetersius urotaenia | reverse complement strand
ACGCACACACCCACGCACACACACACATACAGGCACACACCCGCACAGACACACACACACATGGACACACATACGCACACACACACACACACACACACACACACACACACACACACACAAGGGACACTTTTGCAGTGATATTTTACAAATTATGTACAATTCCACTGCAATAGTGTCCCTTGTGCCTGTAGGAGTACGGATCAAACAGAGCAATTCCTGTGTAGTTTCTTAATGTCCGGATCCATGGAGGCATTTATATGATAAATATACATTATATACATGCACCCCACAGCCACCCACCTACACAACTACCCCCAGGGCAGATGCTCACCTTTTTAAACCTCTGCTTCTCAGGGTCAGGGTTACTCTCTCTCTCTCTCTCTCTGCTTTGACCATCCTCACTGCACCCAGCCCCCACCATGTTACCTGAGCCATACATGCAAATTCCTCTTGATGCGCTCTTTCCCACAGGGCCCAGGGTGGGTGCAGGGCTGTCCTCTACTCCTGTCTGACTCTGATTAAATGACCAGTTGTATGGAAAAGAAACAAGAGATGTCCAGTTAACCACCTAAACCAGTGGCAAGAAGATTTTCACTGTGCCAACATTAGCTCAGCAAGACTACAGCCAGGCTACTCTAAGGCCTCGTTTACACTGTCAGTTAAATGTGACCCAATTCCGATGTTTTGCTCGTATGTGACACGGATCGTATATGTTCCGTGACGGTGTAAACAGGAAAAAAAACGCATGCATTCGGATATTTTGAGACCGGTTTCAGGCCTCGTTCATATGTGGAAATAAATCAGATATAAATCAGATATGTGCCGATGTGACCATCATGTAAACAGGCAGATCGGAAGCGCGTGGAAGCGCGCAAACGTCAAACAACAAGAAACATGCGGACAAACGTTGACACAGCAAATCAAAAATTTCGGAGCCACTGCTCCTCGCTAAAGCCCGCCACGGTATTCTCCACCGATCCTGAGACCTCTCACGAACCCAGACGCTCCTCTGATTGGTCGAGGCCATAATAACTGAAGCGCAGCTGCAATAATCGCCCTTTTCCTTCTCCACCTCAAAATCATGCTGTTATTTGGCAAATTTTGCAAATATATCTCAGAGCCAGCATTAAGCATATTCCGCATTCCTCCATCTTGGCTACTGTGTGGTGTAACAACCCCACTTTGCTACAGCGAGTGTAAACAAGCGAATCGGATACGGGTCACAATTAAAAACACGTGTAAACAGAAGGTCAAAAAAATCGGATATAGGCAACAAATCAGACCTGCAGTGTGAACGAGGCCTGATAGAACTACAAAAGTAATGACAGCGTCTCAGTTTTTTGCCAAACACTGCAGTTGATCAGTTTGAGCTTTTCCAACCTCACAGCAGTTGCTGCAGAAGAATGCATTAATGGGTGGAGCGTGGACAGATCAATTAGCTACATCGTAACTACATCGTATTATTTAACTATACAGTTTAAAACGTTCGTTTATTATTCAGTATATCCCTAAGGCATGCCCTAGTCAGCAAATTACACTAGTACAAGAGTCCCAAAACCCCGTGTGGTTCTGTATTGGCACCAATATGCCAATGCACTAATTAGGGCTAACACTTCCTCACAGTTCCTAAACGAAGCTGGGGGCATTGAATTTTGTATTATCACCTGTCATCTCCCCCTCCATCAACATGGTCCAGGTCAGCAGATAGGCCGAGGTAAAGATAAGCAGGACAATGGGTCAGCGGCAGAGCAGCGGCAGATCAGTCGGCTATCTCTGGGCCATCTCCCTGCCTGCCCGCCTGGGGGTCTGCACAGAGGATGTTGTTAAACTAAAGTCAAACACTCAAACATCCTGCAGCAAGAAGCGCCCTCTCTCTCACAGACGCAGTGGCAGGACAATTTTTTACCCTTCACACCTCAGTGGGACGAGAAGGAGGGGGGGGGGGGGGCTTTGTGGACTCTTCACCTTTTCACGAGGATGTTTGGTGTTAGAGTCAGCGCATCTGTGTGCCACTGTGTGCTTGTTTTCCCAGAGCCGCTGTGTGTACTCGGCTCTGCTTCGCTGTTCAATTGCTGTCATTTGTTTTCAAAAGCAGGTACAAATAAAGGTTTATTACATTATATTGAAAAAAAACCCCTAGAAATTAATAGAATTAAATGACAAAAAAAAAACACAATATTGTTGTCAAACAAAGACAAAAATAGCAGAATGGTTTCCTTTCATTATAAACGAACTTTTCTACTTGTGATCATATGGTAAGATGTGGATAGGATCCACATGTCTGAGAGAACTATAAGAGAGAAATCAGTGACACAATTCCATGACAACGTTCCGTTATCGCCGGTGATAACTGCGATTCTATGGGTTAATCCTGGGGTAAAAAACACAATCGGTGAGAATTTTCTGTTGACACTGTTGCTAAACTTCGAGAAAGACTTTGATGCAAGGGCTGTGCAGCAGATCTAACATAATGCTAACATTTCCACACCTTCACAGTACAAGGGTCACCGAGTTCCTCTTGCTTTTAAGCTGTTTTAACTTAACACTTTGAATTAACACTGTCAGCGTGAACTGAATCACCACTAAAGTAAGAGGCGGTCTCTGTTATTCTATAGGAGAAAAACAGGTGATAAAACAGGTAGAACGAGTGTTTCTGCATGCCTAACCACTCAGAGAGGTGATAAGGCGATGAGAGGGTGAAAAAGGGCATCCCTCGCTCTCTCTTTCTCTCGCCTACCTCTCTCCTTGTGGTTGTAGATGACGGTGCGCGCTGCTCATTGGAAAGGAGGATAGGAAGCCCTGCTAGAGGCAGGTTCATATCAGGAGCACTTGACAACAATGGCACACTATGAAGAGGCCCAGCTGTAATAAGTTCTTTGTTGGGTCCTTCCAGCTCCACCACATCACATCATTACTCATCCTGCTAACTAATTTGCTGGTCGCCGTGGCAACCACCGTGGACTCAAGCCAAGTAGCAAGACCGGAATCTCAATGGCTGGAGAAGAAGAGTAAGCAGGAATGAAAGAAAGAGAGAGAGAGAGACAGAGAGAGAGAGAGGGAGGGAGAAAGAGAGAGAGAGAGAGAGAGAGGGAGAGAGAGACAGAAAGAGTTTCCAAGTGCCCTCCATGACCCTTCACTGCCCAGCCATTCAATACTACAGACTTTATCTTTCATTCAAAAATAACTGATGAATAATTTATTTATGATCAGATTGCACTTTAAAGCTACTGTACACAGTGAGAGAAAACAAGCATTCGCTTTTATTTAATAAGCGTTCAGCACGAAAATACTCTTCGAGTTCACACGCGCGTCTTTTGATTTCGTATTTACAAAAAAAGTTTATAAATTGAGTTTTTTCAAACGTTTTTTAACAAAGAATATGTTAAAAAAACGCATTTGCCGCGGAAAGGTGATTCAGACATCACAAATTAATAGCATTAGCTTTGTTGCTAAGCTATTGTTGACAGTGACACTTACGAGCTCTTTGGTAAGAAGTAAGAGCTCTTTGCAGGATTGTGCTTCGATTTTGGCAAAACACCTTGTTTACAATTTCCCATGTTTACAAGGGTCCCACTGTTAAAATCCTCTAAACTTAAAATCATACACAACTTTTAAGCAATACATTTACATTTACGTTTACATTTACGGCTCTTATCCAGAGCGACGTACATCAGTGCTTAAGAAGTCCACGACTGTTTCTTACCTGAAAAACAGCTTAAATCAGAGTCGACTGTTTAACCGAGATACTGCAGTCAGAGCATCTATACAACAACTGTCACATAATAACTAACCAACACCTCACCCAACAATACATAAGTCATAGAGAAGTGGGAAGGCAAGGGAATTTTTTTATAAATAAGTAAGTAATAGATCATCTGGGCCATGCAAAGATCTTTCCCTGGTTTTAGAAGGCAGTCTTTACCTTTGGAAGTAGGTTTGACTGTTTGCTTGTTGAATCTTGTCACCTCTCTCTCGGCTGATACCTCTCAGTACATCGCTCCATTCATGTTTCCTCCGATTATGTGTAAAACCTTAGCAACGTTTGCAGAGAAGTATCCCCAGTTATGCTCTTAGGGGCATCCTGCTTTCATCCTGCGACGGCTGGCACTTACTTTCGTCATAATGAATACGAGAGCAAGGCGTGCAGCTCCTTTGGGGACATTTAGCTGCGGATTAATTTATTTTTCACTTGTGTGTTATCGGATAAGTTTTACCAACAACAGCGATGTTCGAGGCGTTTTCTAAAGCTCTGTAGTTGTTTCAATGCAAATGAAATAGTCATTAAGAACTTAATTGTCGTTAAGAAGTCCCCTCACTGTAGCTACTAGACCACGGTAGCTACTTGTAGCATGGAATCTTCTCAACCAGTGGCAACACCTTTCATAATGGCTCCAGGTGTAAACGGCATAAGAGCATTAATATGAACTAGAATGAGAATTTTATTATCGTAGCTAGTATTTTTAACTTCATCTACATAACGAAGCTCTGAATACGTATTTCCACTGGGAAAAAAAGTATGTAAAAATCATCTTTATTCATTTCATGAGCAAATTTCGATGCCAAATAATGGGGATTATGCTTTAAATCTATATTGTTCTCCTTATTTGTCATTTCTGGAGTGTAAAATAGTAGTTTTAAATCTTTGAAACTTTGAAATGTGATTAGACCAGTGCTTTCGTTAAAGTAAGGTCCAGTAAGCCGCTTTAGAAAGAGCCTGATGTGGTCAGGCCCTGGCGGGGGTTGGGGGTTGCATGCGTGTGTCCATGCAGGGTGTGTGGAGGCATGCGGGACGAGGCTCGGTGGGTGTGCACCGCAATCCGGGCGGCTAGGTTGGGTCCGGGAGAGCGGGTCAGAGTCGGCCGGTCAGCAGCTGCCTCCTGGCCGCGGTCCCACGCTTCCCAGGCTGGGGGAGGATTGACAGCTCGGTAATAAAATCAGCCACCCTGGCTGAGCTCAGAGCAGAGCCCATTGTTCTGGGGCCAGACCCGCTGCTGCTGTTTACTCTCTCCCATATGCATTATTCAACGGCCCAGGAGCTCCCAGGGAAATGGGGGCCCCATTCAGGGAGCCTCTTGCCCTTGTTTTGTTTTGCTAATTTTCAATTAAAATAAACCACGGGCGCTGCAGGGACGGAGAAAGAGAGTGCGAGGGAGAGATAGTTTCCCCCCCACTATTTACCGTGTGACGTCTAAGGGGATTAGGGCTGATCACATAAATGACAATAAAACGCTACTTACAGAGTATTATGTCGGTGACATATCTGTTATTTCACATAAGGGGTTAGCATGGCACCATGAGAAGGGACGCTGTTTCAGTATACTTAAGCCTTGGTACTTGGTGTGACGGCTGAATACCTGTCACAAACTAATGAGGCTGTGATTATAATCCATGCAACAGTTTGCATTCGCGTGGTTTAAGGTATTGATCCCTACAAGCATAAACAGTATTATGTGGTGTTTGCATTATTCGCCATGTAAACCTATAGTGCACTTATACTACGAGTGACTGTTTATCACCCAAACTAGTCTGAATGTCGTGACCAGTTAAATCGCTGATAATCAACACGTTCGGATCAACAGGGTCGCACTGGCTGCTGACTGAACACGGTGAAAGTTTCAACGGTGCCGGAGACTTAATGACCCCAGGGGCCATTAAATATCAGTAACCCCGGCAGGTCAGCTCTGATCAATAAGTGCACCGATAGACTTTTATTGTTTGGCTTTTTTCACACAGGAGGGGGCTACAATAACCCGGTGGGGCTGTGCACAGATGCAGTGACAGTGGGGAGCGAGGGAAGTTAAAGATTCACCACACATCTGTTCTTCTGCCACGGAGCGGACACCCAGGCACCTACCCCTGCTGCTGCTGCTGCTGCTGCTGCTGCCTGCCCATGGCCTGTCTCTCTGTACGTCTGTCTACACCACATATCTGCTGCCCACCTGCCTCTCTGCTAACCTACCAGTGCCAGGCCTGTCTCTGTGCTTGACACTCTACTAGTTTTGTGCACACATTGCTTTGTCTCACTTTGTGGCAAACTGCCTTTCTATTACACTCCAAATGGAACCCTGGGACATTCCATATGAGATGAAAGTAGCATCACGACATGCTAGAGTGTTTCTGCTGGTCTGCTTGTAAAATAGAAGAGTAAGCTGTAAAAATAAAAGTAATAACTGAGCAATATCCCACATTCCAAAACTGCACTTGTTGCAGTCATGCACAGATTAAAATGCTCTAGATTAGTATGTATCGCTGATATTTATCTAGACATTAGACAGCTAAGCTAAATTATTAAGCTTAGGCACTTTGGTGTCACGGCTCGGCCAGCGGCCGGTAGGGGCCACTGTTTCGATTTAGTTTTGAGGACTCTTATTTTGAATTCTGTGCATGTTTGTGACTTGTTCCTCGTTTTCAGCCGTCCTGTGTTTAGTTAAAGTTCTGTGTTTGGTTTTCTGTCTGTGTCTGTTTAGTATTTAAGTTCCAGTTCATGTGGAGCTCGGTTATCGGTCCATCTGTCACGCGATTTACCCCAGTGTTCACAGCAACGAGGCAGGCAGGCATCCATGACTGTGTTCACTTTTATTTTAAACAAAAATAGAAAACGAAAACCTGGCTCAATGGCCGATACACGAAAACAGAGCTGTCAACCTAAACGAGGCGATGGACCGATAACCGAGCTCCACATGAATTGAAACTTGAATACTAAACAGACACAGAGAAAAAACCAATCACAGAACTTTAACTAAACACAGGACAGCTGAAAACGAGGAACAAGTCACAAACATGCACAGAATTCAAAATAAGAGTCCTCAAAACTAAATCAAAACAGTGGCCGAGCCGTGACACTTTGGGGTCTTACTGGAATCTCGCAAAACATGTATGTTCATTTAAAAAGGTGTGAAGAGACTGCCACGGGTATTTCTTTGCTCTCGTGAAATCAATCTGTTGGACTATACCTGCTGTCACTAGAGCATTTTCATTCAATTAGACACTAGACTCTAATTTAGAAGATCAGAAAAAAGAGAACACCTCTTCTCTCAAGACTGGAACTTCCTCTGTAGGGCTTCTTTCCCATGCACCATAGAAACACAAGGTGGATTTTACACAGTAGCATGAAGGAGCCTTGAAGAGAGTAAGAAGAAAGAGTGAGAGCGGGGATGAGCGACAGACACTGAAGCATGGAGGAGCGATCCAGAGAAAGGGAGACAGGGGTAAGGGAGAGTGCAGCGGAGAGGGGAGAAGGGCCTCTTGGCCTTGCTGAATGGCTCTGAATCGCTGCTGGGTGCAGGTGAACACTCCAGGCCTCGCACCTGCCCCCTTTGTTCCCGACTGATGGCTTTACAGCAAGGAGGAACCGTCTGCCTCGTAAAGCCAGCAGGCTGTGCGCAGTAAACGCTAACTGCTGTCCGAGCATTGTGTGAGGATGTGAGTGTGTTTGTTGCGTATGTGTGGGCCACCTTGCTTGATAAAGCTGAACAGGCAGATTAGACCATCTGAGAGCATCCCACCTCGCAGGCACTACAAGAGAAAACACACGCAGAGATTAGAGACAGAGGCACAGCAACAGGATAACATTATTCAGATTATTAAACCAAAACGCTGACACTTAAAGTGGAATTTTTCTATATAATTAAAATCGAAAGATAACAGTAACAGTAAAAGTAACTGCAACAGGAACGTCCCATGCATTAAAAGCAACAAAAAGTTACAGATGCAAATTTTTTTTTTTCTGATTTACCACTATTTTACTCAATTAATTTTGGAAAGTAAATCATATTTGTGTTGTAAACCTCCATTGTGCACCATTTCACAACCAAGACTGAATAATGGACACAGTTTGAAACCGAATGAGGCTTTAAGGAAATTAGACCACTCACAGTTTACTCATGTGAACAAACATAGAGACCATAAAGAGCCGAGAGTGTTCTTTCCACCACTGCCAGTGTCTGATTTCTCACTGTTAATGACTGTGTACTGTTTACAGTGCTGCTTCTCCACTTCCCAGTCTCACATTACCGCTGCCTCACACACACACACACACACACACACACACACACACACACACACACACACACACACACACAGCCTGCCTAAATGATTTCAGTTATACAATAAAGAGGAGCGTTTAAACCCTCTCTAGTATTTTTACATTTAAAAGGAGAGAGAGCACACTTAACCCAATCGCAGCATTTCTAAATTAGCAGATGTTATTAATTTGAAGGACTGCTCTGCAATTTCTCTCAAGTACATTATTGTCAGCTAGGCGTATGTAGGCACTGACAGTCAGCGGAGTCCCTTCAGGTGGACACAAGGAGTCAAGGACTATAAAAATAAGCGCCTACATTAACGTTTAATTTATTCCGTTTTAGGCTATCGTGCAGTATCTTACTGATAAGAACCAAATTATGCGATGAAAAGGAAAGCCATGAGCAGCTTAGTGATTTGATTTTTTCTAGAAACCAATTACCGCACGAGAAATAGATCATTATTTTTTCCTCAAGCAGCCCGGCTCGTGGGGGCGGGAGCAAAGGTGCCCACCAAATGGATGGGATGGGGTGGCTGCACCCCCCCCCCCCCCACCACCATCACCACCCCCCACCCCAGATAGAGTGGGGCAACAATAAAGACATAATCATCTCCCCTCAACTTTTCCTATCCAACTTTCAGATTTTAATTTGCCGTCTGTGAAGTGCTACCTAATTTACTTTCGCTGCGTCCCTTCAATGCGCCATTGTTGTGGCTGCCGGAGCTTGGAGCTTCCTCTCTTAGCTCACCTCGCCGTGAAATTGGTTTAATGAAGCTGAAAGGTATGAAGCTCGCACAACACTGTAGATTCCAGCGAGGCTGCTTCACCCCACCACCACCCCACCCCATCCCACCCCACCCCACCCGGCGCTCGCATTACAACCACGTTTTATCAAACTGCGAATAAAAGACTGCTATCTCCCCCATTACATCGGTGGATATTACCGTCCCTTTCAGAGGGCTAACGGCTAACAGTGAGCTCTCAGGAACAAGGAGGGCCGACTCCGAGAGAAGGGCGTCCGCTGTAATGGCTGGGCTAATGAGAGTGAGCCGTGTCGGTGTGTTTTGGTGGCTAGAAAGAGGAGCTAGAAACTGGTAAAAGTTGTCCAGGAGAGGTCAGCTGGTCATCACACAGCATACGGCAACCATGGGAGATGGAATCGTGTTACTGTTTCTCCTGGGTGTGGGCCTTATGAGAAAAGCAACGGAAGTCCAGGGAGATTGTTTTGGGTTTCTGTGTGTGTTTGCGTGTGTGTGTGTGTGTGTGTTTGAGAGAGAGAGAGAGAGAGAGAGAGAGAGAGAGTATGTGTGTGTGTGTGTGTGGCTCTGTTATATTATATGATCCTTCAATTGGTATATCATTTACAGCTCCTTGGCCCCTTTTCGGACAATTGCGTGAAAATGCATCCCGTAACTGAATATTCAGGTCCCTATTCTGGTTACTGCGGGTTTCAGCCCCGTTTCAGAGACTTTCCTGGCAACTGGAGGGGGAAAATGGGTGGGTGGGGGAGCGAAGACTAGAAGGCCGCTGAGAAACAAATCAGGGCTTTTAAGTTGCACGCATAGCAACACCTCTGGTGTGAGAGGAGCTATGGGTGTGTGTTCTAGGGCACTGTTCCACAGGGCCTGTGGGAGAAGATCGGAAGAGAGAGGCTAGTCCCATAGGAAGCTCCATTGCGAACGGCCCTAAGAAAGGAGACGAGAGAGCGTCTCTATGGGTGGACCGGAATGACACGCACATTACAATCAATTACCAGTAAAGGTTTATGTGGCTGTCAAGGATCAAAGGAATATACATCACAGCTGTGTGTGTAAACTCTGTGTGAGACTGTAGCTCAAGGCACCGAAGTGCTTTTGACATTTCAAGCATGCCTCGCCGCTAAGCTTGCAGCACTTCCCCTCTGAAAGAGAGATGGCGAGGAAAAGAAGATAACATCTAAATTGTCAGTTATCATCTTATCATTGGCTGTGCACCACTGTGCAGCAGCCAGCCATCTTTTAAGAACAGAAAATTGCAGCAGATTCATCTGTTGTGTGTGGAAATGGGGGGGGGGGTCCTGCAGGACATTACACACACACACACACACACACACACACAGAAGAAAGTGAGTCTAATTGTACTGTTAAACTACACTGTTCAGCCTTTGGGAGTGTAAACCAGTAGGTGCAATTAGGAGCGTGACTCTAAAGCAGTCTCACGTAGAGGGCAAGAAGTCCGAATACAGTCTGCAGCATGTTTTGTTGAATTTCTCAACGAAACAATTTTAACAAAACTTTTTTTTACGGTTTCTATTTTTTGTGTTTAGTGGAAAAATCTATAAAATATAAAACGAGACATAACTTTTGCACAGGTCACGACATATAAACGTATAAAATTGGGAAAACAAACAGTAATTGTGCTTTAAAATGTGGAGATTTGTGTTCTCAGTAGAAGGTGGGGTTTTTTTTTTACAAACTAAAAATAAATACCAACGTGTGCAATATATAGAAAAATTCCATCAGAGCCCTTAGGAAGGAATCCGTGCTCCACAGTCCACGATATCCAGAATAATGCGGATTAACTTCTCAGATTCTTTGCATGCAGTACTAGTGCCGTCCACTGGTGGGAGCTAAAAAACAGGGTTCAGTCCAGACACTCTGGACTTCGCAGCTCTAAAAACACCACTTTTGCAAAAATAAATTAAAACAAAGAAACGCATTTAAATTCAGGACTACGCAAAGGACGGATAGTTTATAACCTGCCGATGATGAGGTCTGAGGCCGGATTGGGCTGGAGTTTGTAGTCTGGGGAGGTAAAAGGGGCCTTCCACTGGACAAACAGAAACAGCACACGTTGGGAGGGCAGGTCTGGGGGCCTCTGGTAGAAATCAACAGCTAAATCAAACCATAGCACCCAAAACAAATGGAGTAATATCAAACAAATAGTGCTGAGAACACACAAGTGTGACTCCTCTCGCCCACTCTATTGTTCTTTTCTAAACACTGAAGCTGGACAGTGGGGGGGGATGTGGTGCTGGTGTTGTGGGGGTTTGGTGCAGAGCGGGTTGTAACAAGGAAACAACACCACTATACTCACATTTATTTTATGCCTGTAAAGTTGTTCTGTACCATCGTTTTTTTCCCTTAAACTTTCCCAATACCTTCGTAATTCGTAATACCTTTATTTGTTCTGAGGTCTCATGATCAACTGTAATTCTTCACTATTCCTGGAGTATTCCAGAGCTTGGTACAGCAACTGAAAGCAAACAATCAAACATGAGTGGCAAGGCAAATCTCAGGGATGAAGTTGTGGATAGGCCCAAGTCAGGAGATGAATACAAAACAATCAAAGACCTTATCAATGTCTAGGAGCACAGTCCAATCTAGAATTTAGTAGTGGGAAGTGTTTAATACTACTAGGATCCCCCTGGATGGATAAGATCACCCTCCATGGATGAAAGAGCGAGGAGGAAACTGATCAGAGGTCTGTGGCAACTTTGAAGCAGTTATCAGAATTCATGGTAAAGAGTGGTCATTGTGGGCATGTGACAAAAAGGTCCTCCACAAAGGTGGCTTGTATGGGAGGGTTGCAAAAAAGAAAGGTCACACTGAGCTTTGACAAAACATACCTTCACTGAGGCCAAGCTGTAAAGGGTCAGATTTGACCAAAATGTAACTATTTGGTGGAACGTCTGTTGGAAAGGTAATACAGACAGCACCATACCGACAGTAAAGCATGGCGGTGGCAGCATCTCATTGTGGTGGTGTTTCTGTGCATCAGGGACTTAGGAACTAATCAGGATAGAAGGAAAAATGGATGAGAAAAATTATTGAAGAAAAACCTCAAGGAGGTTTACCTTCCAGCATAGCAGTGACTCAAAGTAGGGCTGGGCGATTAATCGAAAAGTAATCGAAATCGACATTCAGAACCTATAACCGATCAAATTTTTCCAGCTCGATTATTCCGATTACTTTCCCTTTAAAAATATAGATAGTAGATAGTGTGTGTGTGTGTGTTTCCTTCAATTATTTTAAAATCAATGCACCCTTCCTTCAAAAAAAAATCAAAAATCTCTCACTTGTAATATGTGAGCATATTTACGGTGCAAAACTTAACTTAAACGAGTTAAAATGTTCAATTAATCGAGATTTGGATTTTAGGCCAAATCGTCCAGCCCTAAAACTGACTACATCATGGATAAAGGAGAAAAAAGTGAATGGCATGGCAACGCTGGAGCCGAAACTTGAACCAAATTGAAAATCTGTGAAGATTGCAGTGCATCATTGGTCACCATCCAGTTTGACTGTCTAGATAAGCAAAGTTAGTAGAGAAGTATCAAAACAGACTCAAGGTTGTAATAAAAGCAAAGAGTGTTTCTATCATATTTTTCACTTTGATACGTTGCACTGTATGGAAATGGAATGGACAAGCGGACCAAAATGTTTTTGCACCTTAATTTTAGGCTGTGAAGCAACAAAACGTGAATATTTGGAAGGAAGTGATTCTTTTCCATGCCCACTGTATTAAGGGGCCCTCTCACAGAAAAGTGAATTCCCCCCAGTTTTTATTTACATGAAAAAATGAGGTGTAGTATATAAATGCGGGAAAAGTTTCTATGTAATGTTTTTGGCCTGAAAACCATTCATTTTACAGTAGTTTAGCCCCACTTATTCACACTGAAGTCATAAAGAGTGCTGAACTGTAGGACTGAAGCAATCAGAGGACAGATCACTTACAGATATCGGTCTTAAAGGCACAGCAGCATAAACAGACTGTTGAGTTTAAAGGAAAAGGTGGAAAATGGTCACGTAAAATGAATTGTTGTTTAATGTAACTCACATAAACACCAGATATTGCAGTTCTAATTCTATTATAACAATTACATTACGATACAATTACATTACAACTAGTTTGTAGCATTCTCTATTTCAAGCGCATGCATGTGACAGCATGTAAAATTCAACAGCATGTAAAATTCAATACAATTATATACTATTGTAAAAAAAAAACATATGTATTTGGTTGTAAAGTGCTTAAACTGTAATAGAACTGTACTGAAGAAATCACATGACCACATACAGCTACAACTACCTTTTGTTATTATAATTAAAAAAGAATAATAATAATAATAATAATAATAATAATATGATGATGATGATGATGATGATGGTTGTTGTTGTTGTTGTTGTTGTTGTTGTTGTTGTCATTATAATGAAACTTCCTCTCATATCTCTGCATTAACTCGTATTGGACACTGCCTCTGAAACTGTCCCACATACACACAGACACATAGACACACGCACACACACACAGGTGCACAAACATGCACCTGGTAGTGGACACACACACACACACCTGGCCTGCTGCAGCCCCCCACCAAGAAGCCCTGTAGTGTTTCACACTCAGACAACATAAGTCTAAACTAACTAATACACACACACACACACACACACACACACACACACACACACACATACACACTCCCACACCCCACAGGCGTCCAAATCCCCCTGAGACAGCCTGCCGTGAGCTAATGAGGAATTAGAGAGGACTAGGATAGCTTTACTGGGTTTACCTCATGAGAATGACTCACAGGAAGACCCAGGGGCTGCAAGCACACACACACACACACACACACACACACACACACACACACACACACACACACACACACACACACACACAC
>JBBPDC010000032.1:1316114-1331951 GCA_037974485.1 Hemigrammopetersius urotaenia | reverse complement strand
GTGTGTGTGTGTGTGTGTGTGTGTGTGTGTGTCTGTGTGTGTGTGTCTGTGTGTGTGTGTGTGTGTGTGTGTGTGTGAGAGAGAGAGAGCGAGAGAGAGAGAGAGAGAGAAACAGAGACAGAGACAGAGGAAGAGAAGAGAAAGAACTCGGAGGAGGGTTCAGATGGACTTTCAAAGCCCCTGCTTGTTCGTCTATATTTCACACCACAGTGACATCTTAAAGGCCAGACAGGCCGGGCTGCTTTACTCTCCCTTTGACATTCGGAGGAAAACAGAGGGTGCTGGGAAAGGACAGGAGGGGGGCTGAAATTTATGCAAATAACCCCCAAAGGGCATCTGAATTTTATGGGGCTAGAATTTAGTTCATCCAACTTGAATAATCAAATGTGGGAACAAGAAAAAATCCCCTTCCTGCTAACTCCACCAGCTAAAACCTTTCATCTCACTCCTCAAATCAAGTCATCCCTGCTCCCATCAACTCAACCTCTAGCCAGAGACAGCAACAGGATGAACAAAGGGCGACTGGGGGAAAATGCTAACAGAGTACGGAGAGGAGGATGAGGTTGAGGCGTCCTGAGGAAGGCAGAGAGAGAGAGAGAGAGAGAGAGAGAGAGAGAGAGACTTCATACCTGATCAGGCAGAGCGGTGGGCTCCTGATTACGACACCATTTTCCCAGCAGGCCCCCAGCCTCATCCGGAGCTGCTGAATATGGAACGGAGCGGCCGGCCAATCCCCACGCTGCTCTCTCTCACCTAATGGCAGAATTAAGGCCATTCAGAGCTATTTTCTCATAGTTTATAGGCTTTTCAGAACAAGCTCCACCATGACAAGACTCCACTCTGTATTATAGTGTGTGAGGTCTGGCATGCGATGCTGCAGAAAGCACCATGTGACAGAACATAGCATTACACCAAGTTAGTGAGAGCGGCGTATCTGACAGGACCTGAAAGCATTCCAGCCTATAAGTAGCTGTTCATACACTAAAATCAAACAGTGCATGAATATGATATCCATATCTGGCTCAAGGCACACTTTGTGACATAGTAGACCCGCCGTTACATTACAATACTCTTCCCGCATCTTTCTATCTCTAAGTATAAGGTTTTAATATCCCAAAGATGTGTATCAGGCCAATGCACACAGTCTGTATGAAAACAGTTTATAGTCATTCTGAGGCAGACACAGCTATTCAACGACTTTCTGGTCTTATTATGGCTTTGAATGGATTAGAGGAGCCGGCACAAAGGGTTATGACTCTTGAGAGGACCTCGAGGACCGGCTGGACAAATCCCCTGGGCTCTGTCAAACTTCATTAAAGACAACATTGTATCATCGCATCCTCAGAAAACATATCATTACTGTCATATAAAATCGTAACTCCTTCAAACAAACAGCAGGAATTTTCATTGCATGAGCATTTCATGCAGAATGGACCATTAGTGATGTTTTTAACTTATTTTTTTAAAAATAAAGACATTAGTTGATAAAACGTTGTTACATCAACGTACATTAAAGTTTACAGATTTTCCATCTCAAATGAGATTGAGACCATTTCAGAGGTTTCGTCTTCTGTGGAATACAGTGGCATTAATCATGGCTGTCACAGCCAGCAGTGATCTTTTTTTTTTTTTTTTTAACCTGTCGTGCCTGGCATCTTAGCAAACAGATCATGAAGCCGGTCGCCTTGGCGTGCCAGACACCTTTGCTTTGCCAAGTGGGGCTTTGAAAGTGTATGCCCCTCTTGTGATCTGAATTTTTATTTATTCAATTGTTTAGATTAAATTCAGCCAAATCAGACAGGGGTACAGAACATACAGTGTGGGGGGAAGAAAGGAAGACGGAGAGAAAAAAAAAAGGGAAACAAAAGGTTGAAGGTCCAGAAGAGGACTGCTGTCGCTGGCTAATAACTCCAAAGTCTGCATCTGTGATCTTTAATAACAATAGACATAATGGTTAAGGTAAAGGTAAACTGGCCCCAGGCATTTAGGTGCATTTGCTTTTACACAGCAGAACAATTAATAAAAATAAATTGTTTTATGAACTTAATAATGCCACACATTTCCCCTGGAATGAAGTTCGGTTATGTGCGTGAAAAGTAACTTTCTAAATTTTTAGTGCTACTTAGTAATCAATGCACATTTTTGATTACTTTTATTTAAATTAACTACAACAATTTAACCAGTTCGTGAACTGGTCGGTGTATATAATATGTATAATATAATCCTAAATTCTAGAATTTCTATTAGCTTTAAAATTGATCAAACACAAATATTTGGTTAAATCGGTGTCATTTCATTTTTTCCTTTCAGTGTTTTTATTATTCCTTCAATCTTATGGTGCCCATTTTCAGCCGGCAAGTGAAATGGTCTCTTCTTTTATTAATTCTGTTAGTTTTATTAGTACTGTCCCTCACTTTTCAAAATAAAGAAGATATAAATGTTTCTTTAGTGCAATATCATAAAAGAAACTATTTTTGTTTCCTGCACCACAGTGACCAATTTCTGTATACAATATACAAACATGAAGAACCTCCACAGGAGGGAAAGGGTTCTAATACCAAACAAGCATTTTTTCTTGAGAAGGGTTCTCTAGAGCCACGAACGAACCTCGGTTTTGAACGCTTGCTCTTGGTAGTGTGTGAGAAAGTAGGTGCAGAGTTTCTGCCTGGGTGATGCTGAGGGGGCCATCCATGCTCCATCGCACACACAGGACTGGGGGTGTTGGTGGGCTGAGCTGCTGGAGCTTTTTCTCCAGAGCAAGTGGAGGAGCAGTAATGACCAAAGGCTGAGACATCACCGCACTGAGCCACGGATGCAGCTGTACTCACTGAAGACGGTGTTTAAGGTCCAAAACACACACACACACACACCCACAGGTACACATGCACTCACAAACACACACACACACACACACACACACACACAACCTCTCAAGGTTTCCAAAACTTCACAGCGTAAAGAGGAGTTAGGCCCCCATACAAATCCTTTAGCTGCTTTAAATCTCAACTTTGACCCCCAACGTCAGTCAGTTTCGCTACTGCCACTGTGCTTCTCTGCATAAACTGCAAAGCGCTCCCAACCAAGCCCTCTTTTACATCTCATCAGAGTTAAGCCGAAATACTAATGACTACCTGTCAAGAGAGGCCAAATACTCCAGTAGGGGCTCAGCGCCATAAACGCAACAACGATTTCCTTCACAGTTTTTACACGCTTCAGTATTTAGAGTCTCAATCTTTAAACGTCATTAAAAGAACATTCAAACTTTGCTGACATCAAGCCGTTTTATCAAGAGATATCAAAAAGACAGCATTTCTTGGAACATCTGCTATAATCTTTACAATAAAGTTCCCAAAAAGGGGCTTTTGGTTTGAACAAATGGTTTCGTTTTCTCCATTTTTCTTTGCGTAATCGTTTCTTGATGAATGAACTGATATAAAAAGCCTCTCATAAACAAAGCTTCTCTGACGATGGTGATAATAAGTCACTGGTTTTATCAAGGGATATTCAAGAGGCGGACATTTTTGAGGGTAAAATGGCTCTTGGCTTGAATGTACAGTTCTTACATACATTCACTTGAGAAGTTCGTTGGGAAACCAGAGATATTTTTTTCTTTTTGGTGATTCAACAATGCCTTCTCTCGCAGACCCTAGACATTAGTAGCTCATAAAGGATGCTTAGAAAAGACAATAACTATGTATAGAACCCTAACTAACCTAGCGCTGCCTCAATGAATCGTTCTCTAAAATGGAAAATCTGTTGTATTTGGTTCTTTAAAGAACCTTTAAAATTGTTCTTCATAGCTACATAGCTCCCTTTTCTTAAGAAAGTAGAACTCTATTAAGTTTACCCTGGAGAAGCAGGGTCATTTATTTAAATTGTGCTTTATGGATTCAATATATACTGTTTTATGGACATCGCCAAAAACACCAATGTAGCATCTTACGAGTAGCCGCATGTAAGAAAAGATCATAAAGATCTGAACCCTGTTATAAAGGAGCATCAAAGGTCAGGCAGTGTGTGTGTGTATGAGAATTTTACCCTCCATTTAGAGGTTGCATGATAAGAGATGGTTTGGGAACATATTTACGTGTCACTCAACCTACACATGCACACCTATCCTATGTAATCTGCTGTTAACACACTTGTAGGGACAGGAAGAACAGGAAGCTCAAGAAAATTTGCCCCATCAGACAACATGGCACCATATGGCTAGGAGGGAAACATCACCTTTCAAGCCTAAAGTCTTATGTAACACCGTAGGCACGTATCGCATCCCTGGCAAACACGAGTCGAGATTGGAGAAAAAAAAACACAAAAGCCATAAAAAAAACAAAAAAAAAAGAAAAAAAAAAAAAAGAGGAAAAGCCCCAAACTATGGAAGCCTATACCCATTCACATGACAACTTAGGAGAAATGCTTTTTTATGACTCATTCAGGCCCTAAATCACTTCTTTCCCTCTTTTTTCTCCCATCGTCTTGGCTATTAAATCACCATCTTGACCCGCTGACCCAGGGTCCGGGCTGTAAAAAAGCCCCCCGCAGGTCACAGGCCTGATTGGAGCATTTGAATATGAAATGGCCTCGGCGGGGCATGGAAACAGCCCGGCAAGGCGAGAGCCACGCTGACCCCCAAGTGAGGGGCCCACCGATCAGTGGCTCAGAGGACAGGGGGCTCTGCCTCTCTCTCTCTCTCTCTCTCTCTCTCTCTCTCTTACTCTTCCTTCCTTCTCTCTCTCCCTCTCTCAGTATGGATTTACTTGGCCTTGAGGAGGGAGGAAGAGTGAGAGGGGATGAAGGGATGGAGAGTGAGGGAAAGGAGAAAGAGAAGGGGAGCATTTGAATAAGAGAAGAGGCGATTCCTGTTAGCATGACAAAGGAGGCCGCCATCGTCCCTGATTGGTGTCACAGTGCTGCTCTATAGCTGGCCAGGCCCCCCGGGTGGGTTGATGTGTGGAGCTCAGGCATGTTTATGCATCTGAGGTGTGATATTTGCCAGGGGTGGAGGGACGAGGGGGGTTTGCGCACAAAGTTCCCTTAAGTTTTTTGGGGTAAATCTGAGCCAAAAGGACATACGTCTAAACATAACATAACGACGAACCAGATATTCGCCCGAGGCGCCATGGGCTCCTTACGACTCAGAAGCCAAATAACAGAAGCCAGTAAACAGAGTTTACACAAACAGCACATTCACAGGCCACAAGAATGAATCTAAATTGGGAGGTGGAGTCAACGGCAGGTTATTGAGGACGCTGGATCTTACAAAAGTCAGGCTACTGCTTAAAAGTGCACTCTAAGTGTGCACTTCTGGCATAGGTTCAGTAAAAATAGTAATATCAACTTTTTTTATACGAATCAATTCACTTTTAAACGAATGTTAAATGCTATAATGCTAAATGCTGTGTGTAAATAAGATTTGCATGTATATTTACATAAATGTGTGTATTTATATATACACAGTGTTACCCCGGGGCCATAATCACACTGAATCTAAATTTGAAGCACGTAACATACTTTTTTACTTTATATTTCTATTTTGATTGAAGTTCTTGTATTGAATTTGAAGTTCGTCTTTCGTTATTGAAACATTAGCCTTTTACCATTTTGCCAAGCAGTTTAGTCTGCCATAATGAGGGTAAAATATATCAACACACAAGAGATATAACATGTCAATTAGTTGATGACTAGTGACATTAAACTGGCAATTCGTTACATTTCATGAGCATGGATTTCATCAACTAGGAGTAATTATGAAGCTACTTTCAGATTAGCGACATTAACGAGGCAATGCATTTTATTCAGAGCTTTATGCTTTTGAAGTTCCTGTTCAGCCTCCCTCGCCTGTAGTACCACTTCATGACATCTTAGAGACATTCAATTAGCAATTAGTTAGCAGTAGTGAGCAGAACTTCCATTTCCAAGTTTTATAATTCAGCCATCTTGAAATATAGTGCTCAGGTTTGCCTCGAGGGTTCAAACGTGGATAAAGGAATACAATTTTCAATTTAGAATTTGGTGAAAGGCAAACTTGTAACACCACAAAATACAACTGATGAAATCAAAGGCAGAGAAGGAAGATACTTAAGGACCTCAAACCTCACGCATTGTTTCAGACTAGCTTTCCATCCTCAGAAACGCCTTTCCAGTTATTTGTGAGGTTTAGTGAATGTGTTTGAGGAGGAGAAGCGTTAAACTAAGCCAGACGCCGGCCCTTCAGCACCCCTGACCTGGATGAAAAAATGTGGCGACTGAACGAAATCATTTTTAAACAGAAAGGGCGCTAAGGAGCACTTCACTGCCACATTTTGAAATGTGTTTTTTTATTTCCTTCTCTTTCGTTTCTTTAAACGGGCCATAGGCAGTTCTCATATTTCTCACAGCTGTTTGGTAGCGGAAGCCGAAGCACGTACAAAACTGCTTCGTTTCAAAAATGCTGTTACAGTTCACTGTAACTGTTGCCTTTTTACCACAGAAGGTTATTAAATATTATATTAAATATGATGTTGAACAAGCCAGTGCAATTTACATTTTTCATGCCATGTAGGTCTAGGACCCATCGTGGTTGTGGAGTAAAAGAGCCGTTAAGAAATTTGAAAGAGTCCGAAAAATATTTAACTTTGTGTGTTGGCACTGTTTAGTTAGGGAACATAATTGTTCCACATTCCACCAGTGTTACATTCTCCATACTCTTGCAGTGTACCACGGACCATGTTGGATTTTTAAGGACACCTGTATGTTGTTTCCTCCTAAAACAGCAGGACAGATTTTTAACAGTGAACACAGACGTTTATTGGCACAAATGATATCGCTACAGCTCCCCAAGCACATCACTCTCTTCTTTAGTCTGACCCCTTACTTACATCGTCCAATTGGTTTCTTTACATTGACTGAGAAATAAAAAGCTGCAACATGTACATGCCCAACACTACACTGTGTTTAATGCATTCATATTATGAGCATCTGTGCACTCATATGAGTATCACCACCTTCCTTAGGGGGCGCTAGAGATCACAGGCACAATTTTGTCTGCATTGAGGTTACCAAAATTTTGTATTTGTACCCATAATTATACACAAAATTGTGTGTGTGTGTGTGTGTGTGTATAAGTATAAGAGAACAAAAACTGTTATTTTTTTGGCAAATAAAAGTTTGTAATTAATCACTTTATTCTTTTTGTGCGTGTAGGAGTTGGGGTCGGGGGGCTTCAAGGAAAAAAGGTTGGGAACCACTGCTCCAATGTACACATACTTCAACACACCTCTCCCCTGAATTTGTTGTTAGACGATAGCATTTCGTTCATAAATGAATGTTATCTCCTCAGAGTCCGTATGCGCATCAATAAAAGAATGGTCTGGGACAACAGACAGCAGAACGGAGCCCATGTGGAAACCTTCACCGATGAAGATCATAGCTTTGTCTGTTATTCGCGAACGAGGCCGTGGTTCTGAAGGAAGTGGGCTGGTGGGCGGCCCCAACTCAGAGAACCAAACTTGGAGTTCAAGATGTTTTGGTGAATGTGACTAATGTACCTATACATTTTCCATAACCCTGACAATATAGATATGATCAGGAGCCGTCATATGGGGTAAGATGTGAAACGGGCTTTGTTCATCTGTCAATCTCTGTTTCTTCTCAGCAACCATGACCAACACCGATCAATATGTGTGGCCTAGATGAGAGGCATAATCTCCCCCTGTCTCACTCCCATCCCCCTAACCTCTGTACTGTCGGCATTGTCTCTTTACAGTTCTATATTTGTTTCACTGTCACTAGACATATGTGCTTCACATCAGTTCCTCAACACACTCCAACGTAGTCCAAACACAAAATGATGTACAGGCAGGAGATGTATGGATGGATAGGGTTTGCATGCTTCAGTGTACACTGTGTACACAGGCCTAAAGCCATGCCAGTTACACCTGGTGTGGTTCTCTCTCCACCATATTGCATCTGAAGTTACATTTTTGTATTAGTCTGGATTGCGCTTTGGGACCCTGAAACACATATCCAGTCTGTATCGAAAAGGTATTAAACTTTTCTTCCCAAGAGTGTTCAATAACTGATGAGAGCAGGGTAGCTTTCCATTAAAGAACAACAGAATTTCTACGAATTCTAGTCGTATTTATTAACTCGTGTCCTCGTGTCTTTGTGCTTATTACTGCTTAGTACCTATACAATACATCCTAAAATACACATACTGCATTGCACATATAAGTATAGATACCTCAATGAACCAAAAGCCCCACAGTTAATGTTCTAGGAAGTCATTAAATGTGTTTATATGGTACGGCTTGGGTTTTGCAATTAAAGGTTGCTATGGAGCTGTTGTTTGTTACATAGAGGAGATTCATGAATGGAGCCAGGAGTAACTTCTAATGAGGTTCTTTCTATGTTGAGCCATGTTTTCTGATCTGATCGATTTATTGCAGTACTGTTGAAGAAAATATTTCATTGTGCATTATTGTGGTAGTCTTCACAAAAACATCTCAGCACAACACCAATATATTCTTCTTTATATTTTGGTTTATCTATGAGCTAAGGATCAAAATAGCTACTGGACTTCTTCACAAACACACTTCGGTCCACATTTCAAGGCTTCAAACGCAAAATAAAGACTAACTTTTGAGTCGTTTGTCTTTGAATAAGCCTAACTTTCTTCTCAACCGATGTGGGTGATGCAGCATTATTCCATTCACCAGAATTGCGCAACCGTTTGCTAACATTAGCTTAGCTCCAGGGCTGAACCTGACATGGAATGGCATCCAACTTTTGTACCTCTCACTCCCAGCATTCTTTATACTTGTGCTACACCATGGAGGTCTAACCACAGCTATTATCAACAGTAGACACCGGAGCAGCAAAACAAGCTGAAACTGTCAAGTCATGTTACAAACAGATATTCATATCCCCAAGGCCACAGTTAGGACACGACAGCAGAATTACTGCAGTGTTTCTGGACAGAACCACAGTAACTGTCTTAGACTGTAGTACAGCGTACCAGACACAAGTACTGAAAGATGGATACTGTACAATCGTCTTGCTTTTATTAAAAGCAATACGGGATAATGCTGATAGGTCTGAGGTGAGTGACCTCCAGCTAAAAAAGTGCAAAAGAATGGGCAGCTCTCCGAGTTAGGATGAGCCAGTGAGGGTCAACTCAAAGTCCTGACCCCATGAGGATTGGATGCCATTTTCCCACGGCGGGAGCTGATCTGAGAGAGGCTCGTTAACAACATCTGCCCCGGTTCAGGGGGGATTAACCCTCCCCTCCATCTCCTCAACCCCCTCCTCTCAACTCCACTCCACTTGCTTGTCAGCCCCATGGCCAGCGGCGGCCTCAGTCCAGTGGACAGGCCTAACAGCACTGCCTGGAGCCAGCCTGCTCCGCCACAAAGCCCTGCTAATCGATACTTTAGCCCCGGTACACAGCATGGCTGCAAGCACCGTCTGGCACCCTCGGAATACCATAGAACCCGTTTAAACAGCCGCCCATTTACGCACATGCAGTTGGTTGACTGATGAGTTGTAAGTGTGGGACTCCAAATTCCAAACTACTAGATAAACACACAACGATTTCAAACAAGGCGTCTCCCAGCAAGACTTGTAGGACAAGCTTGACAAAAGAAATGAACACGGGTATCATTAATTTCCTTAGATTGTTTTGTTAAGAACTAATTCATCATCGCATATTTTACACCAGGTAGGATGTGCCACTATCAAAACTACCTGAAACAATGTGGAGAGGATGTCACAGTAATGAATGGGGAAAAAAACCCGACAGCTGCTGACACCAGGAACACGGGGAAACACTATTCTTGCGCATGCTGCCTACAGTGCGATTGCAGTGGACTGTAATTAGACTGGTTTGGAGAGGGGGTTAAACAAACAGTCCCAGTGAGGTCATAGACAGATGGAAGTGAGGATATGCCTGCACTTGCTGAGTGGGCAGACCACTGCTTCACATGACAGTGCGGCGCAATAGAGAGAACGAGAGCAAGAGAGGGACAGAGAGAGAGAGAGAGAGAGAGAGAGAGAGAGAGAGAGAGAGAGAGAGAGAGAGAGAGAGAGGGATAGATACGTGGGCCCCTCTCCCTGGGGTCAGGGTGGCTCTTCCCTTGCCAAACTGTTTCTATGTCTAGAGAGAGGAACACAAATATGCTTCAACTACCACCACAAAACTCACACAAATCAAACAAATCAACTCTCTTTCGGAAAGGAATTGCCGCTAAGCTGTATCAGTAAGTGATGCCAGTGAAAACCTGTGACGCATCGGAGAATTGTCTGGCAAAAAATGCTATTCAAGAGTAAATATGTCTCACTGCTTGTGAAAGTCTTAATAGAGTAATGCTTGATTTTGTTATTGATTTTGAAAAAAGTAAATTAAAAAACGCTTTTTAAACTATAAAACCACTATTTGCATATTTAGCATGAAGTATGTTTTAGTATAGTGAGTATTTTTACCTAAATAATGATCTAAGTTTTTTAAAAGACACATATCAAACCTCTGTTTGGCCCAGAAGTGCTATTGAGTGCTCCATTACAACAAGAGTGCGGCCCACTGGGAGTATGTCATTATGTAAAAGCTGGCACTTCAGTTTTTTCAAAACAGAAACCTAAATAGCTTTCTGTGTGTGATTTGTTTAATTATAAATGCACAAAGAAAGCCTTTATCAAAGCCATTTTAAAGTTTTGACAGTCAGTATATCGGCATGCCAACGCACTTGCTTCATGCTGATGCTTATATTTGTAGGTCATTAACTGTTTTAAAGAATTAGAATGATTTAATTGAAGTAAAATGTTTTATTAATTAATAATGATATGCTTATGATTATTTTATGCTGCCATCAAATTTACCTGCATAGATAACAGTTCTATGGCTTAGATGTAGGGTTCTAGGAACATCTTTAATTAATATGGAACTTTCACAACAGATGAAAATTCTTCACATTTTCAAAAGGTTCTTCACAATTTTTAGAACCAAAAATAACCATAAATAATTTTTTTTTAGAACCATCCGTTGAAAGGGAGATGCTTTTATGACATTGTTCCAAAGACTCCCTTTCCGCACCTTTCAAAAATGTTTAGCGCCAGCATGGTCCCTTTTTAAATAAACCAAATAAACCATATTCCTACTGCTTACTTATTTCTAAAAAAAAAATAAATAAAAAAAATCCCTTGATTTCCCACTTCTCTACGACTTGTGGTGTTCTTCTCTAGGGCTCATGTATTGCTGGGTGAGGTGTTGGCTAGTTATTATGTGACCGTTGTTGTATAGATGCTCTGACTGCAGTATCTTGGTTAAATAGTCGACTCAGATTTAAGCTGTTTTTCAGGTAAGAAACAGTCGTGGACTTCTTAAGCACTGATGTACGTCGCTCTGGATAAGAGCGTCAGCTAAATGCCGTAAATGTAAATGTAAATATTAGGTGGCTCAGGGTTACTGAGGGATTACTAAGGGAGTCAGTACACCTCAGCCAGTTGTTCCAGGAGCCCAATTCTGTGTGCAACTCTACACAGACTGATTCAAACTGAGCCTAGCAGTGCAGTGAAAGCTGCTTAATTGCAAAAAAATGAGCTGGAGAGTGTGATTACCAGACAGGCGGCTGCTACCATGCAAGAGTGACTTAAGACCCAGTTAGTGAATGCAGGGAGGTCCATCTAATCTTCTGCCATGCCATAGAGGTGCAACGGGCTAATCCCAGTGCCGAGCTGAGCCCTCAGATCAAACCCAGTGGTGAGTGTGGGAAGGCGGGCAGCCTCTGCTCAGCCTCTCACTGTGGCCCAGGGGAATGGAGCTCAGGGCACCGTACAGCAGGAGGTCCTTGGCCTGTCCCAGCACCCTGCTGTGAAGGTGTCAGGTGCAGTAGCACTATTAGGCTACTGCACAGTAGCCAACAAGCTGTCACTTTGATTTGTAAAACTGACCGCCTTTTGGAAAAATATCTGAAAGTTGCCTCCAGGTTCACTGCGACATCTCGAATCAGTAATGTAAACTTAAAGAAAGTTATGTTTTAACCTAAATGAAGTTGAATGTAACACATTATTTATTGGACATTCAATGTTTAATGAGCAGACAATTAAAAAACGAGTACTTAAGAAAATCTTTTCATATTACATGGCATGCAGCAAGCTGTTGGAAGACTGTTATCTAAATCCAATAAAGTTTACTTGAAAATATCCTACAGTTTCCTCTTTCAGTACTAACACGTCTTCATTGTGTGACTTGTCAACCAGTGTTCATATTCACCATGTAACATTGGTCCAGAGACACACTAATTTAAAGTGATGGAAATGGATTACCTGGATATCTGGACCTGGACAATGGCAGATAGGGGACTTTCATAGAGTGGTATTTTGTGGGTAAAAGGAAAAGGCTCTTAATTCAGTGTAGACAAATAATGAACTATGAGTACATTTAATGTTTCGGCACAGTAACTGAACACAGTTGTTGATCCATGTTAGAAAGAACCCAATTACAGTCAGCACTGGACCTTTTACAACTGCAGCAAAAGAGTTTGTTACCAAATGTCTTCAAATAACGTCAACTGTGTTGGGCAAATCAACAAGTTGGGCTGAAAAAAAATAGCATTTGTCACCAACTACACTGTCTATTATTCATCTAACTGGACAAAACGTTTCACTAAATTGTATAAAAGGCTTATTTGATTTCACAAGCGGGAGAAATACTATATTAGTAGGATTTAGAGGAGTCATTAGCATTTACAAAGAGAAAATTTCATTTAAGAAGTTGTTCTTCCAGGTGTACAATATAATGGCTTTAAAATTAGCCAGTAATTTGGAAGTGTAAGCATTCGGTCGTTTTTTGGATCTGGCGCGCTTTGCTGACCCGAACTAAAGAAGTTAGATCAGATTTGATCGCGGTTTACACTGAGTTCCAGCAGGCAGTGGCGCGCTCAGAGCGTAACGCACTTAACACATCACTCCAATCACTCTGTTTACGTTTCATTTTTAAAAAGCCCTCTAGCCCGACAATATCTGCAAAACCAGCGACAGAGGCGATTCAGCCCCTCCTGAAAAAAAGAAGTTTGTAGACATGAGTGTTCTTTTGTACAAATTTATTCGGCATTTGAGAATAGAGGATGGTCTTAAAATAAGTAGAAACGTCGGTTTAAATAAAACTCTCCGTCCCACAAAAAATGGGTTAACCTGATACTGTCCAAACATCACAGAAAAAAATATTCACGAAATAAAACATAAAATGGGACATTTTTAACGAGACGTAAAAGGTTCACAAGCTTTAAGAAAAGGAACAACTATAAATAAAACAAACTTTGCGCTTGCGACCAGCACAGTCTTTCATTTCAACAAAACCTAACGCACAAACGAAGAGCGAGAAGACTACACAGATCAGGACACAGTCAACAAAACTGACATTCTACAAACCAAGTGTAAACATTACATGAGTGAACGTTATCTCCCTCCAGTGGGTTTATTTGTTCTTTTTCTCTTTTTCTGAAATACAACAGCCTCTTCACGAAGCCACGTGCCTTTTTTCATAGACAGAAAATCTGATGGCGTTTTTAAAAGTCAGAAGTCCAATTCTTCTGTAAATAAGTTGATTGCGTTAGCTTTTTTGAGGGCAACATAAAAAATCAGTTTTCAGTCCATGATATGTCATCATAAAATTCTTTAGAAGTCGACAACTTGTTGAGATTAAAAATAATTTCATATGACCTTTTTTTCTTTAACAAAATGAAACTTCAATTTTTTTTCTTTTTTCTTTTTTAATTTTTTTTGCAAATCATAAATGTTCAAGTATCCGAAGTACTCCGTCTTTTTTTAACCCCTTTTTCCCTCCCTTTCCCGCCCCATTTTGTCCCATTCCAACCCGAAAACCCCCATTCCGACCCGTGGTTAGAAAGTCTTTCAGATGTGGGTCAGAGGTAGTGTCCCGTTCACGCCTGTGCCGGCGCTCTGGTAGTGCGGGTGCACACTGTGCAGGCGGCTCCCCTGCAGACCGTGCTCAGCGCTGTCCCCCCCGGGCGGCAGGTACATGCTTATCATGTCCCTCAGGTCGCCCAGGCACGCGCGTTGCGAGTGTGACGCGACGGCGGGCGGCGGTGAGCTGGGCTCTGTTTTGCACGCTGAGCCCACGCTGCCCAGGCCCACAGCGCCCGCACTCTGTTGCGCGTACGCTGGTGCCACGCTGCTGTACGTGGGCGCCGCGCTCATGTATGTCTGTGCCGAAGACATCATGGGGTACTGAAGGCCAGTCACGTCGTAGCGGTGCATGGGCGCCTGCAGCTGTGGCGCGCCCATGCCGTGGTGCTGCGGATACGCCAGTTGCTCCTGCATCAGCGAGTACGCGCCGTTCGCCCAGCCGTTCACGTGCGCATAGCCGTCCATCCGCTGCGCGGCCGCCGCCGCCGCTACTGCTGCTGCGCTTCCGACGCCCCCTCCTCCGACTGCGCCGCCCATAACTGCACCTGAACCCGGCGCCAGGAGCGCGCCAGGCAGCGCGTACTTGTCCTTCTTCAGCAGGGTCTTGGTCTTCCTCCTCGGTCGGTACTTGTAATCCGGGTGCTCCTTCATGTGCATGGCACGCAGGCGCTTGGCCTCGTCGATGAACGGCCGCTTCTCGGCGTCGGTCAGAAGCTTCCAGTCTGCGCCCAGCCGCTTGCTGATCTCCGAGTTGTGCATCTTGGGGTTCTCCTGAGCCATCTTTCGTCGCTGGCCCCGGGACCACACCATGAACGCGTTCATGGGCCGCTTCACACGGTCCTGATCCGCGCCCCCTCCGCCGCCGGATCCGCTCTTCCCGCCCGCTGCCGAGCCGGTGTTGGTCTGCGGGGGAAGGGGGGTTTTTATCTCGGTCTCCATCATGTTATACATTCGGACAGCTTCTCTTAACACACCACTCGCATGCGGGAGAAGTGGAAGGGGAAAATTACACCGGAAGCTTTAGTAAAATCTAAAGCAATGCCAAAGAAGCAACCGAAAAAGCGAGCACAAAGTTACGCGCTGAACACCCGAAACTGCATGAGTCTAAGTGAAAGTCCTCGCTGAGCCTCTTCTTCCCCTCTGGCTCTCTGCCCTGTCGCACAAACTCTGCAAAACTCTTAGGCCGAGCTCAGCCGTTAATAGAGGCCCGGCCATGTGATTGGGACTGACAGCATGACAATAAGCTGTGGCGCGGGCCAATCACAGCTCCCGGTGTACCACACACACACACACACACACACACACACACACACACACACACACACACACACACTGCTGCGGTTGGGGTGCTCAGAGAGGGAGATACAAAGAACAGTTTGGGGATATTGTCTTCTTTGCAAATAAGTGCCACCTTTATTTGAGGTGTTGTTTTAATACATTTACTCACGTGCGCAGTTCTACAGAGTTCTAAAAGCAGTTCTACAGAGTCATTAGTTTAAATCAATACAGTCATAAGTTTACATCAGTAAAAATCACTTAGAATAAGACTGCCACGACTGGGAGTCGTTTTATTTAAAACGTTAAAATTATAACAGTTCAAAGTTTCATTTTAAGCACTATAAGCGCGTTTTTTCGGTCTAATCCATACTACTAAAAGAAAAAAGGCCGAACCCGATTGTTTAAAACTAAAAGACTTCTAAATTCGAAATGACATGGAATTAAAAAAAAGAAACACACACACATATATAAAAATACATGAATATATATAATTTATTTCATTATGTACGGACGCTTGCGGTTACGTTATCGAGTACATTTTATATTTTTGTATATATGTATATATGTATGTATAGATAGGTCTATCTAGATAGATAGATAGATAGATAGATAGATAGATAGATAGATAGATAGATAGATAGATAGATAGATAGATAGATA
>JBBPDC010000032.1:1172815-1193583 GCA_037974485.1 Hemigrammopetersius urotaenia | reverse complement strand
CGTTTTTATTTTATTTTTGAAATATTCATTTATCGGCCGTTATAAATGCCGATACCGATAGTTTGGAAAATGCCTAAAATCAGCCGATAATATCGGCCTGCCGATATATCGGTCGGGCTCTAATAAAAAGTAAGCCGTTACAGAACTTTGCTGGTGTTTAATTAAAAAGTACCGTTTTTAATCTTTGCAGAGATCTACCTACAGCAACAACCATTTACAATCCCTCTCTGCCTTGTGTTTTCTTTTAGGAAGCCTCTCACCCAGCAGGCCTTTATCTGAAAATACGCATTTTGCTGAAGAGTGGAGTGTTAGATGAAGTGGTCAAATCTGGTGCGATGATTCCGACTAGCTAAGCTCCGCTTTTGACTCTTGTGTATATTTTGGACCAAATTCAGATATGGGTCACACGGTGCTATTCTTAACCACTGTTAACACACCCTTGCTGTCTCATAGGACTAACAGAACTGCTTGACTCTGAGGTTCCTCTGGATGTGTGTCTGAACACAGCAAAACTGCTGATGGCAGAGAATAGGTAACAACACTCATAGCAACATTTTCTCTTGTACACTGGCTAATTTAATCTATTCAGATTTACATCCTTATACTGAGACACTAGGAACATCATCCTTTGTTTTCAGAGAAACCCTGGCCTTTGACTTCATGAGGAGGACGTGTCAGCATTTTGAGTCATCTCCTGAGCTGGGCTCTGTACTGTTGTTGAATATTGAAACGCTGCTGCAGAAAGGCAAAGAGCTGCTAGCCAAGCAGAAAATTGAGGATGCAATCACAGGTGCTGCCAATTAAAGTACAAGTGAGAATACTAAACAGTGTTACCCTGCAGAATTTAAAAAAAAAAAAATGTACTGGATGTACTGGACCCATTCATTCCTGTACACTCCTTAAACTGTAAGCAAGCAGGCCGTTAAAAGTACAATTTCTTTCAGGTCATTTCACAGGAAAGCAGTTACAACCACATACCCTAACTTCCCTGCATCTCCTCCTGTGGGACAGAGCTTCTAAAAATTTTGAGGTATTTTTAGTAGCCCGCCTTTTTCAAGAAATCACACAAACACTACCGTAGGTTATTTATTATTACTGTTGTTGTTTTGATGTTTTTATCATCATTATTCATGACAAGTGACATTTTAACAGGCCAAATATTACTCCGAGGCTCTGCAGTGGTACAACTACTCGCTGAATTTTTACAAGGTGGGTCAGCTGGATCAGAACCTAGCAAAACTGCAAAGAAACCGAGCATCGTGCTTTTTGCATTTGCAGCAGCTGTATAAGGTACTATTTGGTAAATTATACATATATATATATATATATATATATATATATATATATACACAGTATATACAGTAAACCCCTGCTTATCCAAGAACACTCATATAGGTAAAAATGTTGTGAGGTGGTTAAAAAAATGCCTAAAAGCCAACTTTTTAGAGTAAAAACCCCTAATATGCCCCCAAATATGCTCTCATAACACTCTCATAACACTTTAATTAATGTAAAGGTAAACCCGTATTCGTACTATACAGTGTACACTGAACTCCTGCAGTGCTAGAATATAAAATACTGATATTATCCCTAGATATACTGTACAGTAATTAATGCAGGGGTTTTCTTTGGTATGCGCTGTTGTTTTCTATGGTATAAGCAGGGTTGATTGGTTATTTATTTAGGCTTTATGAAGAACAAAATGAAAAACAGGAGACACTCCACAGGGAAATTCTGGACTGCAGCTGCGCCAAAGAGCAGCAGCCAGTCAGCAGCAAGGAGAAAAAAATACAGTTCTTGGATTAGCTACTTTCAAACCTCCCGCCTCTTGAGTACATCGGTATTTCACCATCTCAAGAAATGCTTTCTTTGTGTTCTCTGGACAGTGCCAAAAATATTTAAAAATGTTTTTATATGGAAATGTAGCTGAATTTACATTAATATTTATATTACAAAATTAATAAATTTGATTTTTCTTAATAATTTCACGTTAAAAATTATATATTGGCATGAAAAAAAAACGGTGACATCCAGGCCTCGTCGGCCACACCCCCTCGTCCGCGCGCCAGGACGAGGGGGCGTGGCGGACGAGGCCCGGTCGTCACAAAAGCAAAACAATGCGGAGGATATCTTCAGTTTCTGCGTTAGTGCGGGGCTTTCAGAAGAGTTATTATTTCGATTCTCAATCCGCGATGGACTGTAACTGATCCACATTAAAGTGGGGATTTACTGTATATACATACATATAAATCACTGAACGCACAAGTACTCACTGACAAATTAAGATTTCTCAAAGCCACAGTAAATATTTGTTGCAGGCAAAGGAAGCTATTTCCAGTGCCATCAAGTGTGATCCAAACAGCATCTTCGCACATTTTAGTGTTTACAAGATTGCTGTTTTGGAGAGAAATATAGAGAAGGGTGAGTTTATATGCAATAAGTAACATTTTAACAGTTTTAACATTTTAACAGAAGTGATTGTTCATGAAAAAACTGTGCCGCCTAGCTGCTGAGGCTGCAAGAGAAATCGGGGTCCTGGCCCAGACCCATGTGACCAGCGAGGATAGGCTTCTTGTGACAGAAAACGCCGCCACCAACCTTCTTAGCCTGGCTGCTCAGATTGCCCTGGAGGCGAGTAATACATGGTTCACCTGTTAATTTGGTTTAGAGCCCGTAGCCTTGCTGAGTAAATTCTACTAGTAGAACATTCGGATAATATTATTTTCCAGCATTCTCAGCAGGCTTTGTTTACTGCAGAATGAGCAGCAGGAGTTAGCTACGAAAGTGCTAGAGAGTCTGTGTGAACACTCACAAGAAGTAGCACAGGCGCTCACTGCCCTCAGGTTTGTATCAATCTCATGCATATACAGTCTCAGGTCTAAGATTGTTTGAGTGCTGAGAATAAACCAGTGTCTTTTGAAATCTCACTACGTCTCAAACCACCTTTTTCAGGTGCTTAGTTCGACTGGTGCTTTCGAAATTGGAGACTGACGATGAAGAAAAGAGGTTAGTGAGTTGCTTCTGTCTGACAGTGGCAAATGCTCGGTGCAACAGATGCAACAGTCATTTCCCGCAAGACATGTCACATTCTTTTTTTCCGTCTGTTACAGGGATGCAAATTTAGAACTCCTCTTGTCATACCTAAAGATGGGTAGGTCTCATGGGTGGAATCGGTTGGTGCCATTAATCTCACATAATAATGTTAATGCATCTCTGTGTAGCTATAATTTGTTCTTTCAACTGAGAGTTAGATCAAAAGTGTACACTTGTATGTGTGTGAGGAAGAACTCTTCTTTTTGGTGTGTTTATCCAGCACTACAGAATGTGACACAACTCAACAATGTGCCTGGCCAGAGAAGTGACCAGTGCTCTGAAGAGGCTAACTGGTTCAGGAGGACAGGTGTGATTGCACTTTATTTGGACTGTGATATACACTAAAATTGATTGGTACCCTTACTGACAGCGTAGCTGTTTTATCCATACAGTTATTGCCATGTTGTGTGGGTAAGGGAAGGGGGAGGACGCAAGGTTGCATGAACAATGAAGACAAGTTTAATAAACAGAACTAAAAACACACAGAGCAGAAAACAACAACACAGAAAACCAGAAGAAACCCCGACAATGAACAGAAAAGATCACCAGAACTCAAGAGACAAAACTCATACAAACAGAAGAGCGAGGCTCGTGCTTAGTTTTCAACAGGAACAGAAAAGCAGGGCTTTCTTCACTGACAACCGAGAGGAACGTGGCCTCCAGAACCAGAACAATCAGGGCGCAAACACCCAACTTAGATATCTGAAGCACGAGCCTGCGAACACAAAAAGAACAACATAATACATTCAGCATGAGTAGATAAACAGACAAGGTAGGGCAACGTACACACACAAAGAAAGAGCAAACACAGACACGTTGGACTCGAGGTCGGACTGGGCTTAAATAGTGCACGGGAAGGGAAGACAGGTGAGACTGTGATTGACGGGACAAGACACAGGTGTAGCTGATAAGGACGGGCTGTGACACAAACGGAACACGAAGACTCGAAAGGAACGGAGGGGGATTGGGATACGGGCAGACAGGGCACGGAGACAGAAAAGAAACAGAAAGAATGGGAGAACTAATACTCAGGGGATGGGGATCAGTGTCTATGGGGGGAAGGCGAGGCGACCGTGACAGTTACGTATCCATATGTAACCTTTTTACTTTTCTTCACTGTTTTGTCAGCATGGAATACAGCCCTGCAGTGTGAAAGCAGTCCTGTTAGAATGATAGATTTCTTTGTCATTTCCTATCAGGTAAGATTACATGGAACACAGCTTGCATATTTCATCTTTATAGGTAGACAATCTTCTGTCATCAGACACAAAACCAGATACAGGAAATATTTTTAATTTTCTCTTTTTGTCGTGGCGGTACAGCTGTCACAGGTCTGTGTCCCAGACATAGGTGTGTTGATGGGCCAGAAGACATGTCTGCTAATGGCTGCTGCTGCCTGTCTAGAGATCTCAAGGGTGTCACCTCACTGTGAACAAGTAAATAAACCATGCAACATGCACTACTAGGCCATGCCATGATGAATTAGTGCTTTGAGAGTTTATTTATTTTATATATAGATTGACTTAGCAGACACATACTAAGTATTAGTTCAAAATAACATGTTAAAAGTGAAAGTGAACTGAAATATAGTCGGTTAATCCACCAAATCTCAGTGCAATCTCACTTTGTTAGTTGGGTTGTTGTTACCTAAAACACCCAGGGTGCAGTGTGTCATTGGTTAAATGTTTTTCAGGCTAAGGTACTGACTCAAGCTTTAGAACACATTCAGATCTGCTGGGAGGTGTGGAGAGCTTTGAAAGCTTCAGGTACCTTGCAGTTTCTTTGTAGAGGTTAACATATGTGCAGATTTAGCTATCACAAAATAACTTCAAAAAATACACTTCTTGTTTTTTTTTAGGTGACTTTTCTAAAGACCCAACTGAAACCTTGTTACTTTTGTATGAGTTTGAGGCCCGGGCCAAGTCGAATGACCCTAAGCTGGAGTCTGTTCTTGAGTCAGTTCTAGAGCTTGATAATATTGACACCAAAGTGCTGGAGACAATTGCAGGTATAAATATTACTGTTCCGAGTAGCTACTGTGGTCAGTATACATACATTGATTAGCCATAACTTCGAAACTTCCGGCCTAATATTGCATGGGCCCCCTTTGTGCTGCCGAAACAACTTTCACTCTTTTAGACTCCGGAAGACGTCTGAAGGTGTGCTGTGTATCTGCGTATCTGGCACTAAGTTGTTATCAGCAGATCCATTAAGTTATGAGGTAGGGCCCCCATATTGGTGTCTGACGACCTAGTGGTTAGGGTTTTTGCCCTGCGATCAGAAAGTTGTAGGTTTGAATCTGAAGATTGCTAGTGGAACCTCTGAGGTACCCTTGAGCAAGGTACCATCCCCTGGCTGCCTGCAGCTTCACTTGGTGAACTGGTTAAATGCAGAGACATTTTTGAACGAACTTTGAGCTGTGCACACTGTGTGCTGTGGCGTGTTCATGTATGACAAAATGGTCACTTTACATTTTAATTCATACATCAGACTGGTTTGTCCAGCACGTCCTGAAAATCTCAAGGCAACACATCAAACACTTTGTCTTGGTTGCTCCGATCCTTACATTGGCCTGTTTATCTGCCACTCCTTGTGTGGTGCCGTTGTAATAATATGCCTGTCATCTGTCAGTGGCATTACTGATTAGTGTATACCTGTCAGAGTGACAGAAACAAATTGTGACGTCTGAACGTCTCCAAAATGAAAGGTCCTATGGGATGTTTCTGGTATGCAAAGGTTAGTACCAAGCAAAAGGAAGGACAACTGGTGAACCGGCTAAGAGTCATGGCTGCATAATATTCCTTGATGCAAGTGGACATCAAAGCTCGCCTTGTCCCACCCTATAGAAGAGGTTCTGTGGCACAAATTGCGAAAAAGGTAAAGAATGAATGGTCAGACCACAGACTGAGTACCAATGCTGAGCTGTCTAGCTACCAAAGGACCTACAATGAGCATGATAGCATCATATTTTACTTTGACATATCGTCGCTGTCGGGCGGAAACCTCGTATGTCCAAAACAGGAAACTGAAAAAACGGTTTATATTCTAAATAAACGAACATTGTGTCATCAAACATCCCAAAACAGCTATTTTCAACACTTTTCATTGGTTAATAGGTTCTAAATTTTACAGACCCACGTGGAGACTGAGCAATAGTATCGATTTATGAAAAAAACCCAACAAAGATCAAATGTGGAGTTACGAGGTTTCCGCCCGACAGCGACGATATACAACCTAAACACTGCTGCAGGCCAGGTACACTTTTTCGTTGCAGTGGTATTCCCTAATACTGTTCATTGTTCATAGTGTTGACTTAATCCAATCGAACATCTGTGGGATGTGCAGAATAAACAAGTCTGATTCAAGGAGGCCCCGCTGTGCAGCTTACAGGACTGGTTACAGAACAACAGGATCTCCTGCTAACGTTTTTGTGCCAGATACCATAGCTCACCTGTAGAAATTGTCCATGGCAGCACAAGGGGGACCTACATAGTATCATACATGTGGCTGTTGTATCAAACCATTTAAATTTTGAGTAATTGAAGGTTGGTTGGCTGCAGTGTGATTATGGTCTGATGGTTTATGAGAGAATCATGTCCACTTTCTTTGTGCAGGTTTAGCTATGGAACCCCCGGCTCACTTCCCACTTTTATGTAAGAAAGCACTGAGAATTGCCCTCTCTCTACACAAACAAGGCCCACATGCGGATTTGTCACGCTGCAAGTAAGATACTTGTTTTATAGTACCCTGTTGTCAGATATTTGTTAATGACGAATCTCACAAATAAGATAAATTGTTTTATTAATAAAATGAACTATTAATATTTGATGTGCACTCCCAACAGCAAGTGTGTGCACAGTCTGATCCAGCTGTCTCTGCCCAGCGGTGTCTGCGAAGTGGAACCCTGTGTGTTAGAGGAAGTGTGGGCTTACTATGAAGAGGCCCTGTCCATCATCGCAGCCACAGTGAGTTGGCCCGCATGACGCAGCGAATGGCACATGACCTACTATAGCTCTGCTGTGCAATTATCCCCGTCTCTGAAAGGATCTCCTGTTTCTGTCAATGGGCTTTTAGCTACACTTCAGTTAGCAGATGCCCCATTCACTAAAGTCTTCCTGCCAATTTGGATTCCTAATTGAAAATCTTCTTTGTAGCACTTGCCTTTTGGACCAGTTTAAAAGAAAATTAACTGGTGGCCCTTTTCTGAACCAACACACTTTGTGTTGTGAATATAAATGGTGACTTGATACAGATTTAGTTGCAGTAAAGTTGGGGTGACCAATTCCAGTCTTGCAGAGCAGATGTCTAGCATAGTTGCAGAGTTCACTTCCTCCAACACTTTCAGAAAACCTGGCGACTAACAGGTGAGTTGTACCAGGTGTGTTTGAACAGGGAAATCACCAAACTGTGCTGGACATTGGCTTTCAAGGAGAGTTGGGCACCCTTTTTAAAGGCAAATATAGGCAAGCATGAATTATTTATAATTGTATTCAAAATCGCAAAGGCAGATTGGCTCCATGGCTGTGCCTGAATTAGTTGCATTAAAACGGAGATGTCCTGTAACAGCAGATATTTCTCTAGACACCTCTGTAGTCATGAATGTTGAATTGTGGGTTAGTCACTCTGCAGTTCATGCCTTTTCCTTCCAGTCAGAAGACTTCCCCGAACTGGAGATCCTGTGGCTGCTGACTCGAGCATGGAATACAGGGATCCTGCTATACAGTTTGGCCCAGTACCCTGAGGCAGAGAAATGGTGCAGCTTAGGGATGAGCTTTCTATGCCACCTGGGCTCCCTGCAAGAGAGCTATCAGACTCAGGTACAATATTGGGGTGCATGATTCTGTATGTCTCTGCCGCTGTAAAGTGTTTAAATTTCACTTTCCCACAACTGAGGCCTGTATGAATGGAGGTGTGGTGTGAATGCATGGGCGCTGGAACCATTATAGCATGATTTTTTTTACCCCCCCCCCTCCACGTTTCCCCTCACGGACTACAGTTGAGATGTAGAGCCCTGTGTCGTGTCGTCTCGCCCCCCCCCCTTTAAAAATGCTTCTGCTGCAAATGAGCTGTGTACAATATTAATTGTAATGGTTGCAAACTGTTTTTTGCAAACTTTCAGATGTCGAGTCTGTACAGCGAGGTGCTGGACAGGCTGGACAAAGCCAAGAAGAGTCTCATAACGGAGGAGTAATAACTTCTGGTCACAGGTTTCCTGCATTATATAAAATGTGTTCGTTATGTTACCTGATGGATGGGAGGGAAAAATCACATTCAGATCTTAACAGAACCACAGATTTTTATTATTTCCAAACAAATTAACTCTTTTCCAGTCCAAAAAAAAAGAAAAAAAGAAAATTAAAAAAAAAAAAAAAAAAAAACCCCAAAAAAATCTAGAACTGTGTTCCCTCCTGACCAGGATAAGATTTGTTTTCCTTGTGTCCTGATAGGTTCTACCATTTGTATATACATGGAGGACACCACTGTACAATCAGTTCATACTTGCAAGCACTTACTGCACATGTGCTTTCACATCAACAATAAATCATCATCCAAAAGACAAATCAGAACCCTTGTGCCCCACACTTTACAAATCTATTTAATCTCTTCTCTGAAGCAAATACCCTCTTCGAGACACACGCAACCATTCGAAATCAGTGGAGGATTCAGCAACTTCAATAGAAAGAGTACAATGAATGAAAATTCTTTGGGCTTTATTGACATGGCCGACTGACACCAGACACATTAACAGTCAGCTGTGTGTTTTTTTTGTCTTCCACTCGACCCCAGAGAGGACCAGTTCTACACTAAATGAGTTAGTTATGCTCCTGGTTTACTTCGTCACCCTCCAGGTTTCTGTCTTCACGTCTCGATTTTATATATTTTATAAATATGTATATATTTATATTACTTTTTACAGTTTATCTATACACGTAGACAAGTTCCACAAGATATCACAAATAGACAGGCCCTAGTTTAGGGAAGTCGATTCCCAACTGACTACAAAACGTGTTCTGATAGGCAGCTGATTTTTGTCTATAGAGAAATATCCACATTACAGCACATTTGTATGGAAATTAATTTCAGAATAATTCAAAGTAGTTTACTTACCTGACATTTGTGATCTATAAAACATTTGTCCCAGTTGTTTCACACATGCATGAAGCACAAGTGATGGGGATATTTACATTTTACAGCTATCACACCCTTTGAAACAGTCTGTAAGCAGTTTATAAATGGCTCTGTTCCCTTCGATTATTCCCTGATCTCTGGTTTTGACACAGGTATGACAGCTGGTTTAGTGAAGATTTCTGGCAGGTGGGCACACCTACTCAGACAATGCCTGTTGAAACAGGAGCTGGGGTTTAGAGGGCACAGCAACTTCGTAACTTCCTTTGAGCAAGAAACTGCTGGTCTGGATCTTATACCTCCAGGATTATGAAACCGTCGTCTTCACAGCAGAAAGAAAAGGAATGTCTCTTGGAGATTTTGGGTACCATAGTAATCCTATATCAGGGAGGCAGCACAGCCCCTCGATAGCGGTAAAGCTCAGCAACGCAGGAAGGCCTTTCCTCTTCTGCCGAATCACAATGTATACCGAGGGGTCACCACGGGTATAGTGCTAACAGAAAGACAAGAAATCTTGCAAATACCTAAGAATATTTATATTAGGTGCTCAGTGAGAAGTATTTCCATCCATTCAAATATTCTACCAACAATAATTCTTTTCCATCACACTGCGATTGCCACCACTCAATATCCGAGCATCAGACTCCTGAGCTTACTAAGCTCACCTCCGGCACAAGGTTCTACACAGTACAGAAACGTCAGCCCAAAAATAAACAAAGAAAAGTATTTAAAATTATTACGCATGACGGTTTTAATCAAAAAACATTTTTTGAGTTCTGGGGAAATGAGGCCTGTTCAGGCTCTACCGACTCTTTAATGTTGAGATGAACATCCAATACAATTATTGTCTTGATTCTACCCGTTTTAAGGCTGCCTTGTCGAGCAGCTTACAGGACAGTACCATGTTTCCGTTCAGTCTGAAGAGAAGAGTCTCGGAAGGCAGAGAAAGTGCAAATGGGCTGTCTGCTGCTCAACAACTTCAGGGAAGCTTTGGCTGCCAAAATCAGAATTCACAAAGAAGTCCCTTAAGATAAAAGTAATGAGAGAAAAAAAGGATTTTAACACGGTTAAGACACTTAAGTCTATTGCACTCACAGGTTAGGCCTCCTAAAAGTAGTAGCAAACTCAAAATACACTGAACTGTATGAGTCTTCCTTTAAGACCAGATCAGATGAGTAAATTTGTAGCTTCCCCCCAAATGACTGAAATTCCACATAATTTTTACTAACTGTAAGGCAGTTTGGTGTTCTGCAGAGAGCCCAGTTACACCCCTCCACCTCCTTTAATACAGAGCAGCTAAAAACCACGAGAAAGAGAAACCACAAAAACCCAAAGACAATTAAATGAACTCTAACAGCCCTCCAAGTAGACAATTCTAGTGTAAAATGTGTACCATAGTATTTAATATTATGTAGTAAAATCACTCCATAGGATTTTTATTTACCATGTGATTTCAGTAATATAAATGTATAGATTCATACCCCATTTTCCATTTGTTCTGCCATCGGTGGCGTCTTTACCACCTGTGCCACAAGTGGCTGCGGTAGCTGACCAAGAAGCGGACTGCCTTGTGATTACTGAAGATCACCAGTTTTCTAAGTTTCTCCACTAAATTTCTATAAACATGATCAGCGACTCCATTAACAGTACCTTCAGCAGGTTTGATCTGTGTTTAGTCCTTGTAGACAACCTTATTGGTCTTTGCTCAGTATCTTCCTCTTTATAATGTGACAAGGAACGTATACAAGGGTTCCAGCATTTCAGTGTCCGTGTCCAAGGAACGTCTTTAAATCCCAGGCCCCGCTCTTTCACTCTTTCTTGAGGCGTTCTCCTCCCAAGTCCATCCAAACACACAAAGGATTCATTCGTTTTCCCTTTTTGTTTTACATGACAAAAAATTCATTTGGAACAGCATTTCCAGTCTTGAATGAATTTGCTGAGAAACTCATGCAGGGGTGTGCACAGTCACAGTAATGGTGATAAGACTTTTCATTTGAGAGTAACATAATGACACTAAAACTTGATATGAAACATATCAGAAAAAAGGGAAGGAGAGGACTCGGGATGGAGCAGGGCTTGGGTTGGGATAGGACTCCGCACACAAGCACAGGAGTGGAGGCTGCAAGCTCAGAGTTTTTCTGAGGACGGGATCCAGATGTAAGGGCCTGACTGCTCCTCGATGATCAATTTGATTTTATTGTAGATCTCTTCTAGTGAGTCACCCTGGACTATGGCTGTGAACAGATGAAATGATGCAGTTTTGGTAAATATTACAGCTTCTGTGTGGCAGTCAATAGTCTAAATCCCTTAGGAGAATTTTAGTTGCATCATAATGATATAAGGTGCTCAGATTTTGCCGAACACATGTTACTATCAAAGTTACCTGTGAAATACTCTCCAAATTCCTGTTCAAGCTTCATGGCCTTATCAAAGACTTTATTGGCTTGCTCATACGTCTGCCTCTTATTCATTTCCCTGAAAAACACAAAACAGAAATATAAAATGTAAAATGTTTGTCAGGTTTCTTAAAAAGCAGTACATTTTAAAACGGAAGACCTTCATCTGTATTGTATTGCTGTTAATAGGTACTTGACCCTTGCACACACAAAAAATGCAGTGATCCAATAAACAATTGTGAGGAATTGTGCTTAAAAGCATCATCTGCAGGTTCGTTATAGAGGAGTACGATCAAAATAGAATTTGTTGATTAAACTGACAAGTCTCCAAGGATCAGACTAGTTTATCCATTACATCCCGCTGATGCTTGATTGAGATCGGAGGGATATGAAGGCTAAATTAGCACCTTGAACTCATCGTCACGTTCCTCAAGCCATTCCTCGACAGTTTTTCAGTATGAAGGGACACATCATCCTGCTGAATGACGTCACTGCTGTTATAGAATAAAGTTGCCGTTATAACAGATGTACTTTATTTACAAACGTTTAGGTAGGTGCTACATCCACATGAATGCTAGGACCAGGAAGAACACAAGCCAGAGCATCACATGGCTTCGGCTAGTTTTGTTCTTCCCATAGTACATCTCTTCCCCGGGTAAGTGCCGCACATCCACCTGGCCATGATTCATTAGAGCAGCCCACCAGCTTTCCATGACCCTGTAATGATGCTCACTCTTGGTGGTGAACACTGGCACTCTGATGTTCCTCTGCATTTAACCCATTCACCAAGTGAAGCAGTGGGCAGCCAGGAACACAGCGCCCAGTGAACAGTGTGTGAGGTTGGTGGTACCTTGCTAAAGGGAACCTCAGATACCCCTTTTCCACTGCACTGGTTCCCATGTCAGTTCTCAATTTTGGAACCAGTGCTGTGCTTTTCCAGAGGAAAAAAAAGAACTAAACTCTGGTGGCGAGAACCCGTGACGTCACGAGCGGTGGGCGGAGTCTTTCACGTAATCGTTGTCTATGTCGCTTTATTTCAACGGTAAAAACACGCTGCATAAGCGTTTGGAGAATAACCAGCAGGAACCGAGTTCGGCCATGTTCGTTTCTGTTTAGTGGGCGTTTCTCATGCGGTTCCGCTGAGCTCCTGTCTGGTGTAAATGTGGGCCGGAACCGGCTCCTGGCACCAGCACCAGTGTAGTGGAAAAGGGTTAAGAGGGGCCACTAGCAATCTTGGATGGGTCACTCAGATCCAAACATTTGTCCATATAGGGTTAACGATCAACATAACCACCCCTGGACTTGTGCACTGGACCCATGATAGCTTTTCAAAATAATTCGTTTCCCTTCCTGACAACACCAGAGATGTAGAGCACAACGAGTGATTTAGAAAAACTGATGGATCACATACTACGAAGTGCTATATGGCAAGTTTATAACTTTCACATTCTACTGAAAAGGTACCATTTTGTTCCGATGGCGAGACACAGAAACTCTGCTAGTTTGAAACTTACATTAGGGCTTCAATGGATTTTGGCTTGATGAAAATGGAAATCGGATAGAGTTGTGCTTGTTGGAGTCGCTTTATAGCATTTCCAGACACATCCAGGATGCAATGCTTCCCCTGCAATATAAAGAAAGATACACCACAATTACAAAACTATAACGACAGCCTTGTAGCAGTTCAAGTAGATGTTTTCAATCAATGTGTTAAAAGAATCTGGAACATTTAAATTAAAAAGTTAACGAACCCTCTCGGCCACAGCCCGAACAGATAGAATGCTGGTCCCGTAGAGATTCTCATTGAACTGGCCTGCTTCAATGAATTTGTTGTCCTGAATGTCTTTTTCCATCTGCTCTCTTGAGCCCACAAAGTGGTAATCCTGCCCATCCATTTCATTTTCTCGCCGTGGACGAGTTGTATCTGGAAGGGCAAGGTTTCATCACCCAAGTTCACTTTTTGGTAAAAACCAAAACATGGATAAATGCACAAAGTTTTTACAGAAACAATGTTCTCCACTGGACACGTTCAGTACACTTACGTGGAACACAGGATCCAAACTTATGTGGAAACTCTGAAATCAAGTCATCGTTTACCCTGTCCTTCATCGGGCCCAAGATGATAACAGGCCGTGTGTAGTGGACTAAGAGGAGCATAAATAAAAAATATATGAAAAAACATGAAAGACAGTAAAATCATTTTTGCACTGACCACTGAATACTTACTCTCTTGTCGGATCACTGGCTCATAGGATAAAATAGTATCCTCTTGCCCTTCTGTAGAGGAAAAACAAGCAGTCAAAATACACGAACCTCTTAAATCATTTCACAAATTACAGACAACGGACATTCGCGTCACATTTACAGTAGCCAAGCTAACATTTAGCGTTCCTTTATCATTTCAAAGAGAAATCATAAATAAGGTGAATTAAAAATACATTTGAGTGTGCTTGTAAATAAATAAATAAATAAATAGTTCCTGTGACAATATGTGCTATAATGTAACTGAAGAGAGAACTTGAAATTTAAGGCGGGGTGGGAAACTGGCTAGCTGTCTCAGACGAAGTCTAAAGCATGGCTGCATTCCAAGCTTTTGAGGGCCAACCCTAACATCATTTACGAATTTGATACCCATCAAATATGGCAAACTAAACAGGTAAGTTGCATAGCTAGGCGGCCATCTTGCAATTATCTGCGAAGACTGGCTTATTGCCCGCAGTACATTTACAGGCCAATGTACAACAGACTCATGCAGGACCACTAAACTGCCCACAGCAGCCTTCCCATCCAAACTATCGGAGCAAATCTTTTCAAAGTGCGGCTTCATCATTAACACTAGAGGGTGTAGAGGTTAAAGCGACTGAAGAAATTGTTTGCAATTGACAAGATTTCAAATCTTGAACTGCAACCGTTTCATGTTTATTTATGTATACGCAAGATTTTATAAGTTTAAAAAGAAATAAAGCAGCATTGTTGTAAACATTTACGGCATTAAACGTTACCTGTTGAACACAAAAAAAGTTATTTTATGCTGCAGTTCAATTCTTTCATTATTATTTATTAACCCAATTTTATTTCCTCAATTTAGTTTTCTCCCCACTAGCTGGAATTCCCCCAATCACGCGAGACCACCAACACTGGGACGATGAAGGCAAACAAGGGTTTCCTTGAAGTCCTGTTACCAGCCACCATCTTTTCAAACGGTCATTAGATTATGAAACGCACATGAAAGAAAGCACTGATTCCCCAATTCTGTTACGTCAACTAACAAACACCTGTGCTAACAGGCTAACAGCAGGCTAACAGGAGTGATTGGAGCAAAATCAACGCTCTCAGGGACTTCTGGCCACGAATGGCTGCATCACCACCAGGGATCGAACTCATGATCTCCTTAAAATAAGGCCAACAGCCTTTTCTTGATTCCCATGACTTGGTCATATCCGACTCTTTTAATGTGGTCAAAATCATCACCGAAACTCGTGCCAAAGCTTTTTCTTATTTCCAGCTACAATATCATACGGCACTGCCAAATCCAATTTGACTACAAAATTCTCCATCAGAAAGAGACTAAAATTCAGACAAATTCCCCTCAAAGTGAATTCAGCCAATCAGCAAAGACATTATTAGCGCTTGCTTTAGTGCCCTGGACTTACAACTCAACTGTAATTTAAAAGTAACCAACAATTCCACCCCACACCAAACTGATTTGAGGGGGGGGGGGGTAATTAATAGAGGTGCATGTCATTCCATTATCTATAAAACTATCTATAAAAATGATAGCAAAGTTCAGACACCAAATGTCTAAGGTATAAGGAGCTCATAGAAAGCACAAGATTTCTTTTGTCGCTTTATACTTCAGCTGCAACAAAATATAATCACAGCATTCAGAACGCCAACAATCAATAACATCCAACGAAACACTGAATATTAGCTTTCTGCTTTAAACTGAATAGACTTTAACTTTTCTCTCTCGCGGCGTTCCCTTGTTTAAGTTTAGATTTGTGTTGATTTGTTTTTGAAATTTTAAATTGTACCTAGATTTACACTAACATCCCATTTATTTGTACTAATTTCTTTATTTTAATTTAATTTGTATTTCAGAAAATTCCAGAAAGACTTTTAAATTAAAATGTTTATAATGTTCACACAGTCATGAAGGAGTGACACATTTCACTGTGTGTTGCACTTGTTTGACTAAGGCATGTGACCAAAAAAAACGGTAATACACAATATTTACTTACTGGAGCTGCTCTCACTGTCACTGGTATTGGATGTTAAGCACTCTGCAGGAAGAAAAGGAAGGTTTATACATTATATATCATAAATGTATCTGTAAACATAAATCCAAATAAACATGGCTCACTGTTATGCTAAGAGCAGGAAATGAAAACCACACAGAAAGGGAAGAAAATCTTATGCACACAGCCACTATTTCCTTTATAGGGAAGTGGTGGGAGGTGGCAATGATAGGAAATTAAGTATTTCCTCCCACAAAGACCCGAGTGACCTGCATTGCCTGGTCATGGCATCCTAAGGCCTGGTCTGGTAAGCACTGATCCGGACACTTGTGCCAAAGTAAACACTCTGGGATTCAAACGGCACGCACACTGCATCCCTATGGCTGTGACTCGCTGATTTAAACCAAAGATTAATCTCCAGGACAATTCAAAAATAAGTGATTCAAAAAAGGGAAATCTGTTTCGCTTGAATTAGTGAACACGTCTGTCACGACGGACTTATCTGACCAACGTTTTACAGCATCTCAAGTTTCTTCATTTTTTTTTTTTAAGATATCACTTGAGGCCCAGAACATACAGCATTGTTTTTGTTAGACTAGGCAAAGCAACCATGTGCCTTTCGTGAACACAGGTTTAATGGGACAGGTGTAGCTGGATAACTCAGGGAGGCTAGGCTACGATCTCAGTACTACAAGGCCAGTGTTCTTCAAACACAGGCGATTTTAAATGTTTAAATGGGGCATATTATGCAAAACTCATTTTAGTTATAAAAGGTCTTTGGGCTACAAAACATGTTCCTGAAGATCTTTGAAGAATAACCTCTTTATGCGAGAGTGATTCTGTGCACAGTTTCAGGTCCTTTTAAAACGAGCCGTTTGGACGGAGGGCCCAGTGTGATGTCATACTGGGCCAATTTGCATAGGACCGCCCCTCATCTGTTAAGACTCCACCCACTAGATTAGCTGAAGAGCCGCCGTTTTGTCTACTGGTTTTACGAGCACAACAAGCCGAGCGCTGTGTCTACATGCAGAGGCGAGTCCCTCGTGAAGTGTTGTGTTGTTGCTGCAATAAACAGCACAAATCCCTAAACTTTCTCCCAAAGAAAACCAAAGAACCGCGTGGCTCCATTTCATTTCCGAGAGTCGTGTGCCAGCAACACTTGGTTTCGTTCCACCTTTTTAAGGGGCGGGAGCAGCATGGGGTGTGTGGGGGCGTGGCCAGCAACAGCGTATCTGCACGAAAGGGACGAAGCCCTGAAGCGGCTCGTTTTGAAAGGGACTGAAACTGTGGAGAGGTCTCTTTATGCGAGAGTGATTTTGTGCAAAGAGGTTTTGTACAGACCATAGACCTATTATACATTTTAAAAAGTGACTTTTGCATAAAGTTAAATGATGCTTTGAGGCAGGAGCGCACCAACTCCTGTCCTGGAGGACAGATGCCCGGCACAATTTGGTCGACCCCGTAAAACAAACCCACCAAACTTGCCAATACAAGACTGAACCAGGGATGTCTGCTTAGCCAGACACCAGCCCTCCAGGACCAGAGTCGTGCACTTTCTGCTTTAAGAGGACCAATACAGTTGAAAGCAGAACTGTTTAACCATGATTCAATACAATTAATGAAACAATAGATCCCCATCGGAAACAATTACAAGCTGTGCTGGGCGTCTGGAGACACCATCAGTGTTTTGGGTCTGAGAACACTTTTCACTGCATCTGTATCACAAATACCTTTAGAGTTCTAAACAGTATGCTGCTCTAAACATATTGCTGCTGATAGAGATTCACATACTTTTTCTACGAAAGAACAGAGGGAGCAGAAAAAGCCGCGCGTGTGTGTGTGTGTGTGTGTGTGTGGCACAGCCATTGCCAGTCAGTTGGCTAATTCTGAGCTCGAGGGGCAGCTGCTTGACAAGTATAACCACACACTTACTCAAACTCTTTGATCCATAAAAGTCATCGCTTAACCCTGGGAAGTCCTGAGTGTCCCGACAGGTGGGAGCAGAAACAAAGAAGAGAGCAGACAGGAAGAAGAAAAGATGTTAGTGAGAGGTTGATAGGAGAGGCGCAGTGCTCTCTGGGGATGGAGGCAGACGTAACACAAACTAGCTGTGCTTAAAAGCTCTTGGCCTGTTATTCCTTTACACTGAGGTACAGGAGCTAAACTAACTGGGCTGAGAAAAATGCAGACAGAAGGATAACCATATGGGTTACTGCTTCGAGCACTAAAGTGGAACACTGAAGGGCATAGGTTTTACAGGCAAACGAATGGGACCAGGTCAAGCAGAGCATCCGAGTATTAGTTCTTCTCCATCCCAGTGAGCAGCAGGCACCTGAGGTCCCTCTCAGAGCATACAGAGGCCCGGGAGCCCTCCGACGGCCTCTGGTGTCTCTAAGGGGAGACTTAAAGGGATGACGAGAGGTCACAAGAGCCAACCGCACGCCGTCCCCGGTGTGAGTGACAGTGAGAGGAGGATGAAGTATGAAGGACAGCTTTAGAGCCCTTACCCCCCCACTCACACACACGCATACTCACGTTCAGACTCCACCAACTCCTGCACAATATTCTCCTTGCTCTTGTAAAAGGGGAACTTGCGTGAGAGGTTGAAGCTTTTTTTGCGCTTTACTTTGACTGGCTGCTGGGAGATGACCAGGTGAAGGGAGTGGAAATGAAAGATGAAACAAACAGAACAGAATGGATTTCAATGTGGCAGACAGCACACCCACAGATAAACACAACCATGCAAAAAATATGAAGGAAATAAACGCAACAGGGACAATGAACTGCAAAAGAGTGAATCGTATTCCAGCAGTGTGACATTGAAAAATAAAAACACGACTCCTAACTCTCACAATGAATGCACATTACATCACTGACGGCTCAAAAAGGAGGATGCGGTCGCAGTAATCCTTACGGTGTGCTTTTCTCAGAGAGAGAACACATAAGGACAACACAAACCATGAGTTCTGACCTCTCAACGTCACTGAGGTATGAGGACTGAACTACTGCACGAATAAATCCAGAAAAGACTGCCTCTGAGATCTGAGCTCTCCACACACCCAGTGAGAAATGAGAGGTCTCTGTAATAGGAGCCTCCTGTCCTCCGACTAGAATGAGCAGGCTCCTATTCCCACACTTTGGGGGGGAAGTGGGTCAGCCGTCACGTGGCCCAGACTGGATGGATGGATGGATGAAGGGAGGGAGGGAGGGGGTTCGGGAGGGAGATAGATGCTATTCGACCACACTCACCCTGTTGGATTCGATCATGCCGGTCCGAGCGTGAAACTTGACTGTTTTTAACCGGGCTCGCTCTTTCTTCTCCACCCTATAGAGCAAAAACATTCAAACAATTATGCAGCTTCTCAGCTACTTTGATCAGCAGTCAAACCAAAGCAGTCTAGAAGCCCACAGTGCCTCGGACATTACACATGTAAATATTTACAGTAAGCCCCCGTTATTCGCGGGGGTTACGTTACACGAGCACCCGGCTATAATGAAAAAACGCGTTGTGTTTCGGTCAAACAATGCCTTAAATTGTCTATTTTTATAGTGTAAACCATAAATATGTCCTTGGATGTGCTCCCAGAACACTTTAATTTCATTTTAAACAGTTTAATACATTACCCTTAACGAAAAGTAAAGATAAACTTGAGGTTTAAATACGGAAAAGTCAGGAACGAGAGACACAGAGAGAGAGAGAGAGAGACACACACAGAGAGAGAGAGAGAGAGAGACACACACAGAGAGAGAGAGAGAGACACATAGAGAGACACACAGAGAGAGAGACACACAGAGAGTGTCCATGCTACTGTACTCCGAGCAGAGTGCAGGCGATACGCTGAGGTTCATCAGCACAATTTCGCAAAACCTCACACGGTAACATAACTTCCCCTCATACTCTCTCACACACACGGTGTTTGGTGACGGCTGCGGAGTCCTGGTTTAGAGCTGCTGCTGTAATGCTCAACCCCTACACACTGAGAATAACCGTCGCATGTGAGCTTACTGCTATAAATTCTCTCTGTATACAGGCCTTTAGGCTCCATCTGTGCAGGTGGATTCATAAATTACCTTTAAAACAAAGCGCCTGCACCTTTGAAACTAGTATCAGAAACAGAATCCAAACTTTATCAACAACTGGCCGACAAAACAATAGCAAAAATGGTGCAGAATGGTTTACTCAAAGCCTAATGGAACTATTTACACACTTTAAGAGCTATTTAAAAGTCTTTTTTTTTTTATAAATGTGGTATTTATAAAGTGTGGCATAGATTCGCAATGTAACTATTAATTAATTAAACTCAGGAGTCATTAACAAGTAATTACTTTACACATTTACGGCTCTCCTGTGTCCTTTTTGAACAATAATTTCCAAATGTTCGCTTTTATATTTACTTTATTAACATCAAATGTTCGGCAAAAAAAATCTGACCATGAATAATTAAATTGAAGCCAATAAGCAGCATCTGTGGTCATAAACCCTGCTGTTTGTAGGGTATTTTGGGCAAGGCCTTGTGTTTACAGCGTGTAGGTGTATGTTGTGTACACACCACTATTCCGTGGAGACAGTGACGGTAAATAATGAATAATAAATAAGAACTTGTGGACTTCGGAAGCAAGAGACCAAGCGTGTGTTCTATCATGTAACTTGTGTGTTAAACTGTGCGGTCGTGAGTGATTCAGTACCTTTTCTTGCTAGGAATGACCCCGATCTGCTCACTCTCTCCGTGGGGCGTGACCAGCCGTGCCTGCCACCACTCGTCGTCAGAGGCATTGATGACATGCAAGATGTCCCCGTAAGAGAAGCTCAGACCCTGACTGGGCAAGCAGCTGTCTCTGGTGCGGTCATAGTCAAACAGAGCCCTGTACACACACACACACACACACACACACACACACACACACACACACACAC
>JBBPDC010000032.1:1068401-1114338 GCA_037974485.1 Hemigrammopetersius urotaenia | reverse complement strand
TCTCTTTTGGCCAGTCAGTGTGTTCTTTGGCAAACCCTAACCTCTTCAGCACGTCTTTTTCTCAACAGTGGGACTTTGTGGGGGTCCATGCTAATAGTTTGGCTTCAGATAGGCGTCTTCTGATTGTAACAGTACTCACAGGTAACTTTAGACCTTCTCTGAGTCTTTTCCATTTCCATCTATCAGAAGTGACAGTCTGGTTAAGTATCCAAGATAGTAGGCTATTATAATAAAAATTATATAATTATCACAAAAACAATCAGGAATGCTCAAATCCTTCAATGTCTGAAACATCTCAACATTACAAGCTTTATCGGCATCCACTGACTGTTCAACAATGGAGTCATATCAATTTTGAACAAATTTACCGAAGGATTACACCAAGCAACAAGAAATCGTTTCATTACATATATAGTGTTTCTCATACAGTCTCGGCACGCTGATTTCGGTGGTAACGTTTATACTTAGGCCTGTTATACTTATAACTTTTGCATATTAATATGTTTTGTTTGTTGTACATGTAGATAATAGAGTTGCAAGGGTTGCCAACTCTCACGCACTGATCAGTGAGACTAATATGAAAATAAAAGTAGTATAACAACAACCTTATAATGAAAAATATACATACAGTTTAGTTCATCCTTAGAACCATTCAAGGTTGGAAAAAACTGATTTTCTAAATCGGCGTGCAAAACCTGACTAAAATATCGAAACGTGACGAAACATCGAAAATTGTAATGAAACAGACCCTTCATAAAAATTTCTTACCGCAGTGTTATTTAACATTATTCAACACTGCATTAGTCTGAAATGCTATAAAGGCCGTCTTGCGCCATACTTCACTTTTTAACCTTTGGCAAAAAAATGACAATGTTTAAAAAATGATTATTAAAAGAAAATCTTTGCTACTTACTGGGATTGTTTTTCTTTGCTTTCTATGCATTCGTCATTCATCCATTCTTCTTTTACCCATCATTAAAAGCATTAAACTTAATTCTGTTTAACTTAATACTATTTCTATACTGAAACATCAGGACCAACCAGTCAGTCATCTGGCTAATCAGCATTACAGATGCTTTATTTTTATTTTTTTTTCATTCAGCAAGAAGTAAGGCATCACATAAAAAAATGTATTTCTGACAATTTAATAAGCAGAGGACCAAGCCAGTTTAAACGTTATATAGTCAGTGTAGCTACATTTAGACTACTAGGTAAAGAAGACTGTACAGAACAATACCGTTTTTAATAGTTTATTTGTCTTATTTTAATATGTCAGTGTCTTTTGCTTTGTGGTTGCTTTTTGCACAATTTTAAAAGACTTTTATTTTGAAGAAAGATGTCTATCTGTCTCTCATTACTTTGCTAGGCTGCTTAGAAAGTTTGGAAAGGCATTGAATGGCAGAGTGTGTTTAGAAAAAGGCTTGTTCTCCACATCCAGTCGCTTACGGCCATACCACCCTGAGAACGCCCGATCTCGTCTGATCTCGGAAGCTAAGCAGGGTCGGGCCTGGTTAGTACTTGGATGGGAGACCGCCTGGGAATACCAGGTGCTGTAAGCTTTTCACACATCCTTTACTGTTTTCTTCTTCAACAATTCAGGAACTAAATCATGTTATAACAACATCTTTTCATACTTACACATAATAGCTCTTACACACAACATCACATCAATATAAGCAGCACTTTCACCATCTAAAGCTCTCCAAGTACACCTCTCTGCTTTACAAACAACTCTATTCTATCTTCTGTCCACAGCTACATACATCATGTTTAAAAAAATAAAACTTATACATTTAAACGTGCTGGGATTGTTGTTTTTCTTTGCTTTTATTGCATTTATCCCTCATCCATTGGAGGTTACTTTGACTCGTACCACCCACCTAAAAACTGCCTCAGACCAAGCGCACCCCTCTTGGCCTGTACTGTACCGTACTCCATAATGTCTCCATTGGCCTCCTCCAGAAAGGATAATAAGCACTGATACACTGCAAAACCTGTGAAATGGTTTGAACATCACAGAAAACATGATGAACACTTGGAGGCCCCACCGTTCTGTTCTAACACCCTATTATGTCCAAAAAGTCAAAACCTTCTGTGTGTAATAAAATATGTTCTAATCTTAAAAAGCATAGGAAGAGATTAATATATAATGCCTACATTTCATTTCTCTTCAAAAATAGATGCTAAGTTGTTCTAATTACAGGCAGAGTGGTGTTCGTGCGATAATTTAAATGCGTCGTTACAGCATCCATTCACTTTGAAGAGTCAAAAACAAGAAATGCGTTAAAGATGTATCTCATCATTCTGAGTAAGACCTTTTGAAGCCCACAAACGGTTTATGTACACTATATGGACAAAAGTATTGGGACGCCTGCCCATTACACCAACATGACGTTCATGACGTTGCTTCCAAATGCACTTTAATATAGCGTTGCCCCCACTCTTCTTGGAAGGCTTCCTACAAGATGTTGGAGTGTCTCTGTGGGAATTTGTGCCCATTCCGTCGGTAGAGCATTTATGAGGTCGCAGGCACTGATGTTGGACGATTATTGGCTCGCAATCTCCGTTCCAGTTCATCCCGAAGGTGTTGGATGGGATTGAGGCCAGGATTTTGTGCGGGGCACCGTCCTCGCTTTGTGCACTGCGGCACAGTCATGTGGGAATAAAAAAGGGTCACCCCCAAACTGTGTCCGAAGCATTAATTTTGTGCTGAGTGTTAAGCGACACAGATCCACGAACATCACTCTCTCCTCATTGCCTCGCTCGTGCTGTAGGTGGCGGTACGCTCGCTCTGTTATCATTCTACCAGAAGAAGAAGGAGACGACGCCGACATTGGTGAGTTGAACCGACATGAAAATGTACGAATTGTAACTTCTGGTTTAATTTGTGAGAATACTCAACATTTTATGTTGTTTTTGAAAAAGTGTATTCCGCTGCTTTGTATCTACCGGTGAGGCTGTTTTCGGCTGGATTAGCTTGCAAGCTAACAAAGATTTGAAAGGTTCCAGTCAGATTTAAAAACAACGAGAGACATTCAGTTTATCGTTTTATTTCCGTATTTTACCTATTGCAATATTTAGATAAAGTGCTCGTGCTCCTAAACCACCAGTCTCAGATAGTTATAATACATCTTATTATTAATACTGGCTTCCTTACTGTACTTTATAGCACAAGAAGTATGGATCAGAAAATTCCATATGATGACTATCAGCTGCCAGTTGTTTTTCTGCCCTCTTATGAAAATCCCCCTGCATGGATTCCTCCTCAGGAGGTAAGAGACTTTTGGTATTCTGGGGAGGATGCAGAGTTAACTGCTTAGAAGTTCACTCTTTTATAATTTTTATTATTAATTCTTCTTTCCTTACAGAGAATAAATCATCCAGATTATAACAATGAGCTCACGCAGTTCTTACCACGCACTATAATTTTGAAAAAGCCACCTGGAGCACAGCTGGGCTTCAATATCCGAGGTGGAAAGGCTTCTCAGCTTGGTATCTTTATTTCTAAGGTAAGGTTTGGTTTTTGCGCTTTCTTCACACTATTATTGTGTGTGGATTTTGCTCAAAGGGGAGCTCGGTGGTGCCACTAGCAGTCCTGAGATTTGAACCCAGTCCACCAGCTGCCCCAAATGGTTCCTATAATTAAAAACACATTCGCTGAGGAGGATTCAGCCTTGTGTATGTATATGGTCGAGCACACTTTATAGGAGTATTTTCATTTTTTCATGCTTTCTTAGGTGGTGCCAGATTCTGATGCTCACAGAGCAGGACTTCAGGAAGGAGATCAGGTGTTGTCAGTTAATGAAGTGGACTTTCAAGACATAGAGCACTCTAGGGTAAGTTATCAGTAAAAAGGAAATACTCTTGAGCAGCCATAACGTTAAAACTACCCACCTATTATTATGTACATCCCCGTCATGCCATCAAAACAGCTTTGACCCATAGACTCAACAAGACCAATGAAGGTGTGCTGCGACACCAAGATGTTAGCAGCAGATCCTTTCTGTGCCCATGGAATGGACTGGTTTATCCCACAGATACTACATTGGACTGAGATCTGGGCACTTTGGAGGCCAAGGGAACAATTGTCATGTTCTTCAAATCATTCCTGAACCATGTTTGCTGTGTGGCAAGATGCATTATCCTGCTGAAAGAGTAAGCCATCATTAGGGAACACCATTGCCATTAAGGGATGTACTTTGTCTACAACAGTGTTTAGGTAGGTGGTACAAGATGCAGTCACGTTCACATGAATGGCAGAACCCAAGATGTCCCCGCAGAACATTGCCCAGAACAACATATTATCTCCGGTGCCTTGCCTCTTGCATCCTGGTGCACTCTTTTGATAGGCACCAACAACATATTGGGAATGCCTAAGAAGACCTGTCATTTTGAAGGTGCTCTAACCCAGTCATCATGATTAGGCCTTTGTTTGTTGTTTTTTTTTTTTGTAACATCAGTTTTTCTTACCTTTTAGTGGCTGTACTGTTGAGGCTAATAGGTGTACATACCTAATGTGTTTTCTAATTTCCGCCTTATTCTTTAGGCTGTGGAGATTCTGAAGACAGCCAGAGAGATTCTGATGAGAGTTCGCTACTTCCCGTACAGTGAGTTCAGTTTTTATTTCCTTAAGGAGCTGACTGGTGATCTTCAGATGAGGCTAGTGTTGAATTTGTGGAAGAAAAATCTTGCCGCATTATTTAAAAGATATATACACTTTTATTTCCCTTATTAGATTACCAGAGACAGAAGGAGAGGACAGTACACTAGTTGGCAGAGACTTGCTGAAGAGTGAATGAGTGAGTTACTACAGCGTTCATGCCAAACTACTGTAGATCATCTTCATCCCAATTGCATTCTTTGACTAAAGCTGCATTCATGTAGTGTCAGAGGTGTGAGAATCATAAGAGCCTTTAATTCAGGATTCTGTGGATCCTGTACTATGTGCATTTCTGTGCTTCATACCATCCATCACGTCTAACTCTATCCAGTAAATTCAACAAGAGCAGCCTACCTCTTCTTAAAACTGCTCTTTGTGTTAGGGATGGGCAGAATACTTGGGGAAGTATCAGTATGTCTAATACTAATTTATTTCTGAGAATCAGTTCTCACTTGAAAATATCTATCTTTTTATTGACCTCAGTGTGTCTTGCATGCTGATAATGGGGAACATTGAATAGCACCGTTTTACATTGTAGTCTCGATCACACAATTAGGTTCAGGCTACTGGCCACAAACAAATATATTCATAATCTGTACACTTTGATGCATAAACAATGTATGAGATACTGCTGCATCCTAAATGTGTAATATGTTAATGCAGCGATGATGTGGGTGGATTTCACATGATCACAAATGGATTATGGCATAATGAGCATTTTCCTCTGGGATAAGTGAACTTTATGATTATTTCTTTTCATGTTTATTAGGTGGTGATGAGATCAGGAAGTTGACACTAACAAATAATGGCAGGTAACTTCTTAAAATATCCAAAATAAATCTGAAGCTACAGTGGTCAGCCTGTCTACCTGCTGCAAGAATATGGATCATTAGTTTGGTAGCAGAAATGTAATGACCACCATGAGACTGTGCTATTTCTAATGAACAGTGTGGTGGGAAAGAGGTTTGCAAAAAAAAAAACATGGAAGAGTGACTGCACTTGCCAAGAATGTTCAGGCATATTATGTACATGATGTTTTCAAATGGGTTTTTTTTTTGCCTAAAAAAACTTACACAGTTGTCTTATGGCTTCTTTATAATTCTGCTTTTGCAGCCTGACCTTAGTTATAATTTAAACCACTAATTGAGATGTATTTGTTCAAATGTATAGAATTGGTATTTTCTGTGATTTGTAGTTTATCCCTAATAAAGGGCAAATTTTGGAGTCCTCTACACAAACTGGTTTTGAAGGAACTTTTTTTTTTGTAAAGTAACATTTCTTTTTACCATAAATTCCATCATGTGTGGAACTTTAAATAAATACATTCAGTATATTGTCCTTTTTCTGCATTTTATTCTATTACAAAAATGCTTTATACACATCCATCCACTTATTGCAGTTTGAGAGAAAGGGAAGACAGTTGCTTTGAACTTTTGTCTCAAACGTTTTCTCAGAAGGGCCCTCAGTGTTTATCAGCACTGATAATGTTTCTCTTTGTCGATTTAATATTGAAAGAATAAACCAGTGTGCTCAGCTGCGGTTCTGTCAAAAGCAGGATTTCTCAGCAAAGTGACAGGATTGTTTTCTAGCTCTCCCCCCACTGGACAGGATTGACCTTTGGCTTTAGTAATCTGGTGACCTGAGAAATGCTGCTACATATGAAGCACACACAAGGAAACTCCATGCTCTGCACATTGTTTCCCCTACTTAAACACCTGAGTCTACTCATCAGCAAATTACAGAACCTTCCATGAGCTGAGTCAGCAAAATAATGTGCGTCTCATGCTGGGTTTGGAAACCACTGGCCCATACATATGAGCTAAAAGGAATGAATAAATGAGGTAATAAGTCCTGCTCTGATTATACATGCAATCATACAGCAATTAAGCACCTTGCTTCCCTGAATCACTATCTAAAATCAGTTCAAAACACACACCAGTATAAATACACCCTATTCTAAAGGTGTGCAAACATGTATGTAGCGCAAGGATGACTGAGCTCCTTGGAGTTTGAGTAACCTTCGCGTTTGTCTTGAGACCTTTAAATATACCAGCCTTTTCTTTTTAGGCTCCAGTAAACAAAATATAGACTTCAAAAAAACTTCACAAGATCATTTGCCTTCATTCCAAAGGTTTTAAATTAAGCAAATAAGACCCACTGGCAATATTACTTTGGCTTCTGATTTGAAAACACAGGTCCATCAACCACAACAGCTTTTAAATTAAAAAGGAGCAAGGAAGAAATATTTACAAACTGCTTGCTTCAGAGGAGATTTCCACTGATTCTAAACCTATATAAATTTTTCTACATAAATTTGTGAAAAACAAGTCACTTCACTTGAGGTCACATGCCACAGAGGACAGTGACAAACACTTCTCTTCCTGCAAAAAGCATCAGTTATACATTAACAGCACTAACAACATAAAGGACAAAAAACGGTCAGCATGGGAGTCTAAAAAGGCGAGTGTCCATTTCGTCACTCTTCAAGCTTCAGCTACTGTCCTCATTTTCCTGCGCGTCCCAGGTGGAGCTCTCGTCCACGCGTTCCAGCGAATCTCCGCGCTGGATGGTGAATTCTGTGGGATCCATCGTGGGAAGCTCGCTCTGTATGGGGTACAGCCAGGGCTTGTGTTCTGGAGAGTTGAGTGCCTTCCACGCAGGGTAATTTTGACCTGCCTTGTATACGCTTTTCATAACCTGTAGAGTGACGGAGAAAGGGTGTGGCTCAGGTGGAGACAGCATGAGTATCGACGGATATGACAAAGACAAAGTGCCCTGGTTATTCCTGCGTTACAGTAGGCCTATGTCACTGGAATCTTGCTTTTCAGGCCTTGATTCTGGATTAGAGCTGCATTTTTCTAGTTCTGTTTGTTAGGTGTCTGTGTACATGGTTTCTGCGACAGCAGAGAAGTGAGAATGCCAGTATCAATGCTCACCACTGGCAAGACAACTAAGGGTGTCTTCTGTTCATCTGATAGAATGACTGTGGTACACAGAAATTAAATTACCTTGAATCTTCATCAACCATGAGCACAAGTCTAACAGAACAGGGCTTTGTCTGTCGATTATAAAATAAAAGACTTTTCCAGACCTTACCCCTCCCCCCTCCCCGAAAAATTAACTAAAGAACCAAAACTAATTAAATGAACCATGATTTTAGGACTGGCATCAAGTGCCTTAGATACACCTTGGCTTACATAATTTTAAATGACAGGAATACAGCTGGTCTTATGAAACCAGATAAGCAAGTTCTTCTAATCTCAGTTTTAGAAACGACTGTAAGAATCATGTCTCTACGGACACAAAGGTCAGCACAAGTCAGGCTTCTTTGAGACTCCTTGTTAAAAAAACACAAACAAAACAAATGAAGTACTATTTCAGGACGGCTCATCAAGGCATGAGTAGCAGCCCAGTCGATTACTATCCAAAAACTTGTTGAACTAGCAGGTCACATGAGCGCACATTGGACGCAGACTAAGCACAAAGTCATACACGAATGCATGCAGGAGAATGGAAAAGTCTTACAAGACAGTAGATTTTTAGAAACAATTGGGTGGCAAGACAAGAAAAATGAAAAATTAAGACATTAAGTTTTAAATGCTCACCCACACAGCAATGGTCAGGACAGTCAAATCAGGATTTAAAATGGATTTACTTACTTTAGGAGCCAGGACGTGAGATGCCTTGTTGACCGCCCACTTAGGAAGGGAACCTAATGAACAAGGCAAAAGTATGGAACATAAATCTTCACGTCATGCTGATGTTGACAAGTAAAGTAGGAAGCACTCAAGATGTCTTACCCTTAGGATCAGCTTGTGAGAGGTAGGTGAAAGAGCAGCTGTTCAGCCCAGTTGGTTTCACCAAGTAGCCAGTCAAAAAGGAGACTGCCCTCACCAAGTCTTTTCTTGGAGGGTATTTCTACAGGAAATAGGATCTCATCAGCCACTCATCTCTTTAGATTACAGAATTTTAAGCGAAATGAGCACAAATAACTTAGCACACAGCTTACCACTAGCGTTAAGTAGAGTCAACAAGTGCAAAACTACACCAACAATTTACTTAACTATGATCGATGGAGACTGACATACCGGATGTTTGACAGAGTAGTTCACGATGATGTATTCGTCTTCAGATGCCTGCCAAGAACGTACGGTAACCACATCTCTGTTTTTTAATGGCTTAGGACACAACCCTGTGAATCAAGAGTAAGATCACTTAAGAAATGAGCAGTAGGTTCCCATTATTCCTGTATTTCAGAGTGTGAATTTAACAGTAAGAATAAACACTACAAATAGATATACAGGCTAGAAAAATATACTTAAGATTTTACTTCACAACAAACACAGTTAAAAGTTTAGGAACATAGTTTACTGTGTCTACAAAGTAATGTAATAAGCTGGGTAGAATTTAAAAGGACACAAGATTGTCAAAGTAATTGACCCCAAATAGTAGATCACAGATAATGAAGCAGAGAATGAAAGCAGAAAACTCACAGGAATAGTAGCCCACGTCGGCGTTGGGTGAAAGCCGAGCTATTTCACAACTCTCAAGCATAGCAGGGTCCCATGTTTTCCGATACTTGTTGTCATGAAGAACGTCATACATCGTGGCTGCCGATACATCACTTATGGCAATTTTACACTATGTGGAAGACACAGAAAACATGTTGTATTCTAGTGGCAATACATCATCAGTACAAGACATAATATAAACATTCTGCCATCAGGAACTTCGAAAAAGCAACTACAATTGCACTTATTCCTCCCAACCCCCCCCCCCCCCCCCCCTTTTTTTTTTCTTTCTTTCCTTATTGCAGTTACTATCATTTCAACATGACCGAATAAATAATCTTGGTTTCAGCCACGTAGACCAGAAAAAGCCTTGTCAACACTTTCTGAAATGTGCTTGAAATGGTACGTGGGAGTTTTTCAATATAAAGTCAATTCCACATGTTTCAAACTCACTGATTGCAGCTTTAAAAACCTTAAAAGATATGGCATTGGATTAGAGAAAATAACTTTGGATCATGGAACCGGTTACAAAAACATTTAGAACCACAAAAAGGTTTACCTTGATTTTGTGTACTTTGGCGACGCTGCCTTTGTTCACCTGCGGCGAGTTGGAAGAGGGCACCTCGACCCACACCTCCATTCCGTTCTTGTTGTATTTGTTTTGCCAGTTCTCCGTGGAAGTGCACTGTCTCCTGAGGTCGGCAAAAACGGACTCGTCCGGGATGATCCCCGCGCCCTGAGACATGGCTAAAGACTGCTCGCGAAATCTAACAGCACAGAAAAGGTGCTTCTTTTTGAACGATTAAGACCGACGAAGCCCCGCAAGAGCAGGACGGAGTTTTAGCGCTCAGTGTCCCACCAGCCTCATGCTGTCCCAGTGTCGAGGCAGTTCAAGTCAGACTGGATTCTTGTGTCGAATTCTGCACCTGCCAGCTAAAGCCCTTATCACGACTTCCTGGAGTCCTACAGGTATGAGGAGTTAGGAGTGCACGCCCACTGGCCCCGTGTCCTGCTGCCGTCACTCAATTCCAACACCAGCACGCACACTTCACCTTTTATATAGACGGTCTTAACACACCACAACGCCCCCAATACTGGGTGTGTCCGGGTGTAGTGGGCTGAAACTGACCTATCACAGTTGGCGCAGGTGTGTAAGTTAATAAAGGTCACCCCCTATTTCCTTTCACTGAGGATCGAAACCAATTGACACAGCTATGGGGGCTTGGAACCAAATTCCAAGACAAGGAGGGGTGGGAGTGACCGTGATAAACTTGAGGGTTTAAGTGGACATAAGGGCCACTACTTATTTTTACATCCCTGTATGTAAAGAGTCTTATCAGGTCTCAGTTAAATTCGGTATTTAATTCAACAGTGTTTTTCTTAACCAAAATGAAAAGGGGCTGGTGTGAAATGGATTTTGACTACCAGCACTAGTAGCAGCTCTGCAATGGAGAAGAAGTGCTATACTTCTTTAAACAGTAAATCACACGACAAACAGTGTCCACTGAGCAAAATGACACCAGACATAAGCACTAAGAGGAGCTTCCCAACAGGCTACAAGTCTAGTACTGGACCATATTTTCCATTCAGTGAAGAATCTTCTTTCTGAACACTACTTCGGAGAGAAGGATTTCTCGAATCGTTTCAGTCCTCTACTTTTCTGGCTGGGAAATCCCACTTTGTGAAATACTCCCCTAATCCAGGGGTCAAGTTGTTCTCTCTCTTGGTTTCTATCTAGTACTTAAGAAACTGCTCACCATTGAACTTAGTTTCCAGATCATGAAATGAGAACACAACACTGACACATTTGGTGAAATATCTTTTATTTCATGTGATACACTTCAGTGTTTCTTTAACCTTCCTTTTTTACAGCAGATAATAGTACTTTTTTTTTCCACACAAACTTTGCTAAACACTAGTAGACAGCATATCTCAAATAGACAAACACACTTCAGAATAGCACACGGCTGAGAGTTCAGTTGGTGACGTGGTACAGCTGTTCAGGAGAGTCGTTTCTTCTTATTAAATACTTACATATCCAAATAATGTCAAATGCCAACATTGTAGAGCACGCTAGCTGATAGGTGTGTGTGTGTGTGTGTCGGTGGCATCGGAAAGTGTACAGTTGAAAGTGTGTGCGTGCATGTGTCAGCAGTGATGCCTTTCAGCAACTATAGACCCACTCAGGCTATATTCTTACAACTACACAAAGAGCATACAGTTGAAAGGGAGCGGTCAAAGTAGTGCGACCATAGTGATGAGAAAATTACACAACCAGGTTTCTGTGATACAGTAGCCAAGCAGAAAGGCAAACTTGTCCCGTCCCCCCCAAGTGTTAACTGTCATTCAGGCCAAGCATACAACATATTTTATGCTCCTAGCAGAGATAAATAATTTAACACATAAAACAGTCTTAAAACAAGCAAAAGCAACACAGGTTCTCCTCAAGACATGTCTCTACACTAAGCAACTGCTGCCAGTAAGAAAAGAAAATACTCCAAAGAATCTGCCTAACGAAACCTGTGTGTGAATCAGCAGGCCTCTGTAAACCATAGCGCTGTGGCTTCATTTTGTGTACTGTGACTGAACAAAACAAGCAAGGCATTTTGTGTGTTAAAAGCCATCCTTAGACAGCATGCTGTTCCTGCGATGGTGCACCAAACACAAGGCGAAACAATGGGACAAGGAGCAGTGATAACCAGATGTAGTTGTTAAAATTCAATACTTCCTCTAGTGGGAATTGCCAATGCTGCATCCTTACCTTACATCAAAGAACCATGTCTTATTCTTGGTATTTTATGCTGTATTAGTACATTTTAAAATTAAGGTTAGGTCTCTGTTACAATTTATGGGTAGGTTACATAATAGAGGCTGTATGTTTTATTGAAACTAAAAATCTGGAATAATAATAATTATTGAAGAAGAATATACACAACTGTCTCCCCCTGCGAAGTACATTCACATTCCATGCAATTCCCGAAAAGAAAGGTGTCCAACTCAAAATGCCTACTAATATTAAATTTTCTTTGGCCATAAACCTTGATCCTGAAACAAACAAAAAAGGAACTCACATTGTACTGGCCCCAACCCCAAATCTGACAACATCCAATTATGGTAACGTATGAAGTTCCACACGCTGAAATGATGTTTAACCTCACACTAGTCTAGAGCTAGAGTGTTCCTTCACTCCGTGTCTGGTTTAGAGCTGGCTCTTCTATTTTCCTCTGAAACAGTGTGACCAGAAGAAAAAGAAACATTTGCCAATTACACACACACACATGTAACTACAGCTCCTGAATAAACAGTTCTATCTGGATTTCCCTCGCCATTCTCTTCACTGAAATTAAATAGCAAGGCATCCAGACATGTGACCTTGGTCCAACATAAGCCATTCGGAGAATCCACCCCCCCCCCCCCCCCCAAAAAAAAGGAATCATGACGAGTGCGATGGTACTGATGCTCAAAAAAGTGCAAGAACTCAAGAGCGATTGAGCCATGTCAGTCTGCAATCCTATATAATGCCATGCAGTCAGAATAGATGAGAATCCGATGAGTATTTAACCTATGCTGTGATTTCGTTACTTTTTTCCCTTTAACATATATATTTTTGATAATCTGTTTTAATACAGAGTAATAGCACATCCACACGGTTACTCCGAAAAGTCACTGAGTCAAGGAGGAAATAAAAGGTTCTCCAACTAATGGCACAGGGCCACTGATTGGAGAGAGTGGCCACTGAGAGACAAGCTGTTGGTGGGGAGGAGGCAGGGCTGGTGGGGGTCTGGGGGTGGTTACTAGCAGGAGCAGCTGCTCTCAGTCACAGGCAGTTCTGGAGGCTTCTCCAGTTTGATATCAATCACTGAGAGAATTAGGTTAAGGACAGCAATCTCATATCCGACAGATATTTATAAAGAAATATTAATTTAAAAAAGGTTGAATACATTGCAAAAATCCAAAGCAGAGTGTTTAAATAAGGCCAAAATATGTATTCAACCATCCTAGATTCTACAAATAAAAGGGTTTTTTATTCAGAAAGAAAAGAAAAAAGACAAACGTGACTCTTATGTACTGTAATCAGATTTGCAAAGATTAAAATGACTGATATCTTTCAGAACAGCATGAGTGCAGATAACACCAAGTGTATGAGATGTGAACACAGATAACCATGTTTTTAGTGCTATGTGCCAAACACAAAACTTCACTGATCTTGCCTCTTAAAGGATACTGTCCTCTTTGCTTTTCTCTGGTGTGCTATCCATTCCAGGCAAGGCTGCTGCAACACGTCGGAACAGCTGTAAAAAAAAAAAGTGAAATCAACTTTTGCTGAAGATGCCACATCTGAACTGAATCTACACAGTACTCCGAGTACTCTATAGTTCAAAAGGGTGTGTGCATGAAGTTGTAGGAGTACTAATTACTTAAAAAGGTTAAAGCAACTGTATGATCTAGATATTGTGACAAAGGGAATTATAGGAAACACAAGCCAAATTATTTTACAGGGTAAGAAACGTATTTTACTGGGTAAAAATTGCAGTATTTCGTGAACATGCAGAGGATTCTGATGGCAGAGGTCACAAAAAGGACTATGCACGAGTCACTAAAAGCACAGGCAAAAACACAATACAGTGGGCCACAGAGCCAAGGACCTCATGACGCGTAGAGAAAAGTGTCCAACAACACTCAAGAATGGGCGAGGCCGAAAGAGACAGAAAGGAAGACAAAAGGCAGTGCGAGAATGAGACAGAGTGAGACAGCAGCAGAGAGGGTTGGCTGATGGGGTCAGGTGGAGCTGGGTTGTCTTTGTTTCATTACTCTATACCTGTTTGACATTGTAGCCAGTCTTTGCACTGGTTTCAATGAACATGACATTCAGTTCCTTAGCCCTCTGCTCGCCCTCCTCCGTGGTGATCTGTCTGCTCGTGTCCGAGCAAGAGGGGCGGCATACAGGTAAAAAAAAAAAAAAAAAAAAGGAGGGTTGGGTTGGGGGGTGAGAACAAGAACAGAAAAGGGAGAACAGGAGAGAGAAAGAAAAAGAGGGAAAAAGAAGAGACTTAACTTCAAATTAGTAAGGAGGAAAAGAAAAGATTAGTTTTTTTTTAATAATATCCTTTCAAAAGCTTCAGAAGAAGAAACAGCTGCCCTGCCGAAAAATGACTGAGCAACAATTTGATAAGAGTCAGTGACAAAAGACCAACAGATTTAAACAAAAGCCACAACTAATATTTAAGAACAGTGATCAACATTTCCTGGAGGCTCCCCCTGGCCTGCAGTTTTCATCCCACTCCCCACCCCGTTTCTTTTTTTACGTGTTTTCCCCACCCGTATACAATTACATCAATTCAGGAAAAGGTTGTTAATTGGTTGATTTGTTCCAGCCGGGGGGATAGGAACACTAAACTAACTAAAGAACAGAGGGGCCACCAGGACCAAGGCTGAAAAACACCATCTTGGAAGAAGGCTGTAATGGAAATGTTCACCTCTGTAGTTGTTTCTAAACACCTGTGATTTAAGACCCACCTGCTTGACGTTATAACCAGCCTTGGCGCTGGTCTCTATGTACATCACATTGAGCTCTCGAGCTTTTTTCTCTGCAGCTTCTACTGAAACTTGCCTGCCACAGTCCGACAGAAAGGAGGGGTGTGGAAATGGTTCAAATCATAATGGAGGTGGGAAGACAAAGACGACAGAAGGGATTCAAAACAAAGCAAATCAAAAAGTGGCTCATCATGGAAATTCTAAAAGCAATCATTTTTTAAAAAGTTAACAAAACTCCAACTTAGGTGATGAAAAAGTGACAACCAAAATCAAAGAGAAAAGGAGTAACTAAAATGAAATGAGACAATAGTACGTATAGTAAATGGCTGGGGGAAAAATGGAGCTGGAGCCATGCTGGGAGAGGATTTTCACACTACTGAACAACTACAGTACTATAGTGTATTTTAAATCAGTCCCATTGTTCAGAGAGATCAGTTTTCTCATTACTATACCTTTTATCAGCCAAGTCTGTTTTGTTGCCAACTAGCATGATGATGACATCACTTCCTCTCTCTGTTCTGACATCATCTATCCATTTTGAAGTTTGCTGGAAGGAGTTGAGATCTAAAGATGAGAAAAGACACACTTAAATATAGATCTACATCTGATTTTGTGCTTTGATTAGTCTGCAAAAAAAAAATCACTCTCACTGCAGAACAAAAGCAAGCCATTAGAGGAAACGTATACACTGTTAGTAAAAAAGTTAAGGGAAGTTCAGAGTAAAAAGTCAAGGGAAGTTTAGTACAAGCCTAAAGGGCACTAGCAGCCTAAAAAACATACACAGTAATGTATGTATCGTAAAAATGTACCTAAAATATTTATTTTTGGTTTTGTTTATAACGTTATTAAATCACTTGTTTACAGAAGATGTCATCAGCTGGTTGGAAGAAACCAGCTCAGTCCACAAGACTGCAGTGTCAGAGTGACCAGCCATGAAGCATCTGTGGCTATTGGACCATGCTACTTGTCACCTTGGGACACAAATCTTTGCTGACCCAACAAGAGTGGCTCTGACTCACTGGTAATGTCATAGACCACCACAGCGATAGTGGAGTCACGGATGTAGCTGGGGATCAGGCTACGGAAGCGCTCCTGCCCAGCAGTGTCCCACAGCTGCAGCCGAACCTGAAGAGCCAGTTGATGGCATGCATAAGACAATAGACAAGGAGAACGAAAGAGAAGGAAGACAGAAGAAAGTTAAGATTCAAAAGAACAGATTAGAAGGCAAGGGAGCAACGTTAAGAGAAAAACAATTATCTAGAAATCAGAGAAATTCACCTTAAGATGTACAACATTGCCCAACTGAGGAAACTACGCAGCACAATTCACCTTTTGAGAGGTTTTAAGATGATAGGAGAAGGAGTCATACCATGCAGACAAAGCCGTTAGGATGAGTGATGCATTCTCTCATTCCCGCTTCTTGCAAGACGCTTTAAGAACGGTACTCTCTGTGCTGAAATCATGCTGGACATTCATCTATGAGCCGCAACACCTTTTGTGTGTTCAAGCCTTTGTAATGTAAGGTGAAGGATATTTATCCTCTCCTTAAAGACAGTGGCTATTGGAGCTGGCCGACATATAATCTATATCAGTATACTGTGTTGACAAGCTGTGATGTAGATAATTAATGTCACAATGGTCAGAAATAATGGCTTAGCTCCTTTATTTCTATTCCATGTTATTCTCGCATGGTATTCCAGGCCTGACAGTTAATGACCATGTCTGTACACTATTGGATGTGTAAATAGGTTTTGATTTTTTTTAATTCTGAAAATGTTTTCTGTCTGATTAACAATCACAGTACTGTGTAAATTTCCATTTAATGTCATTTAACTATTAATTCTAGTTACAAGATATATTCTAGTAAAAAAAAAAGAAAAGAAAATATAATGGCATATATATAATTACTGGCCTTTGTCATTTGGATTCACTAGTGCCTAATTTACTTTAATGGCTCCAAAAGAGGGATGCTCTGAGTCATCCAGCACACATAAGCTATGAGAGTTTCATTCATTTGAGCATCTCCCAAATGTACTCCACCACGTGCCGCGAGCACTATGATGGATCGAAGCAGGAGCACCAGCTACCTACTTGCTATATCATAGACCACCACAGCAGCCGCAGAATCACGAATGTAGCTGGGGATGAGGCTACGGAAGCGCTCCTGCCCTGCAGTGTCCCACAACTGTAGCCGAATCTATCACCATCCATATGGCACAAGCCGCAAGGGCCCCAATCGGTAAACAGCCAAGGGCAACGTATGGGTAGACAAAGACACAATCAAACCAAAATGAAAAGCTAAAGTAAATGGCACAACATAATGACTGTAAAGAGGCAAGGGTAAACTGAAATGGTTCTCTTCTACAGTGGTGCAAAACAAAAATAGCAGGCTAGTTTAATGGATGTGAAACAAATGAAGCTGTGGCATGCTGTTTACAAGAACGTCATTACAACAGAATGGGCAACTTCTGGAAGTCATTCAGGATAGGTCAAAACATTTGGTTCAGTTGAGAGATACAAAAGTCAGCACAGACAAATATGGCTATGTTTAGTATCTGACACCCATAAAAGTCCTTAGATACCCATGGCAAAAGCTTCTTACCGTGCGATCTTCCAAGTACATGGTTTTTGATAGAAAGTCTATGCCAATTGTCGCCTAAGGTAGTAAAGTACATAATTGTTATTCACACACAAACATTAATACTTGAGCTAACAATTTTGAGTCATGTAACTAAAGAGACTGTAAAACACTGATAATGTTAGAATATCCTGGTTTAAGGTGTAAAATAAGGGATGTCCAGGTGGATTTTCACAATGAAGAATTTCTGTTAGCCAGTGTGTCTGATAGGAGGAAAGATATTGGAAAGTCCTCATTTTTTACTCATTATTATCTAATTAATTATCCAGCTAACCAAGAAATCTGACTTTGTGAAATCCAGACCCTGAGCATCTCCGTGCCCTGAAGACGACTTGAGGATCAATCAGGTATACCTGGTAAGTGTTATCAAAGCTGTCATACATGAATCTGGTGATGAGAGAAGTCTTTCCAACTGCAAAAAAGAAGTAGTGTTTCAGTTATAACTGTACTGGCCCACAAACCACACAATACACAGGCGACCATTTAACCGGGGTTATGTTATATGAAGTGGCTGAGTTGGCAACATGGGTGGTGTCATATTCCTACTACTGATTATAGCTAAGGACTCTCTTTAAAACTAAGCATAATATGCTGTAGACAGACAGCCACTGATCCAAAGCTTCAGATTTCTTCGAAACAAACAGGAGGATGCTATGAGAGTCGTGTGGGAGAGTGTGACACATCTCTGACATAACTAGACAGCTAATGCTAGCCAGGGTGCTATTAAGCTGACGTTGCTAAGAAATGCTAGCAGTTTAGCACCTGTAGCCAGCTAGCCATTAGCTAGTTAGGAGCCATTTAGCAACTGTATCCGATTCATAAGACATATAAAACTAGTCACAGAGATTTCGAACCTTACGTAGTCCCTATTATTTGTACACACAGGTTTCCTTTATGTTAGTCAGCCAGTAACAGCCACGTTAAACGGTAGCTAGCCTTAGCACTCACTTTCAGCTAGCTTAGCTGCATTTGTGTCGTTAATTACTGGAGACTACTTAAAAAATAAACAATCATTGACCATTTTAAGCTAAAAGCCAGCTTTCTGCGCCGAGTAGCACGACTAATAAGCGAGAAGGGAAAATGACTGTTTGGACGGGTGGGCGAAAGCTTCCATGCTAGCTACAACAAGGGGTGCAGGAATATACAATGGAGAGCAGCTTTTGATGATGAGAACATTTAGTTTATGTATTACTGGGAGGCTTTCTATAAATGAGTTTCCCTTTCTGTTCTAGCCTCGGTGCCAGACCCGGGGTTTGTAGATAAGCCAGGTATGGTTGTGAATTAGACAGGAGCATCCCTCTACTCTGGCCTGTCTCTTGCTATTTGCTCGTTTATTTTGACTTTGACCGCTTACCGCTCTGTTCGCCCAGGAACACAAGCTTGAATTTCCTCAGAGGATTGCCAAACTCCCCGCCGCCGGTCGTACTGGACATGTTTTACCAAGAGAAATAGACGGACAGCCGCGTTCAGTTAATTGCCAGTGTGAGGACGAAGGACACTGTGTAGTGTAGTGATCAGTCCAGCAGAGACGAGCTGCACAAATGATCTCCAGTGTTTCAGCGCCTCCTAGTGACTGGGGAGGAAACAGCAAGAGTCTTCAGACCGAGGACCACATTGGGAGCAGGAGGGTCTTCTCTCATTTAAGAGCTACACGTGACTGCTTAGTTTTTGAAGAAAGGAGCGCATTCATTTGTCCCATCTTCATTTTGAGCGATGAAAACCACATGTCCAGCTGCACTTTCAGTTCACTGGTAAAGCCTTCACAAACACATACACTTCATGGACAAATGTATTGGGACACACGTTTTCCAGAGTTTGGGCTTACTTCTAGTGAAGGACAACCTTAATGGTTCAGCAAGCCACGACGTTTCAAACCACCTCATGCTGTCTCCCGACTGTCCCCCAGTGCACAAAGCAAACTCCATAAATACATGGTTAGAAGTGTTCAGCGTGGAAGAACTTGACTGTCCCGCACGGAGCCCTGATACCGACCCCAATTAGCGCCTCTGAGATGATTTGGAACAGAGGTTGTGAGCATCAGTCCAGCATCAGTGCCTGATGTTCTACGTAATAATTGTGCTCTATGGAATGAATGAGCACAAATAACCAGAGAAACGCAAAAATCTTCTGGAGAGCCTTCCAAAAAGAGTGGAATCTGTTATAACTGCAAAGAGGGAACCAATTCTGTATTAAAGTTTATGTATTTGATTGCAATGGTCAAGCATCTCAATACTTTTGTCTATATAGTGTATTTAACATTATTTGATCATTTTGTATTGTTTGTATAAGCAATTTCAATTGTTATATTTGGTACATCAATGTTAAAGTCAATGTTAAAGACAAAAGAACGTCCCAAGTGTGACTGTCAGGACTGTCCAGAGTAGTCTGTACAACTCAATATTAATTTATGGCTCAGGAATTCAGTAGGTCTGTATACTAAAATGATAAGGAAAAAAAACATCACTGTCGACCCAATTGTTTTACTGTAGTTTTATTGAAAATGTACACCAATGAAATCTTACATGAAATATTTTGTGTTATGACGGGGGGGGGGGGGGGGGGGGCAGTTTGACATGGGCTGGGGGGAGCGGACATGAAAGGCAGGTAAAGATGATACTAGAAAAATGGAGCCTACAGTCTTAATGTTTTACACAGCAAAAACTGTCACGTCCCACCAATATTATTTTTCATTAAGACACATCTCTACTTCAATACACAAAATAGATCCTTATAAATTATATATATATGGATGAACATCTGTATCTGCCGTTTGACGCATTCAGAACAAAACTGCCAAAACTATAATCTACCAAAATGTACTATTTGGCAACATTTTTTTAAAACTTGTCAAGCAGATAGAACTGCACACGTACCTGGAATAAATACACAACAGAAAAACAAGCCAATATAGAAAGCATTTCGATTTTCAAATTTGAAAAAGGAAAAAATATATAGAAAAACAACATTTGGAAAAAAGCATGCAAAGGGCAGATTAGGCTGTCAAAATGTGAATTGAAAATGAAAGAGGCTGAGAGTGATCTACATGGTATTTTGAAGTGCTTCTTTAGTTAAAGGACACAGTATCAGTATGCTTAGGACTCCTCAGTCTTATAACGGGCCAGCTTTATTAAAAACAACTTTTATAACCTAGATCATCAACCCAGTAATCTGAAGATAAATAGACCTTGTGTGTTATTTGGCAACATTTTGAACTATCAACCAAACAAAAGGTTTCTTTGGGTTGTCTTTGTAACTCACAGCCAGTCGACGTTTAAGTTGTAGAAAATAAAACTTGCCTATCCTCTACTTTTTAATATCTACAATTGCAAGTTTAATCACATAGGGCTGGTTTCCCCAGACAAAGGTCACGCCTAGTTCTGGACTAAACATCATTCTGAAAGAAGAATCTGCCATGAAAGGAAAATGTAGTAGAGGAAAAGGCCTGTCTAGGAAACAGACACAGTGTGTAGTAAACATTTATTTGTATTTATTTCATCTGCACAGTTGTGTTCTTCCCTGTCACCGTTTTTCCAGATCAATCACTTCAAAACATTCTTGTGTGAATACAAGAGACTCAGGCCGAAATGAAAGTTAAATATGTAAGGTCATTTATATGTTATATCCAGTATAAAAGCAGATGTCTTCACAGCAAAGAATTATGTCTTTTAGTTCTGTCTTCATGCATTTTTCTCCCAGAACTTTGGTTCTGGTGTCTTTCACAAAATCTGCAAAACATATTAGTGTGGGACTTGCTTTGCATGCTGTAATCAGGAAAGAGAGTTAATGCTTATTGCGAAAAACACCATGTGAAGCCCACATAAGGCCCTGTTTGACTGAGCCGACAGCATGGATGTTCTGAAAATGTTCCAAATTGATAATAAAAAAACTAAACAAAAAAAAAAAAAAAAGGCTGGCAGAATGAGAGACAGAAAGAGGAAAATAGGTGCTTTAGTTCTTGTGGAAGCTGCAATCCTCTCTTCATACAGGTGGCCAAGACAGATTTAAAAGAAGCTAGAGAAAGAGAGAAGGGGACACAAACACAGGTTAGAGAAAGTGGGAGGCAGCCAAAGAGAGAGAGAGCAAAAAGCTACCAATGGGAAGGCAAGGCGCACACACAATCAGAAATCCTGATTATAACTGACAGCCAAAAGCATCACAATATAAATGTGCATACATACACACTTGTTCCTATGTGTTCCTTGTTTACTATGTCGACAAACAAGAATTTAAGTGTAATCACACTTCGAAATGCCGGGCACTTCACATGCGAGTGCTGTAGACCTGTTAAAGTATAGTCATGTATCATGGATGACAGTGTGGGCCCTTGAGATTAGTCAGCATCAAACAAAAAAGCCCTTCGACTAAAACAACTGATTTCTTGAATGCCTATAATCTTCCAGGGTCAAAAAATCTTATTAATCATACAGTGTTATATAAGCAGTACACTTGAAATTACAGTGGCCAGTGTTTCTCAAGACTGGTACTGGAGACACCCTGCCCTGCACATTTGAGAGTTTTCACTGCTTCCAGCACACTTGATCCAACAATTAAGATTATTGACAACCCCTCACTGAGCTGAAAAAAACACTAAAACGTGCAGGGCAGGGTGCCTCGAGGACCAGGCTTGAGAAAACACAGCTTTAGACAAGTATCAATTAGGAACACGCTAATCACTGTTAGTAGAAGTCATTGCATAAACCAAAAGAACACGGGCCTCTATTGAAAACAAGAAAGCCAATCTATTGGCTGGGATCCACACTGTCTCCCCATGGCCTTGGGGTACCGGTTAACCAAAAAGTCATGGTCTCGTCCCTTAGCAAAGCTGTGGGGAGGGTGAAGGCACTACTCAGTGCAGAGCCAGGGATTACTGCAAAGAAAAGTAAATACACACACAGCAATGAGCAGCGAGGCTATTAGCGATCCACAGCACTAGACCCACCAGAGAACACAGGCTGGCCCATATTAAAGAATGGTACTTCAGCTCTGGTCACACCCATCACACCTAAAAATCAAAAGGCCAAACATACAAACACACCTACTGAGTGCAGCTGGTCAATATAAAAAGTGCTGTGCTGTCCTCAAGAGCCACACACTGATCTCTTTTCAATGGTGAAGCGCTCAAAGGACGAATCATATATTTATGAATTTAAAACTGGAAACAAACGGATAAAAGAAATCCTATTATCTTTTATCAAGTTTTCATATAACAATTATGCAGATATTTTTTTACAGCATATTTAGGCTATAAAATGTGTCCCATTGAAGTCTCAATACAGTAATACATTCTGTAATACATGTTTAGTTCCCAAAGGGCTCTATTAAGTAGAGCTTAGTATGATGCTTCACAAATAGACTGTAGGATTAGATCAGCTTTTTACCTAAATCCCTATGAGTCACAGCAGAGGCTTAGCTGTATTAGTTTTAGTGAAAGCAAATCACCACAAACACTTTCAAAACATAATTCTGAATTTAACTTTACACCAGATGTCAGAAACAAGTGTATAGAGTATATTTAAAAACATATAACAGCAATTTAGCAAAAAAACTGCTGTATAGGAATCATAAACAATGATTTTGCCCACAATTTAAATATTTGGTGAAAATTGCCCTTTATTATTTGTTTAAGAAAACTCTCTTGTACACTGACACAAGTGCAAAATTGGTCCCCTGGCAATGTGATAAAAAGGCTAAAATGTTGCAAGTACAAAATGTGCTTTTTGCACACATTCATCATAAAATAACTGAAAAACAGAAGCAGATGAAATAAGGAGGTGCTGACATTGTTAAAAAGTGGTACAGCAAAAGCTTTGCTCTATTACATCTAATACAAGCGAGCTCATGGCATGTATATAAAAAGACATTGAGGTATGGGTGTAGAATGGACTAAGAACATTCATGTAACATGCAAATGTAAATGCATCAGGATAAAATGAAACCAAACACCACATGGCAAATTCAGTGCTACCCAGATGCTGAATATGTGCAGAAATGTGGCGTCAGACATATTGAAAGAAATCATTTCAACATAAGACTAATAAAATATTCATATCAGAATATAAACTTATCGAATATGGAGTGATGCACACCTTCAGTATTAGTAGCATGGGATGGTCTCACTGATTGGAATGAAGGCATTACAGATGGTGATTGTAAAAGAACGCTGGGAATGCCAAACCATGCCCAACTGATGCCAGTCTCATTTTAGCCTTCTACTCCTGCTACCACAATAGTCCCACTCGTCAATGTTAATAGCAAATGCTAGTCATGCACAACAGATCATCATCATGGGAGCTCAAAATAGGCCATTAAAAAGTAGAGGAACAGTAGCTCTTGAAACAAACAAACAAATTTTGCAAACAATGCATTTGAGTCAAAGATTCCATTCACATTAAAGGTCCCTCTTCAGCGTGGTTATGTGTGAGACGTGGGAGGGGAGGGGAAAGAGGGGAGTGGCATGGCTCACTGAGAGGGAAGAACTCATTCACAGCTGGCTGGGGGAGCACTTTCTACAGGAATCCTGAACTGGAAACGAGAGAAAAGGAGGATTATTTTTTTCCCCTCTTTTGGTTACATTTACACTACTGTGTTTATTCATACAAAAATGAGATGTTAAAGGTTAGTTAACACGTGTTAGTAGGAATAAGTGCAGTTGCAGAAGTTGTTTTTTTTTTTTTTTTTTTGAAGGAGCCAAAGCTGAAATTTAAGCTGAACACCTATTTACACTCTGAATCTCCCAAAAACAAACATGCCTACATGTCTGTTTTGGATAATGCCTGATCAGCTGGAAATGAAATACAACAGTTACTCTTAATAAAAGCTCAACAAAAACTGATTGGCTAGATTACATTTGAAACAAATACCAACAAATATCAATCTCACACTCTCTATGAAGGTGTTAAGTATGTATGGAATTGTCTGTTATTTAGGCCTTGAGTTATTTAACTACACTGTTTAGTGTAAGACAATTATCAATAATAAACTACATTATTTATCTAGCACTGGTGAATTAACAGACACCCTTAACCATGGCATGATCACTGTAACACGCCTCCTATCATGCTTTAATTCCTCCCTCTGTAATCCATATAAAGGCACTCCCCCAGACTCAAAAACACTTGCACAGCATCCAGGCCATCCATTGTTTCTCAAAAAACTTGATAAGTATGAATAACTTAGGTCTGCCGCATGCATCCATTATGCAAAAATGGGTGTTTGGCTGGGTGGAAGACTTGACCTTATAGCCTGACCAACAAAAGCATTATTTTAGAGCCAAGTGCTGCACCAGTGTGATCCAGCTGCTGTAAGGGAGCAGAGAAAGACTCTTTTGTGTGGAGTCATGGCAGAGCAGGGAGCTTCACAACAGAAGACTATTATGAATTTGGGGGCAGATGGGAAAGCACATCAAATAGGGTCAGTAATACACTGCAACCCTGGTCATACTTCCAGTATATTTCATTATCTTCATCACAGCATGTAAACTGAAGATTTTAAATGAGGATTATAACAAATTGAGCGAGAGCAGTATTTACTGCAGGCCTGTAACAGCCTAATGTATTTTTTTTTTAAATGTCCCTGAAACCTTATTAAGATCCACCAATATGTATGCAATCACTGAGCCACTCAACAACAAAACCACTACTTTCCCTCTGTTACCTTACAGTATAAGATGTGCCTTGATGTTTAGAAGCCTTACCAGCATAAGGTGTCTCATGCGGCATGCAGCAAGCAGATGGAATTAACTGGAAAACAACATGGATTTAACATGCAGAACATGCACAAACCACACAGATATTATACATGCCATGTCCTGCTTGGTTACTTAAGGGAGCTGTACGTTTCTGTGTCATGCGGACACAGACAGATGCAGGGACACAGTCCTGTCCAGCTCTCAGACTGCCCTGTACAACAGTGTTTAAGTAATGTGAACGTGAAATGGACAGAGACGTGATGTGCTTCTTAGCGTAGCGAGCAGCTGACTGTGAGAACCTGTGACTAGCTTAAGGAGCAAATAAAGTCACTGAGGCAAAAAAAGAAAAAAATGATAAACCTTCTCAGTGTAAGTGTCCTCCTTCTGTATGGTCTGGTGAGGAGGCCGAATCAGCTTGAATACACAACCATGAGTGATTACCAACATGACAGGAAAAGTAGCCTGAGTTCTACACCAGAATAAGACAATCAAGACTTTTTTCTAGATGCTTTTTGGCAGGGGGAGGAGGATAATGTACCCAATCAGTGTCAGTGCTACAACAAAAATACACTAATATTGAATATCTTATGCATCACCACCAGTGTTAGGAAAAAAAAAAAGAATGAATAAAAATTTTATGAATAAAATGAATAAAAATAAAATATCTGTTTAATTTCTAGACAGTGAAGAATTAGAATGTGTGTGTCTGTATCCTATAATACCAGAGCTGAGATATATATATATATATATTTTATCTCTAAGCAGAAGGTTCCTGCAATTTGTTTTATGTATGTAACTTCTCTACTTATTTAGACTACTTATTGAAACTTATTGCCGCACTGACAAATTGCATCAAATCTCTACTGTCTAACAGTACACAAAACAACTCTGAAGTGAACTATGTTACTGACCTCTAATTTAAGCTATGCTATTATGTGCTCAAAATATTGTAAGTACTATAAGTATATAATATATACTTAAATAACAAATAATATAAGTACTGTCACATACAGTTAAGTAGGCCAGTGAGGAGAACACATAGGTTTCCTTTTGCTTGTACTTACGTGTTACAATAAGGGGAAAAAAGAGGATAGAGGTCCCTACTTACTTTTTCCTCTCTTTGTCCCTCTTGAGTGTGGTAGAGCCCCCTGCTTGCTGGGCCTGGGATTGCAGTAGCTCAGCAGCCGTTTTCTTCTGCTTGAAGATGTTCAGTTCATCATCAAGAGATTTCTTCTTGTCCTCCAGCTTCTTTTTCTCATCCTGGTGCAGCTTCTTCAGACGATCAAACTTTTCATGCAGCTTCATATGGAAATAACAGAGTCAGTGTGCCCAAAACTGCAACTTTGTGAGCAAAATTTAAATAACGAAATAAATGCTTAGGTAGCTTTGTCAGTCAGAGGGGAAACTGCACAACATTATTTTACAGAGCAGTACACGCTCACTTTTTAAATGGTTGTTTGAAACTGCTGCGTCTTTTTTGCAAATAAATATATAAACCAAACATGTTGGATGGTTTTATTCTATGAAAATAAACAAATGAAAGCATACATCATTCTTAAGCCAACACCATGAAACACTAACCTCCTTCTCCGCCTCCTTCAGCTCAGCCTCTTTCTCCTTCACTCTTTGGACAAACATCTGCCTCATCTCCTCTTCCTTTTTCTGCAGCTCACCCATGAACTCATTCCTCTTGGCCTCATACGTCTCCTGCAGACTGAAGCCCATAAAGAAAGTAACGGGGTGAATGTAAGCACAATACAAAAGTAATTTCTGCATTATAAACAACTGTGCAGCAGCAGCTGTGAACACAGCTAGACTTCCTGGCTGTTCATGTAAAAATGGCAGACTATTTCTTCACCTGAAAGGTTTGCTGTCAGGGTCTGTGTCTTTGAATCCCATCTCCTCTAGTTTACAGCGGCGGTAGAGCTCATAGTGGCGTGTGTGGGTTTGCTCTCTTAGATCCTCCATGTTCACCCGGATCAGCATCTCTCTCAGCTTCACAAAATCACAGTGGTTCTCATTCTCCACTGAAAGAAAGTACATCATTTACATGCAACACATACTCCCATCAGTTCAACACCAAATTAGGTTTGACAAAGAAAAAAAAAAGGAAAAGAACTTTTTAGAAGTAAATGCCCAGCAGAGGGTGCTCCAAAATCTAAACTAAAAGTAGGAGAAAGAGGTAATTTTCCAGTGTGTCTCCAACACACTACAAATTAAAGGTAAACCAGCTTAGTTTTAATCTTATTTACTCGGGTGTATGAAACATTGTGTTCAATATACTGATGCTTGAAAGATTGTGAACCCTTTAGAATTGTATTTCTGCATAGGCAAGAGCTAAACATCACCAGATTTGCACATGTCTTAAAAGTGGATACAATTATCCAATTAAACAAATGAGAGAAAAATATATTTGGCCATTTGTTCCCCACAGACAGATATACTGGCATTTTCATTTAGAATTCTCTGGTATAATTCAGAATCAGTTATTTCATCAATGACAACAAGCCATTCAGATGCAGCAAACCAGACTCAAACCACCATGTCGCACAGATGGGATAAGGTGTTTTTTATACCAGAACAAAGTGTTTCCCTTTCTCCAAACACATCACTTCTTAAACAAAACAGTCTTGATTTAATGGTCTTGAATTCCCTCCACTTGGATACAATCTGTCTGACTATACACTGTAGGAGTGAAATCTCTTTAGAGTTTTCCAGCCTGATGAGCATCAAGAAATTAGAGCATTGGAAATCTTTATAGTACAACACACTTCCACAAATATGTAAAAGCCGTTTCCCACTGATAAAACCTGATTCCAATTTCAGCTTAAATGAACTGCCTGAGGAACACATACTTTTGCCCTTCTCATATGTGTAATGTAATGTTCTTAAATAAACCAAGTACTATATTTTGTCTATTATTTAAACTAGATTCTCTTTATCTGCTTTTAAGATTTGTATGAGAATCTGATATTTAGGATTATATTTATGCAGAAACATATATAACATTCTACAAACTTTGTACAACCAGAATCATACGTTAAAAACAATGCCCTGCTAGTGCATATACATCCCACAACCACAGCGACACAGCAATACAACAGCAGCAATTCCCATCAAATACTTCCTAGAAGAATGAATACAATTAGAATTAGCTTGTGTTAGCAGTGTTTTTTAAGCTAGAGTGGTCATATGCAGCATCAAGTTAGGAAAAAACATCTCATTCAGCAGAAGTCCTCAGCCAAGGGGCAGTTAAAAAGCCAAAATAACTGCCTTTTATTTGCTAGGTCAACCTTAGCATACTAAATTAAGCAGTGGCTCACGTGAACTGCCCCATGTATGAACGCTGGCAGACAGCAGTGTGTGGATAAGAGAGGGAGGCAGGGAAATGTCACAATGTCAGCAACAGCCTAGGGACAGCACTATGCCATTCAAGCTCCATGTGGTTTCTGTTGCTTTGCTCATCACTCGTGCAACTACCCCACCACTCCATCAATAAAAGCCAGCAGTATCCTAGCTGATACTGAAACTGCCATTAATCTAGTAAATAGTGCTGGCTCTCAAGCTAAGCATATGGAAAGCAGTTAAACAAAGGAGCATATGGTGTACATATACATATAATACTGTGCTAAAATCTTAGGCACCTGAGAAAATGATGCTTAAAAGCTGTTTACTACTGGCCAGTAGTGTTAAGTGTGTGTTAAAACACTTACATTACAACAAACAACATTAATACAGTAAATAGTGGTTTTATGTGTGGCAAAGTGTTTGCTTAACCATTTCCAGACCCCTTTCCGCATGGAAGCCCAGTTTTACTTGCAGCTCCATCAAATACATGGTTTGGCTCTTCTTACTTTAGTAGATTAAATTAGGTGTGTTGATTATGAAATTTTATATTCTGCTGTTTTTGCTGGCAGAAAGAAGCCCACTGCTGATATAAATGACTTCAAACAATTTGCACAGGTGCCTAAGACTTTAGCACAGTACAGTATATATATAAAAAGTGTGCGTTCATGCGTTGCATCCTGTGGAAGCTTATGGGCCCGGTTGTCTTGAAGCATGAAACTAAAACCAATATTTCTGTAGGACAATCTCAGCCTCATTTCCTCTACAAGACATGACCTACACTTACCCTGAACAGTTCCCCAAGGGTACTGCCGAGCTTTCACCATCTTGTTCCCAATCTTCACTTCCTCAGTGCTTCCCACCACTGCAAATGGCAAATGGCCCTGCAGAGCACCCAAATTACATGCAAATCAGTGCATATATATTAACACACTATTGTTCACAAATTTGTAATCACTATTGAAAATGAATGTTTAACAATTAAAAGCTATGAAGTATATAGTTTCTGACAAAAGTCTGCTAGACATTTGAAACAGAAAGTGTATAATGTGTATAATAGAAAAAAGCATTGAACACAGCTGCAAATATTTAGTTATCCATTTATTTATATTGGGGCTGGGTGACAAACGATAATGACAGTTACTGCAGTGATTTGTGCTCAATAGAAACAAATGTTTGGAAAATATTCTATATTATTAACCCTTTCAACAGTTATATCTCAGTTGTCCAATGACTGGTTAAAAGCTTTTAGGGGATTACGTGAGGTTCACTCGTTAGCTTGCCTACTGAACAATATAAAGTTAACCTATGCTATGGATCATAAGAACAGATCAAACTTTAGTTTGGTCATTTATGATTTCATTTATAATTACAAAATATATTAATATCTTTTGGTTTGGGGCACTGGAAAAAAACAGCCTGCTGAAGTCCCTGAAGAGGGGACTGCTCAGGGAACATACCCCCCCCAAATGTCCAGGTTTACTATATGTATGTATGTATGTATGTGTGTGTGTGTGTGTGTGTGTGTGTGTGTGTGTGTGTGTGTGTGCATATGTGTGTGCACACACCACCCCTCACCCAACATTTACTCAAACAGTATTATTCAGCCGAGAATGTGAAATCAGGAAATTAACTTGCATGCTGTCAGTCCTCCTGCAATATTCATTAACCATTATGTATCATCCTGAGAGTCCCAAAAAGACAGGAATGCCACTGTTTTCTCATTCCTACTAGAATATAAAGACCAGAGTGAGCGCTGTTAAAGAGTCAAGGCCTGGAGAAGCATCTCACGAAGCAGTCATAACACCGCCACCTCATTAAGACAATATTTACTTTCAGGAAGCTCCTCTAGAGCAGCAAACAGAAAGACATGCGGTCTCATCCCAGTCAGCGGAAACACGGGTGAAAGCCGTTTTTAACCACACTAATGGAAAACCAGTGGTACCACGCTGGGACAAACAGTGAACATACCTTCGCTGTGAGTGAGACTTGATCTGCAGTATCTGGGTTTGTGACCCTGTGTGAGGATTTGTACGGTGAGACCTCACTAGCCCCACCGGACACTGACAAATATCATCCACAATTTGCTATACTCAGTATCCACTTTCCTACACTAGACTATGAATAGGTCTGTGTGCATGCACGCAAGTGTCTTTCTCACACTTCCTGCAATGAGAGCACACTCATTATGCATTCCTTCTTCCGTGCTGCCATTTCCTGAGAGCAAGCAGAGTCAGACACCAGATGTGTTATTTCTAACTTTAACCACTTCTAACTTGTACTGTCACGGAAAGCCCAAACTATAAAAAAAAAAACCAACATAGAACTTCAAATATGGCCGTGTATACATCATTTGCAAACGTAATTGTGATAATGTAACTGTACCTAAAATGAGTATAAGTGTGTGGTAAAAACATGTAACAATTATACTTGGGTATGTACACAAATGCGTGTGTGGCACTCATCTGGAACATGCGGACAAAAATGTGTAATGAAATCCTTTTTATGAAAACGAGTAGAAGATTATAACCAACTTACATTCATGGTGGAGTTGATCTCAGCCACAGTCTCATCATCTGTGGGAAACTGGTAGATCTGAACTCCATTGCTGACCAGCTCACTGGTGATCTTGATCTTGAACTTTGCAAGTTCACTCTTGGAGATGGCATCAGACTTAGCAATGATGGGGATGATATTCACCTACAGGAAATAAAAAAAGAAATAAATAAATAAAACGTCATGAAAGAAATCTTATTTTCATTAACAAAATAGAACAAAAATTCAGAGGCAAACAATGATGAGGCATTTTACTTTAAGCAAACAACCCAACCGAAAAAGCACCCTGCGAGCACATCCTTAATTTCAGGATTTCCAACATAAATCCTAATAGGCAGAATTACAGTCTTTGCGCAAGATCTGATGCTTTTCTCACCTGTGCAGGCCACAAATTCTGTAAACATCCAAAGAAAATCATCTGGCCAAGCAGAGATAAAATTGGAGGTGGAAATGACACACCTCTTGCTGCCTATTCATGTCTCACCCTGAGACTAGAAGACTGATTCTCAAATCAAGCCAGGAAAACAATCGCTTTTGGAAATGTGTTCAAATCTATAAGCCAATAGTCAAATGCAATCCAAAAGGAAGCTGGCTGACGCTTGTGCTGTGTTTCCTAAGTTAAAAAAATTCAATTTATGTTTTAACTATATTAGTGAATGTTCAAGGTGTGTACAGTCAGTGTTTAAGTACTGATAAGACAATAATCACTTGCTGAAATACATGCTGAGACATACAGTGAGGCAATTTATGATAATGAGAAACAGTCATACCAGTTTTCAGTACAGTATAGTTAGTACATACAAGTTAATCTATAAATATGTCATTATTAATGTTCCTTGGTCAAATTAAGGTGACTAGTGAAGACAAACCGTGCAGTGAAGAGAGATGGTATATTAGAAACAGATTGCAGGTCATTATTTCCAGTGTGTAGGATAATACTGTACAGCACAAATTGTGTGAATTATAGGAGTGTTACTATTAAGGGTTAATCGAACATTCAGCCTCCATTTATGGCTCACACACACTGTTCTCCAAACCCACGCAAAGCCCACCTCCTACACTGCTTGGTGGTGCTATTTCAAACAACGAGGACCCTACTGTAGAATTCTCACACTTTGAGCACAGCACATGAGGAGTGTTTGAGTGCGAGTGTGTGTGTGTGTAAAGTAACAATTTAGTTGTGCCCTTGAGTGGGATTGTGCAAGCAATAGTACAGCTAACATCATCAGGCAACGCTGCCAATGGGCACAACTTCTATTCTAATACATAGATACAAGCAGTGTATGTACATTAGGGCAGCGCCCTAGATATGTTCTGGTCCTAATTATTTCACAGTATGCTTGGCTCCACAGCAATGTTTGGCTAAAATATTAAGGTGTGTTGTGCAAGCTCAGTTTCTTTGCAGAGTTTTGTACAGGAAGCCTGTGCAAATTCAAGCTGTTTCAACCTGTGTTCAGGAGCACAATTGCATTCAAGAACCACACCAACCATCTTAACTCAATCCCATTAACAAAACTGAACAGAGAGGCACAAAATCACCATCACCCCATAACGAGAGTTCAGATACTGAAGTGAAACATGCACTAACCTTGCTGTCCAATTTCTTCATGGTCACCAGGTCCAGGGACTTTAGGGAGTGTCCAGTAGGGGCTATAAAGTACAGGCAGGCGTGGATGCGCGTGTCATGATAGTTGTGCAGGGTGCGTTTAATCTTCAGCTCTTCCTGAAGGTAGGCCTCAAACTGAGCATCAATGAACTCCACAATAGGTTTGTAGCTGCAAATGGCACAAATGAGAAACAATTATCCCACAAGTGGAAATATAAACCTAAAACGATGCATGTGTGCCCTGGATGTCATTACGGCTACAGAAGTGACCCTCACCAAGTGGACAGAACCACTTCAAAAGTACCAATCTGTTCTGAACGGCCCAACTCTATTTGTTGGAGCCCAAGCCTATTAGTCAAGGATACTGACAGTCTGCATGTTTTCACTTTTGTCCTGTTTAATGCTCTAGCCCAGTTATAATGCATCTCAAATTCAAAACTCCATAACTGCATCTTCAACTGCGGGTACCAAAGGAACCATGACATCATGCTTTCGGTGAAACATAAACTGAAGTATCAAATGACAAGGCTGGGAAAAACCTGGGACAATGGCAGCTTTCCTTTATGGGAGTGTTTCGTTACAGAAAAACATTGAGCGATGCATTTTCCCCACAGTCACAGACAGACACCATATAACCATGAGGCAAGTCCAAAAATGTATTAAAGGAGTTGCATCATCCTTGCCGAAAAAGAAGTTTCAGATCTGTCCTCAAAAACAGCCTTTAAATCACTTGTCCAAGAACTGTCTGTGCATGGTCCTAATACTCTGAAGAGCCTGCTTGACTGACATCCCTCCATCCCAATCCCAGCCTACCATCCCACTGAAGCAGAACTAAACAAGAGAATGAGCAAAGTGGGGGAGGGGGGGGTTTAATAGACTGAGCACATATATGCCTACAAATGCAGGTGGTCTTGTAGCCTACTCAAAATATTACCCCACTTTAATACGGGCATCATCTTAAAGAATGCCACCCTACTGAGCAAACAAACACATGTAAGGCAAAAGGATGAGACATATTGCTAGTTCTGGCCCAGTCATTAGTTTTCCCCATCTGTTTCTCAGACTCCAACACTCAGAGACCACAGGGCAGCCTAGCTTTGATAAAGCTGGGTGGGTGTGTCAACCCTTATCAGCCCTATTATTGGTGACATACGTATGAGGCTAGATTAAGATTAACATAAAGGAGGATTTAGGCATAAAATATTTTGGCAAAAGACATTTAGTGGGCATTGTAAAGTTATTTACAGAACAGATTTTGAGCATATATATTCTCCACAAGAGCAAGATTAACCTCAGAAGGAAAACACGTTCCCAGGCCTTTATGGAAACTGATGCAAAAGAAAACTGTCCCATACGCTTCCTTACTAACATCAATCCAAAACCTTTTTGGACTGCCGAAAGGCAACTAAACTCACCTGTCCTCTTTGTTGATCTGATCTCCAAAGCCAACAGTGTTGACAATATTGAGCTTGAGACGCACGTTGCTCTCCTGCAGTTCAAACGTGTTGGACTTCAGCTGCACTCCTGGCTGGTTATGCTGTGTCGGATCACCCTCAAACTTGGTGTTGAATAAAGTGTCCATAAGGGTGGATTTACCCAAACCGGTCTCTCCTAAAAAAATTATTAACATGTCATCTGACATGTACATGTTAAGGGTATATTTAAATGTGCTATTTTAAATAGTCCAAAAGGGCGATGCTAAACACATAACGAACTCATCATTGTTATACAGCCTTAACGTTACTCTAATATACTGTGGTCTTTATTGCTTCATTTTATTATATATCACCTATCATTATGCCACTGTCCTGCTCAGTACAAGCAGGAGCACGACTCATATAGTCTTGCAGTCAGCCTATGGCTTTAACTACTGAGAGCAGTAAAAAGGCTCATCATGCTGCGCCACCAGAATGTTAATTATATAGAGGGCTCTCATTGGCCACTTCTTCATATATTTAGCTTGCTGAGCCCCTTCCCATGGGCCTCTCCACAAGCAGCATGAGGAAAAATGATTTTTCCACTCCAGAAAGTAGAAGTTCCCATTCAAAATCTACTGCTGCCCAAAGTGGCAGCATCTTACTTCTGCTGCGTGGATTAGCTAAATGCTGGATTAAATTGGCATCACCAGGAGAGAGGACAGAAAATGGCAGCTGACTCATTGATCACTGGACCCACACTGGCAAATCCAAAGCAGAAGCAGAGCAGTCACCGAGTCACAAGCTTTTCCTTTTCTCCTTATGCTCAATCAGAGAGTGATGTATGAAACCCTCCTCTTCATTCAGGACAAATTTGCAGGGTACATGTAAACAAAAATGAGGAAAATGAAAAGCTCTGTTTCAGGGTGGCTTCTTGTCTCTCATTTCTCAAGAACTAGGGGTCAGTCATCAGTTTCAAGAGCCTTCTGTGGTTTTTCTTCTCAGAGGGATTTGGCAGTGTAGGCCACTGCTATTGGCTGAACCCCAAAACTGCACAAAGAGCTCCTCTAAACATCAGTAGGGATCAACATCCCTTCACAAATTGCCCAAAATTACATGTTAATACTGATAAATTACAGCTCTAATGAAAGGCCTGAGGTCTCAGATTGGATTTCTGCTGTGTTTTCTTGGTTCTGGCACATAGCCTTTGACACAAATGATTTTATTCTCAGCTTCCACTCTCTGCTATGCCATTTGCTTATTATCTCATATTAACAAGAAAATAACAGAGGCTGGTTCAACCTCTTGTGATTTCACTGTTAAAAGAAAACGTTTCCATCACATTTTTGTGGTTAAAGACAGGGAGTGGAGCTAGGAGAGTTTTCCTGTCTTCCATAGAAGAAAAACATCTGCCATCAGATAGCTGTAGCAAAAGAACACTCTGAGGACTCTAAACTCAAACTAAACAAATACAAGCAAGGCCCAGAGGCTACTGGCTGCACAGTACACTGCATTAATATCAGAACACAAACACTGTAACTAGTGCTGATATCACACACATTCTGCTTTAACACAATCATTTTGCTGCAGTCTTGAATACTCCTCATAAATATTCTAATAGACATCTTGGGCATGCCCAACATCAGGGATCATTTCATGGGATAATGCCATCAATCACCAGATCTCACTAAATCGACATTTTTGTGCATGCTAACATAGTGGAATTATACTAGGACTGTAAACATTTAATAATATTTGATACATTCAATAATTAAAATATTGGAAATTGGAAGTCTCACACTTTTATGAACCCACTCAATTAAAACTATATTCAACTGTACCAGTGGGCTGAACGCTTAGAATAGTTCACAGACCTGATGCGTACATTGACAGTGACACATCAACACTGATCCTCACATTTTTTTACTTTCAATGTTCCTTTGAGCTGAATATACACTGTTTTATTAACCTGTGCTTTAATGGAATGCTGAAAAAAGTAAAAAATTAGTAGAAGTAATAAATGGTTCGGTTTTTTACACAGATGCACATGGGATGGAGTGAATGCTTTATAATGGTACATCTTAAGGCAGTGGTCCCCAATCTTTATTTGGTCACGGACCGGTTTAATATCAGAAATTATTTTCACGGCCCGGCCTTTAAGGAGTGGCAGATAAATATACGTATATTATACTAATAAATGATACGCATAAAAATGGGGATATTTTAAACATATAATAATGGGGTATCTTTAAAATATAATAATAAACGTAAATTCAATGTGTACTCGCAGTTTTATTAACAGCATTTTCATAATAAGGGGATCATGTGGTACCGGTCCGCGGCCCAGGGGTTGGGGACCACTGTCTTAAGGGGTTATTTCACTTTACCAAAGATTATTTAATAATATACAGACTTTCAAATATAATTTCGCGATGTCCACATTTACTGGTTTCGGTGTTATTTGGCACCGTATCAAAAACATTTGGGTATCATCAGAGACTTGTGTGATTCCATCTAATAACAAAAAGACATTTGACATAAAACTTGAAATAGAAAATATTCAATAGCAGCAGGCCACTTAAAAACTATAGTGAAACTGTTTGCCATGTGTGCATTGTAAAAAGCTAAAAATCAATTAATCAAAGGTTTGCATGTATTATTTTGGCAAACCTAGTATAAGAACTATAGTTCATAGTTCCAATTCACAAATTCTTTTTCCCCAGCTGTGGTCACACAGGAGATGATCCAAAACTCTATTCTCTGCCCCACACACCAAACCAGAAGGCTGTGTTTATAGTCATACGATAATACCTGCGGAATGCAGACTGTGTGTAATTTTGGTGCAGCCACTAGACAGTGATTTCATTTACTGGTCTATCACGGATCATCTATTAGCAGGAAAGCAAGTTTTTAAACCCATAAGTGTCCACAGTTTTTAAAAAGTGCATAAAGAAATATGAGGATATTTTCTGATTCAAGTTCTTGCTGAAACTTGAAAGACAGACAAAGGAGGGGATCAGTACACATTTACAGAGGAAGGCTTTAGTGAAAGTGAGCTCCCACATGACACACTCACCAACACAAAGGATGTTGAAGCAAAAGCCATGGTTAACAGACTTGTTCACCAGCTGGTCCGGCATGCTGTCGAAGCCGACATGGCCAGAAAGCGGGACAGCACGTGCACCCTCTCCCTAAAAACCAATGGCAAGAACAAGATTTGTTTTAAGAAAGAGTGTGCAATAACAATTTCAGGTTTTCTATCTGTCTTGGCAATTCACAACATTAGAACTGTGAAGCAAAGAAAAGGATCAACTTAGCATTTGTGTAACATTGTATGTGCAATCTTGATTTAGATAATCTATTAACCCAGTTACGCAGAACACAAAACTTATGCTCCTACGTAAGAGAGGTGCAGATCAGGTAGTGAATCGTACACTTCCTCTTTCCTGTCTAGCTGCAACCGTTTAAAACCACATTTTAGAGCACAGTCAACAGAGGCTTCCATCAGCAATTCTGCATATGAATGCAAGGCTTTGCAAATAAAAAAAAAAAGATAATGTAGTACTGTTCTGTGAACTGGGTCTACGCTTACATTTGCTCTTCACCAGACTGTACTCCAGCATTTTCTGTCACTATTTAGGCAGGCCTGGCCAAACCCTAACAGGAAATGTTGTACCTGCCTGCTTCATGACAAGAGGGAAGCTATGTATGTCTGCTCAGCATTTTGGATATCATATCCAGTGTGTTCTAAAAACCTTAACTGTAACACCTTAGAAAAGTATTAAACATATCAATCTACGGTTTACGCGTAATTAATATGAATCAACTACAATCAAACTATCACTGAATCAAAAGTTACAATATGGAATTTAAGCTAACCCTTTTTGTTAAAGTCTACTAAAACGGGAGATAAGCACACATCTGGTAATTGAGCAACAGTTAACAATAACATGTTAAATTTCGCTTTAGGCTGGAAACAAACAAGAGTAAAACATCTTATTGACAGAACCAACACTCTACCATCTGCTCCACATGTGCATCACTGTGAAAAGTAAAACCGAATGGAGATCAATAAGAAAGTGGATGGTGTCCATTATTAACACTAATTCCACTCTCCTAATTATGGACAACATACTTTTAACAAAAACGGGTTGCCACAGCCCAGTGTACCTAGGAGAGAATCCATATATTTAAAGTGTGGGGAAGGAGCAACCTTTTCTGCTGCATGACAATTCAACCATTACAGGAGTGCCCAAGCCTGCAACAGCAGCACAATGTGCAATACTATTGGAAAACATACGTCTTTCTTCCTTTCAATCACTCTTCACACCAAGTGCTTCGTAGTAGACAACGCCCATTGAGCTAGTGGGACACAGGATGGCCAGACAATAAAATAACGGTGCCAGGCTAGGACGACATGGGTGGCTCTTCCTTTACATACTGGCAGAAGACCCCTTAAAGAATACATGTTTCACCTATATTTAAGATATTTCTAGGTCAGAACGGAGGCTAGCGACAGCAAACGTTACATCCATACATTTGGTCACTTCGAGCCGGCTGACACCAAAATGGGCTACCGAGCTATTAGAATTTGAGGGCGATAATCTAAAACGAAAAATAAAAAAAAAATGTACTCAGTCAAAGTATAAAACGTATTGTGTTCGTGACTCTTTCGAATTCAAGCGAATCTAGTGTATATAACCCTGTTAAATTTAACAGTGTATCTATCGTTACACCAAGCTACAGCCTTCATGCTATTTCATGTGCATGAATGGAGACTGGAAAAACGAGACGTGTTACCTGAGAAAGACCGCACTCTCGAGATAAACATTTCAGGCTCACCATCGCAGTGACAATAAACGTTCAGCTCGCATAATTCTGGCCATAAAGTCATAAAAAACAGGATACACTCACCGCCTGTCTCGCTATCTCAGTCGCCGCCATGGTTCCACTCTCTGGCTGCAACCGCTCGGAGGAGAAACGACACAATTCGCTCAGCAGCAGGGCAGCGAAAAACGAGGGGTCGACGCGGGGGGAGCCGTGCTTTATTCACAACATCTACACATGCGTACAGCAAGATTTACATTTAGCGTTGACACACAAACAAAGTGTCAGTTCTAATTCAGAAGCGAATGGTCAAATAAATCCAGAAGAGCATTTAGTCACTACTAATTAAGTCCACAATTTTGGTCTCCCCCTCCCATTCTTAAAATGGTTCGTTCTCTAAGACGTTGATGAACGTTTTAGATTTTAATATTCTTAACTATGCAGTTATTTAGATCAGTCAGTGAGCTGTGGTACTTTGTGGAACCTGGATTATTAATTGTGAAGGACAAAGTTTTAAAGCATGTTGTAGGCTATTTCTTTATTATTTGCATATCGTTTCCTTGTGTCTGATAGTACAAGCGTGTGAGACGCTGTGTTAAATAAGGTTAATTAGGTATCTGCTGAATTTTTGGTTGTATAACAGTATACAGGGTGTTATATATATATATATATATATTCCGATTCTCTGATTCTTCTGATTGTGATATATATAGGGTATATCATTAAATAGCTCACATGGACACTTCTGTATTTTGTTTTGGTTACGTAAGTCTACGCTTACAACTTCTGAATGAGACCCAAAGTCTGGTGTTAACTATCACCGTTCGCGCACTTTATCAGTAACTAATGAACGGTGGCGGGTCTCGTTTCTCCTGCAGCCTCCTGATGGCCAATAGGAAGGGTCACATGCTCCAGAGAAAGCCTTCCAGGCAGTGATAACAGACTTGAACTTTGAATCAGTGACTTAGTCGTTGTCGTAGGGGGTGGTGCGTTTGGCGGAAACAACTAGTGGATGGTGTTTTTCCTGGGAGAGGAAAACGCGCTTGTTCAGTCTACACTGTGACCTGACAAAAAATAAACCTGTGTACTGGAGTGAATCACGACAGCCGTTCAGCCTTTAACCCATATGAAGACCTCAGAACAGGTGAGACCCAAACGACTCAATTACTACAGCTTCTCTAATTATCGCTCCTCAGTATCTGCCGGTTAGATGCTGTTTCACAGCAAATCCCTCATATCAGTACTCATGGTGACAGGGCGTAGCATAAAAAGCCCTTCTTGTCATATAAACTCGCCACAACAGCAACTTTATTACTTCTGTGTATATACTAAATTAGGGAAAAAATAAAGTTTGTATTCTGTACACTGTAAAACAGCTTGTGGGACGTATTTATATGAAGTTCAGTGATAATAAGAACGATTAATATGAGCGCTTGTTTAGTTTCGGCTTAAAAGAGGAACAACACAGGGTTTGAAAAACAAGGAAGAGGTACTTCATGTGAGAAAGAATGCACATTTAAGGAGCAGCTCAAGAGACCGGACTGCCTTATCTCTTTCTGTCATAAACACATTTGGGCTTGCCTAATTATGTCTGTCTTCTGTAGTTACAAAGAATGGGGAATGTTGAAGAGGACACTTTCTTGGGCATGTGAACTTGTTGAGCGTTTATCTAAACCATGGAGGACAACCCGTACAGGATAAACAGCGTGAATAACAGCGCAGTCAGAAAGCTGTCAGAAAGCTCCATCAGCTCGGAAGCTCCATCATGTTCTCAGACAGGTGAGGGTGAAGCTCCTTCTGTGGGGCTAAAGCCTTTTTCCTGTAGAAAAATCTACAGTTATAGTGTAAGTGAAGGGAATCTGGCTCGCATGCGCAGGTCCAGATTGCAGAAGCAGACAGAGCTTCAGGGAGCAGAAGCACAGGACAAGGGTTCGCTCACTCCTTCCATGCGTAAAAAGTACCTGAAGGAATTATTTCTGAACTATAAGTCACACACTGGGCTGTCCAGTATATTGTCACTCCAAAGTGCGAGCCAGTGGTCAAGGGATGGGGAGGATGCAGGAGGGAACAGTTTGGAAGACCCTAGCAGTGAGGCCTTCTGGGCTTTGGACCCCCTGGAGCATGCGTGGATGTTGTCTGTGGTGGATGGGAATTATGACACCATGGTGGAGTTTCTCTCTGAAGACCCTAGTTTGCTGACCAGAAAGGACTTTGTAAGTGGGTATACAGCGCTCCACTGGCTGGCCAAGAATGGGAAGCATGAGACGTTGATCAAACTTCTGAAGCGCGCAGAGAAAGAAGGGTCCCCAGCTAACGTGAACTTAAAGGGTAGTGGGGGTCTCACACCTCTTCATGTTGCTGCAATGCACAACCAGTACATGGTGGTGAAGCTTTTAGTGGGAGCCTTTGGTGCCAACATAGATGCCATGGACTACAATGGGAAAAGAGCCTGGCAATATCTTCGAGAAAATGCACCAGCAGAGATGAAGGAGCTGCTTGGTGCATGGGATGATGAACACAGGTACTGGCAACTGAATGTCAATAACAATAGTGGAGGTACTGCAATACCCTTAATACAGGAACCACCAAAGAACACAGATGAGGTGGACTCTTTCAACAGGAGGAATGGCAGATGGAGATTTGGATCTTTTCGAAAGTTATTTTCCCCATTTTTTCCTGGAAGCAAGAACTGATGTAAGAATAGAAATAAATTCTTTATGTGCAAAATAGAAGACCCTTTTCATGTTAATGCATTTTCACAGATATCTTAATTTCACTTGATTTTTTTAAAAAAATCAGTAAATAACTGATGTGCAAACACATTCTGTTAGAGCAATTTATGGAATTGTAATATAGGCATCTATTGCTTTAAAGGTGTAGAAATGGCCGAGTTACAGAGTCTTTTATGTGTCATATCTACATTCAATTTCCATTTTGTCTGCTTGATGTAGGAACATGAATTGTGAATAACTGAAATGACAACCAACGGGTCAGACATGTCATAGTGGATGGTGTTTTGAAAACTCCATGACCCTACAATGTGCCCCTAGTTGGTCAATGGAGCAGATGAAGTGTACATTTTAAAGTCATTTCTTTGAGCCTTAAGTTTATGAAGACAATAACAGCTGATTGTCACATCAACCTTGAACATTTAGCGTGACAATCCTTGCACTAATTTTACACTGAACTAAATTCCTAGAAAACCATACGTTTGCACGAGTGATTCATCAGTTCATAGCTTCTTTAAAATAAACCAAGTTTAAACCATCTTACGTATTTGCATTATTCATTGTATAACTCATACTTTCTGATATCTTGAGGGCGAGTGCCTCACTTCCTCAAGCTCACAAGGGAGGGTCTAGCACTGGGCTTCTGTAAAGATGCTCTAAGGCAATGGTCAATGGAACACATTTTAATGGTTTTGATGCTCCTGACTCAAATAAGCAACAAGCTTGTGTTAAAGCACAGTAACCATTATGCAGATACTCAATGACTACCACGAAGACCTACAGACTTAAGTCTTTAAATTACATAAGATCTTTAAATAACTGCAAATGTCTATGATTCCAAGTACCGATCCCAACAGTGGCATGACAAAATCCTCCATAACAGCTCTTAATAGCTAGAGCCACTGTCAAAATATGGTGGAATTTGCTTTTAATGTAAATTTTCCTTAATCAGAACAAGTATAACTCAAAGCAACTAACAGCAGACCCATAGAAAATCATACAAAAGTTTTCTTCAGATGGAGGCACATTCTGCAAAACCCACATTCAGCAAGAAAGGGCAAAAGGCTAACATTTCTGGTTTGTTGCCAAATCATTTATTGTTCCACAAGAACGTTTCCAGAGAATCTGTACAAAAGAGAGATTGCTGTTCCACATGACATGACTTCTCTCCACGTCTGGGCCGAGTTGGTGGTGCTGGCAGGAAGATGATGCAGGCAAAGCAGTAGAGGTGAGAGGTGGACTTACAAGCCAAGCTTGGTCCTTCTCCAGTGCCGCCGCTTGGAGTTGTACCTGCAAGCAATAAGTTACTCAAAATTAATACAACTACTAGAAAAAGCAATACTAATCATGAAAAAGGGCAGCCCAGTTTGCAATCTGAAAAAGCAGAATTTTAGCTGTCTCTGCTAAAGAGAATTCATATCACACAAGAATGGTATGTCATCTCTGAAGCAGGATGTTGCTCTCAGCAGGATAATGGCAGTACTCCCACAAAATGAAGCACTGTAATTGCGTCCTGCTTTAAACAGTATCATTTTAAAAGCATGTGAATTTGCCCACCATCACCAAACCTACTCTTAAGACACCAGACCCAGAACACGACTATCAAACAGAGGTGAGAGATAGCTTTCCTTGTCTATCCCAAAGCATCAACTGCAAGCACCAAACCAGAGGTCACTAAAAAGAGCATCAGTCATTATGGGACACAAGTACAGTGTATGGACAACATTGGGACGCCTGACCATTACACCAATAGGGACTTAATGACGCTGCATTAAATACATAAATTAATACTGAGTTGCCCCCTAACCCTAACTGTGAGAGCCGCCCCCCTCTTCCTGGAAGGCTTTCCACCGGACTTTCGGAGTTTGAGCCCATTTATTCTGTAGCGCAGTTATGAGATCCGGCACAGTCGTGGAATAGAAAAGGTTCTTCCCCAAACTGTGCCCACAAAGCTGGAAGCATGTGGTTGTCCAAAACATATTGGTGTGCTGAAGCATCAACATTGCCTTTCACTGGAAGTAAGGCACCTCCTAAATTGAATTAAGAGGCGTGTCCCAATACTTTTGTCCCGATGTGTAGCGTTATTCCACAATACGACATTTTCCTTACCTGATCTTGTTGCCGGTCTTCATTCTTATCCACTGCGGAATCGGCCTGTTCTGCTTCTGTTTCTTGGCGAGGAAGCGTTTAATCCTGAAAGTTTTGTGCGACGCCTGAAACAGAAGCGAGACGTGGGTTAGCCGGTTAGCACATTAGCCAGCCAGCTACCAGTAACCAAGAGCATTAACTCCGTAAATGAAGTTAACGTGTTCAAAATCAAGCGCTCAACTCGGGCTACTCTAAATTAGACGACCAAGAATGAAAAAACGCTGTCATGAATGTGTGGGCCCGAAATATAGCCGCTCAGACTGAAGCGCCGGCTCGGAACACATCGTTCAAGAGTTTAACAAGTCTTAGGAAAGACCAATGAATGCAATTCTGAAATATGTAGATGTTAAACATCCGTGAGTATGCACTGATAAAGAGATGGCTCACGAACGATGCATAAACAGGGCGATGTTGACTGATTATTCCTCACCATTTCAGCCACACAGTCCTATCACCACTATGGCGGTGGTTGAAGAGGAGGAAGCTCCGACCGGAGCGGCTGTTTATCGAGAGCAGAGCGGACCGCTAGAACAGCGCCACCCAGTGCTGTGGGATCCACACTCCCCCCATAGACCAGCTTTCTAAAATAATTATTTTCACTTTACACACACACAGTGTGAACAGCACGAAATTCTTTTTTTGCATTTGACCCATTCACCAAGGGACGCAGCGGGCTCCAGGAAGACAGTGCCCAGAGAGCAGTGTGTGGGGACGGTACCTCGCTTAAGGGTACCTCAGTGGTGCCACAGTGGTGCCATGTATCAGAACTTTCTCCAATTAAATAAAAACAAAACAGAGATTTTTTTTCCTGTTTGGAAATTAAGATTGACAATCAATTCTTGGGGCCCACTTGGAATCTAGGGCACCCAAGACATCCACATCCCAAAAAAATATATGGAATCTAGAGTTCTCAAGCCATTCACATAAAAAAATATATTGTTATGACCTTCGACTTAGTGATTACATTAAAGCTGTAACAAATTCAGCATTTTGGAACCCTAAAACTTGCTCAGGTTTGAGACTTTATAAGCTATCCTCACTGGGATTCCACAAAAGTCCATTAGACAGCTCCAGTTTATTCAAAATGCTGCTGCCAGAGTTCTAACCAAATCCAAGAAGAGAACACATCAGTCCTCAGGTTCTTGCAATGGCTCTCATTTCAGTACAGAAATTATTTCAAAGTGCTACTTGCATTGTACAAGTCACTCAGTGGTTTGGGCCCTAAATACATCTCTGATATGTTTGATATGTGTAATCCTGGTGGGTCTGATCTGCAGAAGCTGCTCAGATAGTGGTGAAAAGAACTGAAACTAAATATGGCGTTTACTCACTATGCTGCTCTATGATGGAACCAACTGTCTGTCAATATCAGATCTGCACCAACTGTAATATCAGCCCATCTATTGCATGTTCAATTTTCCTTTATTGATTTTCAATGTATCCTTTTATTTCTTCTGTTATTTTATTCTGTCCCTGTAAAACACACAGAAAGACCTTTATGTATGATAATGTGCTATATAAATAAACCAGACTAAAGCAAAACACACGAGAAATTATACAAAAGCTTTGACAACTAAATTAAATATTGTTTGCAGTCCAGCAGTTTACTGTCCGCCAATTGCTTTCCACTCATTTTGGGATACTTGCTGTATGTAGGATATTTAACTAGATTTTTTTATAAAAAACAAAAATGTACACTTTCTGCAATAACAAAATGTGGATTATAATTTTCAGGTCTGAAGCAAGTTGTTCTCAGTTTTGATTTTTTCCCCACTTCTTTATGCAACACCTTTGCATAAAGAAAACAAAAATTAAAGTGTGAACTCTCTAAATAAACCAATTGTTGACTTACTTAGTGTTGGTGTGTTACATATTCTGTTAAATATCTATTCTTGCTTTCTACTAAAAATTAGTCATTTGTACCTAATTACTGTTTTTGCTTGAAATGAATAACATAAAAAGGGTCTTACTGAAAAAATGTTATTTTACTTCAGATTTAGATTAGATTCAACTTTATTGTCACTACAGAAGTACATGTACGAGTACAAGGCAACGAAATGCAGTTTAGGTCTAACCAGAAGTACAATAAGCAGCAAGTGCAGGATAAAGGTATAAGTTATGAGTTATAAGTTATGAGTATACGTAAGGTGATGTGTACAAGAAGAAATTGAATAATATTTACAGATGGATGTACAGTAGTATAAACATAATATACATAATATACAGTATGAATATATGAAGTATGAATACAGTATGGATATATGAACATAATACAGTTTG
>JBBPDC010000032.1:1057264-1067600 GCA_037974485.1 Hemigrammopetersius urotaenia | reverse complement strand
AATGCTGAGCTGAAATCAACAAACAGTATCCGTGCGTAAGTGTTTTTATTGTCCAGGTGTGTGAGTGCAGAGTGCAGCGCTATGGAGACTGCGTCCTCTGTGCTCTTATTGCTACGGTAAGCAAATTGGTGTGGGTTCAGTTGGTGGGAGAGAGTCCTTCAGATGTGCCAGGACTAACCGCTCAAAGCACTTCGTAATGATGGGTGTGAGTGCTACAGGGCGGTAGTCATTCAGGCATGTTGGACTAAAGTGTTTCGGAACTGGCACAATGGAGGTTTTATGCAGGATTTTAAGCATGTTGGAACAGCATGTTGGGCGAGGGACATGTTAAAAATGTCTGTGAATACCAGCTCGCTGCTCTGCACATGGTCAGAATGATCAGCACCCCTGAATTTAGGATATCTTCAGAGATAAATACAAATTAGCCAATTTAACCAGACCATTGTAATGAAATTATAATTATTAAGATTATTAAGCAAACAAATTTAGGAAGTCATGAAACTTAAGCCCAGGGAGTCTATTTTCATTCAGGGTGCCAATAATTTTGTCCAGGACATTGAATGTTTTATTAAATGTTTCATGTTGACATTTTATTAAATATCCTATACATTTATATTTGCATTTAGTTCTTAAGATAAAATTTGTACTTTTTCAGTTATGCCAATCATTTATGAAATCTTTATAGATTTCACATTAAAAATGTGAACACAGCTAAATCCTCCCCTGACGTGTTACTATTACACACGAGTTGAGGAGCAGATGAAAACAATTTCCACAATTTCCATCAAAAACCAGCATTCTTTGTTGGGTAAAGCTTTATTGCAAAAGTAGGGAAGGCCACTCACCAAATTTAATCAGATTTCCAAACAAGGGTGTTAAAAAAAAAAAAAAACATGGCAAAGGCATGTTTCCAAATATCATCTTAATGCATGGCTCATATTCCATGTGCAAGTTAAAGGTTGGACTGGGGGAAAAAAATCATTTCCTAAAACAACTCTACATATGCAGTGAAAGTCAAGTGTATTGTGAAACATGTCTTACTCATCTATTTAGAAGGAAATCATTCGAGTGAATTACTGTCTAGGGGTAATGAAGTCTTGTAGTAAACAAACTGGAGATGTAGCCTCACATACCAAAAAAGCTGAACAGCTGTGAAGTACAATAAGTTTGGCTGTGCACCAAGAGTAAGGTCACTTTGATTCCTCATGGTCCAAACACTTTGGCTTCTCTTGCTATGCCCCACTGTTCAACTCTAAGCATCAGTCAGGGAATGAGCTTTCCCTTGTCTTTCCTTTAAGCAGAAATGGAAGGGGGCTCGTTCAGGCACTGTAGTGTGACAGGGTTTGCTTGTGTCTCTCTGACAGAGAGCTTGAGATTGACAGGAACTTGCTTTGGCAGCACCATGCATTTCAGGTGCTAATTTGCCCTGGCTTAACCAGAATTCCATCTCAATCACCATGTCATGTTAACATTTTGGCCTTCTGTCACTCTTCCCCCTTCTCCTGCGTACTCTTGGCGTCCCTCTCAGGCTTCTTATCTACAGCTTGACCATCTCCTGTCCCTGGTCTGTTGCGACTTCTCGCTCCTGGCTGGTACAGCTGAATAGCAGGTCGATCCTGGGGCAAAATGTAGAGCACATAATCCATACATAAAAACATAATACTGAGGAAACTGACAGCAATTGTTAAAGCATGGTGTACACCTTCACTCTGAATGAGAAAAAATGATCAACAAGGACCAACCTGATTAGCCATTTAAACAAGCATGCCTGATTTGACTACTTTCTCTTTAGGTTTACTTTTTTCTAAATCCACATTAAATTAAGGAAAATCATGTTCTAACTGCACAGCAATTTAAAAGTCGATTATTTGTTTGTATGGTGATTTATTCCTTAGATATGCCTAGTTCCTGCATGACAGAGATACAAACCAGGCAAGTTCGTACCTTGTTTCTTAAACGATCCTTTTTTAGACTTTCCTCCTTTTTTCCATCTTTGGAAGCCTTATCAGGCTTGTCCAGATGTGTGTGGCCAGAGGAGTCTCCAGTATTCTCATTCTTTCTCTTCTCCCAAACACGTTCCTTTTCCTTTTTGCTCTCGTCCTCCCTCTTTTTGTAAGTGTTTTCACCATCATGACGCTCTCTCCTTCGACGGCGCTCCTCGTCCTGCCTCTTGATTCGCTCTCTCTCTTTTTGACGGCGCTCCCTCTCTCGCTCACGGTCTCTCTCTCTGTCTTGATCACGATCTCTGTGCTCCTTGCGTCCATCATCCTCTATTCTAAATTAGTGTATAAAGTGTTTATTCAGGGTGATCTATGTATTGGGAATGTTCAGACATACAACATATGAACCTACGTTGTCTTTTGTACTAGTACCTAAAAGTACCCAAACAAGTTTCTGTATATTACTATGTCTATAAATTGCCTTTTTGTGTCATTAGACATTTGTAAATAAGGAAAAGAACAACACAAGATGCTTTAATTACTCACTTTCTTGCTTTATCATCCCTGTGTTCACCATTTTGACGTTTCTTTGCATCTACTCCTCCTGGTTTTTCTCGGTCTGGCTTCTTCAGCTTCTCTTTTGGCTTTTCAGTATCGCCATTCTCTGGTTTATCTGTTTTTTTCAAGAGCTGTGCAGAAAACAACTGTTAGTGCCACATAACAGGGAAGTAAAATCTTGAAGTAAATCTTTTCATTATTTTGCTAGTTGGACTCCAATATGTGCAATACCTTGATTTTTGGTTGCTCATCTTTAGTTTGTTCCTTGTCTTTGTCAGGCACCTTTTCTGCTTTCTTTAATTTTTCAGCCTCTTTGCGTTTCCTTCTGTCCTCTTCTCTCCACTTACGTCGTTCTTCATCTCTTAAGCGTTTTCGTTCCAACTCTCTCCTTCTCCTCTCCTCCTTCTTCTCCTCCCTTAACCTCTGAATTAATTGTGAGACTGCATAAATATTTCTACTCAAGCATGCATCAAAGTTGCACAACAAAACCTGCACTGGACACTGCTGAGAAGCAGAGAACACTCTCCAAAGCACATTAATGCATCAAGCATTGGCATAGAAGAGAAAGTTGCACCTGTATGACAAACTAAATTGAATTATTTTAATTCACAATGAAGGAAGCAAGAGCCTGCACAACAAAACAGCTGTTAACACAGGTGAGCATTCATTTAAAGAGGAGGCCTATAAAAAATTTAGCAAACAAACCCAAAAAGTACTCAAATGATGGAAAGTGCTCACCTGTTTGTTCTTAAGAAAGTCCAACAGAGGAGTTGTTTTCTTGGCTGTGTAAATAAAGTTAAAAAAATAATTACACCCTCCCATTATACTGACAGTTTTAGGTGATTACTTTGGTGTTGCTTGGTTGGGGAACTCCACAAACATACCAAACAGTTCCTTTGTTTTGGCCTCTATTTCCTCTAATAATGTCTCTGGGGTGGAAGAAAGCTTCTCATCATCACCATTGTATATCTCCAAAAATTTCTTATAATCAGCATCTATGAAAAGCAAAATGGAATTACTCTTTGTTGAGCAAATGAACATTGCAGGCTGTAATTTGGATGCTAGTCAAACTCATTACCTTCCTCAATTGTTCCACTTTTGGGATCCTTCTTCTTGCTCCTCTTTTTAGCAATCTTCTGAAATGGTGCAAACTCAACAATTGCAGGGTACTCTTGGCCTTTACAGAAAAACACATTATACTTATTACACATTACCTGCTAATACAATCTGGCAACCAATCACACAGTTTAATATCAGTTTAAGAGTGGAGTTAGCACTCATATTGGTAAAGTGGGCAAAGATAAGTGTACAAACCTCGATTATCGATGAAGACATAACCATCAAATCGATCTCTAAAAAGAACAATGTCATCCTGGTTCTTGAAATTCAGGTACGCTCTTGCAAAAAGGTGAGGATAGAGGCTGTAATAATAAAAAAAAATACGAAATCTTCATCATTAGCCCTGCAAAGTCATTGTACATCATGAAAGCATCACTAAAACTTCCGTTTTCTCCTGTAAACATGTGGGCCACAGACCTGGTGTCACTAGAGAAAAACTCAATATAATCCACTTCTGGGAGAGGCTGCAGTTGCTCCTCTAGCTCTTCTTTAGTCAAACTGGGAGGGAGGCGACGAATTACAATCTTATTGAAAGGGGAATAAAACGAGCAGATATAAGAAGATTAGAAAAACATCAACGAGAACTCTATATTCGACTCGACATGTTATGTGCTTTCCTTTAGCTCCACAGCATGAACGGTCACTTGGTAACTACACTGATAAATACCTGCTACTTGTTTCATTTGCCTGGCTTGTTATTGCATAGGTTATTGTATATGAAACGGACAGATTATCTCTCGCTAGACTGGTAACTGTATCTCCGAAATGTTAGCTAAAGCTAAAACCATATTAACAAAGGACTGCAAAAATGCGTTAAATAACTTTTGTACAGAAACGAAGAAACTTAAAATACATTCTATGAAGCTTCTTGTTTACATAACTAACAGCAGAAAAAAGCAACAACAAATGTAAACTTGGTTGTTGTCATGGCGAAGCTAAAAAGCTAACTTACAAGTTAGCCAGCCTGCTAAGCTAGCTAACTACCTTTGTCATAACCTCCTTCTTCTCTTTGTTTGGCTTCTCGGATTTTTCACTTTCTTCGCATTTGATGTCCATTTTCTTTTCTCTGGGCCGCGTGTTTTCCTTGTCTTCTTTCATGTTTGCTACAGTGGGATAAGTTGTTGTGTTTTGTTTAGCCGAGAGCTCGTTAAGCTGTCAGGACTCCTCGACTCCACAGCGTTCACAAACTTTTCCTATTGGTCGAAATATGGCGAGAAGTGCGTCTCTGATTGGCTGGAGCGGGAGCTTCGGAGGACTCTCATCTGGACTGCCTCGTAGAATTAATGGACATTAATGACTGTGAAATATAGTGTTCATGAAATATTATAGAAACTGTTTACTGTTTAAACCGCACATTAACTGATTTTCGTACAACATGTATGTATTGGTATCATGTTGGAGACTCGTGGCACGTCTAGACCGCAGGAGGGAGCTATCATTTTTACGCAGCCTACCCCAACAGAGAGTCAACGGAAATTCACTGGTGACCGTGAAGGCAGAGGACATTTTGGCCAAAATAGTCCAGAAACAGTTTGCATGAGACTCGGAGCTGTCCGTTGACGTTTATAAATAGGCCACATTCCACCACAAACATGTGGTATGAAATACTGCCTAGTTTTGCTATAATGACAGTTTGTCTGATCATCCCTGGCGTCGCCACTGCACAGATCCAAAAATTTACCAACAGTGGGAAGGTGGGTGGACCTGAATGTGCTTTTCTAACCTTATTGCTTATTGCCATGTAAATGTCACTACTTATGTAAATTTCACCGATCTATTACTAATCACTGCTACGTGTGGCAGTGTACTCCTAACTACCATTTGCGTTGCAAGTAATGCACTAAACTTTAAGTTACATGTCTTTAGTATTTGTACCCCAACATTTGTTTATATATAATACTGCAATTCATGTTGTCTCTGTGTTTGTGCAGTCATAACAGAAATCGTTTCCTCTGCGATCAGTAAGGCTTTCGGCTTCAGGAAGGTTAATCCATCATTCGCTGCAATTCGTCTTTGTCAGAATCAGAAAACTTTATTTATCCTGGAGGGAAATGCTTATACTACGACTGCACAAACACACAGATACACAAAGACAAGGACAATGTACAATCTAGTATAAAGTGGAAACATTTCAAAGTGTCTTGAGTAAGGGGATTTAATCAACTCCAGTTCTTTTAACCAACATAGTGCTGTCTCAGTCCTGCTTCTGGAAGTACCAGTCTAATGCACATTTTAGGGTTCCCCCTGTTTGTAGCACGGCAGATACAAGTGATGAACTGGTTCGTATCCCGATAATACTTTGATGCTTGGGGCAGCTGGTGGCCTGGTGGTTGGTAGTTACCTGCACCTATGGAAAGGGTTCGAATTACTTTTACTTAAACAAACTTCCTTAAAAGTACTGGGTCTGTCACAACAGGAACATTTAGTGGTATTTCAGGATCAGGATTGAGAAACACTGAGTGGATTAAATCCCTTCATTCAAGATGCTCTGCAATGTGATTATACTTTTTTTTTTTTTTTTTTTTAACTCATGCTAGATTTCATATTGTTCTTGTGTCTGTCTCTGTGTGTGCACTAACATAAGCGGCTTCCTTTGGGATCAGTAAAGATTTCTGGTTCTGATTGATTTAGATCCACTGGTGTACAGTGTATTGGGAGCACTGCTTAAGGAGCCTTGAATGGGAGGGTAGTTTGACTATTTCTCTGACTATTTCTAAACCTGGTCGTAAACTGATGAGTTAAGTGAGGTGTGTTTTAGCATGAAACTAAATATTGTGCACTCAGCCTTGTTTGCTCACTCAGCCTTTGTAGCATGCTCTAACATGCTTTAGGCAAGTTTGCTGGTCCTACAGAAGGGGTGAGTGATATTGTATAAATACAGAATGATACTTGGTGACAGTTTGCCAATACACCAGTGTTTCTGAGGTTTTATAAGGTAGAAAATAATGTGCTAACAGTACATTTTACATTCGGAATTATGAACACAATTATTTGTATTCATATGCTGCTTTGCACTGCATATGATAAAGAACCAACGGAGCTCTGTTTTTATAGAAACATCCTCTTAATTTAAATAATTGAAAATATTGTGGGATAAGATTCCACTAGCCTACACATTTGAATGACTTTCATGCTTCCAACACACTTGATCCAACTAATTATTAAATCCCAAAAATATGTTAAATCAGGAAAATGTTCAGTTGGACAGGGCAGTGGGCCTCCATGTACTGTGTTAGTTGATGCTCAAATACTGAGACACCCGAAATGGCAACAAAGAAGACTGATAATTTCCTCCTAAACGCTGAAATCCTCTTATTGTCCATTAAAAGGGATTACTTTCTAGCCTCTTTGTAAAAATATTTCTAAGAATATAGCTATTAAAGCTATTTCCAAAACATCATTTTTGTTGTCACCATGCGCTCTACGGCTAAGAACACAGGTCAAGTTTTTCATTGCCTCACCAAAATGATTTTAAATCTAGTTTAAACAGTCTAAAGCATCAATGAAAAGTTTTTTGTGAAGACGTTCTATGGGCTGTTCTTTAAGCGCCGATTGTACTTATTCTAGGAATAAAGTGTAACATTATTGATGTCGTCATGGAAAAGCCTTTTTAGTCTGGGATTAAGTTTCATCTGGGTCTAGAAAATCAGCCCTATGGAGTAATCAAGTCTGGCGCTAAACTGTTGTGTTAATGTTGAATAACCATTGAAAACTCTTAAGCGGGTCTGGAAACCTGGCCTTGTGTTCTGTTATCACTTAAATACTGTAGATCAGCTTCCTGTGTGTAAGAACATCAAGAAAAATACTTGATAACAAAATAGTCCAAAGCTGTTGCGGCTACCTAACATCACCTTCTTTTGTGATTTAGGAGAAGAGAATTGTGAGAGTTCCATATCAATGGTACCTGATGCAGAGAGACAAGAGACTGTCGGGAAGTGGAGTACATCACCAGTCAAAGGTGATAAGTTTTATTGTATTCTATGCATTATGTTTCATTTACAACTTATGAGTGTATATGTTCTGTATATGAGTACGTTTGTTAGTCAGTCTTCTGTAATTGTCTTTATTTTACAGGGGCTTGAGAACATCAATTGAAGAGCATCCAAGAGCCCTGCCCCATCAACATTTGAAATGTGTATTTTGTCCAGCTGTCTATTAAAATAATGTAAATACTTTATTTCTTTAGTCTGTTGGTTATTAACAAGCTTATCAATAGTGTTTTTGCTTATCAATAGTGTGAGGGTTGGATTTAGGTTCTGGATTGGAGACGTGCGTGTGATGCGGGAAACTTGGAGATGCAATTCCCGGAATCAATGAACAGACAGATGATGTTTAATTCTAAAGATTCAATCGTACAAAAAAAGATAAAATAATCCAAAAAATAAAACTACAGAATACAGAACAAACGCTCACTCACAAACTCAAGCACAGGCTCCTAATCAAACAGCCTAGATAGTGTGAAAACAGTCACTGGGCAAAATAGTGAAGCTCTCACACAAACCAAATTACAAACAAGGTCAGTCCTTCATGAGGGAACTCACCAAACCAGGGTAGGCGAGAGATCATCATCGCAAGCTGAAACCGAATCCTCAGAGGCAGATCTGGATGATTCATGAAGGAAAAGAAATGGAAAGCAAGTCTGGCTTGGTCAGTCTGGACACAGTGAAAACAAGCACAGGTTAGAATGACTGATAAGACAAAGACCTCCAGGTAGACTGGCTATTAAGAAGGAAGACAAAAGATAGGAAACAGGTGAGAGGCGTAACTAATTTAATCTACAGAAACAAGATAAACATAAACAAGCCAATCAATGACAGATGAACTGAAACACGTATCTTAAGGAAAACTAAACTCAGGTGACAATGAATGCTGAACTGAAACTAACGACCATAAAACGCAGGCGAGGCTGTGACAAATTTAGATTTTATAGAGCCCATGATGGAGTACAATTGGGTTTACTTTTATTAATATTATGATTATTGTATAATCTTTATGTATTTTTAATTAGGCCATTTATTTCCCTGGTCATTTTCAACAAGACTCCTCATGGAGAGTATATGATTCAAACAGAATGATTCAAACTGTAATCTTCAACTGACTCAACTTTTAATTACTAATAAATCCCTGTGCACTGGCAGGTTGGGAAAACTGAGATTAAGTTAGTCAAATGAAGCTTTCAGACAGAGGCTCCCCTAATGCAGCATTCTGTTCAGAAACACATCACGGTACAGAAGAAATATGTGTTGCGATTTCCAGTTTATATTGTCTTTAATAGAGGTTTGTGTAAAATGTAGTAAAAAAAAAACACCTTCAAAGCATTTTGACTATAGAAGTGGAAGTTGAATAAGTATTCAAATCTGCTGCTATTATGGCTATTGATTTGGGGTAGACTGTCTTTGGAAATCATGTAGTTAAAACAAACGGCACTCTTAGTTAAATATGTACCTAATATAAGAATAGAATGTCCCTTTAAAATGTTTTTGGACAGTGTTTTTCCCATCAGAATTGTTGCCATATAAATGCTTTATATACACTAATAACATACAGATGTTAGAAAATGTGTGACACCTCTCAATTTTTCTAAATCTGACTGAAAATGGTATGTTTTTGTTCAGTTACGGTTTGAAACGTGTGACCCCTTAATTTCTATTTTGGGGTAAATATTCTTTTGCTACATCTTTGGAAGTATAACTGGTGTGTTCATGGTTATTGGCTTGGTGCAAGACGTACCTTCTGTAAAGCTTCAGTTAATGAACATTTGCCTTGATATTCTCCTGTAGAATTGGTTATTACCATGCAGACCCAACGAACATAGGCTGACATGGCAACAAAACAGCCCCTAGACGCATAACATTACTTCAGTAGACTCCTGTCTCATCCAGGTGGTCTTGGCAACAGTGTTGTTCTTGACGCGTCTTTGCTGCTATCATTCCATACAAACTCTTCTTGTTCTTGGAGTGCAGTGATAGACAGTACAGAGGAGGCTTTCAGATCCTAAACTGTTCTTTGTGATCTTCCCCAATATTACAGCTTGCTCTTGGAGTGGTTTTGAAGAACAATGGTCCTTTATTGAAGTTCAGACTCCTCAGAGTGTTTTGTAGTCACCTTCTGACTGATGAACATCAACAACCTTTTTGAGGTCCTTAGAAATCTCTTTTGACCAAAACATATATTTAAAAATTGAATGAAAAGACTTGATGTCTTAAAAACAGAGCCCAGCCACAAAACCTCACACCCGGTTGTAATCTTTGAACTTCCTGATCCTAGAGGAGTTGGATCACTGTTCAGTAAATATTCTATTGCTCATGTAATCTGATTTATTGGCTTCCTCATATCAATCATGACTTAAGTGAAGATTTGTTCACATTTTGATTCAGATTTCTGTAGAAATTAAGACAATATTAAAGGGTTTGCAAGTGTTCTGACTGAAGGCGGTATTCAAAAGGGTATTCTGTCAAAAGGTATATTTTGAGTTATATCATGTAGCATAATTCTTCTGACAACCACTGTTATTACTCGTTTCTACTAACAAGCAAACACACGTTTTTCCAGCTGTATTTACTCAATGCAGCTTATAACATTCAAATGGACGACGATAAAAAAAACAAATACAATGTAAATAAACAAAAAAAAAACATCACTTACAGTGGCTTGCAAAAGTATTTGGCCCCCTTGAACTTTTCCACATTTTGTCACATTACAGCCACAAACATGAATCT